>CM053031.1:16153400-16590900 GCA_028564925.1 Lithobates sylvaticus
CTAAATATATTTTAGGTGCAAAAAAAAAATATTCCATTAACGAAGACAGTTAATAAAAATATGGAACTTATTTATTGTCCTTACAGATGCCATTTTCTTGTTTTCTTTTATTTCTTTTATTTGATTCAAAGTTTTAGGCCTTTTCTACAAGTTTGCAAATCAGACAATGTTAAAGCAGAATAAAAATTTCAGTTTAAATCAGCTAAATATATTTTAGGTGCAAAAAAAAAAAATATTCCATAAAAGAAGACAGTTAATAAAAATATGGAATTTATTTATTAGCCTTACAGGTGCCATTTTCTTGTTTTCTTTTCCTTTTTCTTTTTTTTATTTAATTCAATTTAGGCCTTTTCTACAAGTTTGCAAATCAAACGATGTTAAAGCAGAATTCAAATTTCAGTTTAAATCAGCTAAATATATTTTAGGTGCAAAAAAAAAATATTCCATAAAAGAAGACAGTTAATAAAAATATGGAATTTATTTATTAGCCTTACAGGTGCCATTTTCTTGTTTTCTTTTCCTTTTTCTTTTTTTTATTTAATTCAATTTAGGCCTTTTCTACAAGTTTGCAAATCAAACGATGTTAAAGCAGAATTAAAATTTCAGTTTAAATCAGCTAAATATATTTTAGGTGCAAAAAAAAAATATTCCATTAACGAAGACAGTTAATAAAAATATGGAACTTATTTATTGTCCTTACAGGTGCCATTTTCTTGTTTTCTTTTATTTCTTTTATTTGTTTCAAAGTTTTAGGCCTTTTCTACAAGTTTGCAAATCAGACAATGTTAAAGCAGAATAAAAATTTCAGTTTAAATCAGCTAAATATATTTTAGGTGCAAAAAAAAAATATTCCATAAAAGAAGACAGTTAATAAAAATATGGAACTTATTTATTAGCCTTACAGGTGCCATTTTCTTGTTTTCTTTTCCTTTTTCTTTTTTTTTATTTAATTCAGTTTTAGGCCTTTTCTACAAGTTTGCAAATCAAACGATGTTAAAGCAGAATAAAAATTTCAGTTTAAATCAGTTAATATATTTTAGGTGCAAAAAAAATAAAATATTCCATAAAAGAAGACAGTTAATAAAAACATGGAACTTATTTATTAGCCTTACAGTTGCCATTTCTTTTTTTATTTTTTATTTATTTAATTCAAAGTTTTAGGCCTTTTCTACAAGTTTGCAAATTAAACGATGTTAAAGCAGAAATGCCAATTTCAGTTTAAATCAGCTAAATATATTTTAGGTGCAAAAAAAAAAAAAAAGTGCAAATTCTTACAGTTAGTTTTCTTTAGAAAGCAACCACAGCCTAAGCGGAAAAACCTTTCTCCTGCAAGCTTACTGTAGAGAAGGACAGTTGCGATCTGTATGGAAACAGTGGTCTCTCAGTGGAGGTCTGACAAGCCCCCCTACTGAGTCTCCAAATCAGTAAAACTGCACTCAATGCTAAATGGAGAGCTGTAGCTCTGACTCTGGGGGCCTCGTGGGCCTCTGCAGAGAGACCACTGCTTCCAGACAGAGAGCAAGTGCAGCATGCTGGTAGGGGACAGGAACGTCTGCTCAGGCTGTGGCTACTTTCTAAAAAGAACAACTATAATGCCCCGTACACACGGTCAGATATTCCGATGGAGAAAGTCCGATTGGATTATGTTGTCGGAAAATCCGATCGCGTGTGGACTCTAGCGGACTTTTTCTGTCGGAATCTCAGACGGAAAAAAAATTTGAGAGCAGGATCTCAAATTTTCCGACAACAAAATCCGATCGGACTTTTTCCGATCGTGTGTAGAGAATTCCGACGGACAAAGTGCCACGCATGCTCAGATCAACATTACGAGACCAAAGCTATTGGCTTCTAACGTGAACGTAGTCCCATCGTACCCAACTAATGTCCCATCGGACAATTGTTGTCGGATTTTCCGCGGACAAATGTTGGATGGCAGGTTTATACATTTCGTCTGTTGTCGGATTTTCCGGGAGTGTGTTCAGTATCATTGAGACTTATGGAGATGAAGTATAATCAGGGGACCCATGACTTCCATTTCAGGTCATAGACATGGGGCGTCCGCAGGTAGGGGCAAGGGGGGTCAAGTGCCCCCCCCCCCCCTGGAATCAGGGATTGGATCTTAAATTCAGCACAGTTTCGTCGCTATCGGGGTGCGGGCAGCCCGCACCCTGGTGCCATCTGCCAGTGGGGTGCTGTCAAGCCCCCTGCATCACTGTAGTGTGACTTTGGCTCTTTTCACTGCTCAGTCCAGCAGAGAACTCAGCGGCGCTGTGACAGGAGAAAGGCGAGCTGCGGCTATCAGAGCTTTCCCCCACTCACCCCCCCCCCCCTTTATCTTGTCAGGGAGAAGAGACGGCGGCTCTCACCAGGTTCCCCCTGCCCAGCTTCCTGCCCACACCGTTCCTTTCCAATAGCCATAACTGAGGGCCAATCAAAGGCGACTAGCATCATGGGACATGTAGTCCCAAAGATTGGCGGCCCCATTTTCCACAGGGAGGAGGCTACAGCTCGATCAAGAGAGAGAGATTGAAAGACTGCAGCCTGGAATAAAGCTGCGGGAGAGAGTTCTACAGGACAAAGAACAAGGAGTGTGCTGGGCGGAAGCCAGAGAGAGAGCCACGCTGCCCAGCGCCACCAGAGAGAGAAAGACTGAGCCACTACCAGGGTACAGACATGCTACACTACTCGCCTTGGGGCGATTCAGTTTGCATTTGCAGCGCTATACAAATCATTCATTCATACACTACTGACCAGAGTCGCCCCCCAGGGAACCCAGAGTGAACGATCGTCCAGCCGGAGGGATCACTGCTGTATTTTCGATGGGTCTGGTAAGAGGGCCTGTTGGCCATTATCCATTACTTATACTACTATGTCTGCAGTCTCTGACCATGATAATGTGATAATGATATTGTCAAAAAGGGGCGGTGCATGGGTAACCCTAAAATGATGCCCCCCCCCCCCCCCCTGAAAAAAGTTCTGCGGACGCCCATGGTCATAGATATGCATGGTATCCATCATGGTATGAAAGATTTTTTCCATAAGTTGGATGACAGTCATACGCTTAAGGACCTGATCCCAGGGGACTCCAGAGGTACGCCAGAACAAGGCGATGCACCAGTGGACCGCGCTAAATAATGTGTGGGAGCGTTTTTGGTCAGGGGGGAGGCCCCAGGGATATCTGCGAAGGGTAGGCCCAATTGGTGAGTTAGGGTGATCAAAACCCCGGTGATCTCCGCCACCTTGGCTGTAAGTCTTTGCCAAAGGTTCCTTAGAGCTAAACAACTCCAAAAAATGTGCAGGTGGTTCCCCTTCTTGGGGCAACCTCTGAAGCAGTTCTCGGAAACAGCGGGGAAGAATTTATGTAACTTAGCAAGGGTATAGTACCACCCCGTGTGTAACTTCACCACTGTTTCCTTCACCGCCACAAACTTCGTACATTTATGCATATTGGCTATCCTATCTGTCCACTTCTCATGGTTATTATTATAATATAATATAGCACATCTATAATATATTGATATAACATATTATGTTATGTAATATAATTTACTATAATATAATAAAGAGAGAGAGAAAGGGGGGAGAGAAAGGGGGAAAGACAGAGGAGAGAGAGAGGGGAAAGAGGGGAGAGAGAGGGGGAGGGGGAGAGGGAGCGGAGAGAGAGAGAGATGGAGGGGGAGAGAGCGAGAGAGGGAGGGGAGAGGAGGAGAGAGAGAGAAGAGGGGAGGAGAGAGGGGGGAGAGAAAGAGAGGGAGAGAGAGGGAGAGAAAGAGGGAAAGAGAGAGAGAGGGAGCAGGAGGGATGGGGAGAGGGGGATGGGGAGAGGGGGAGGGGGAGAGAGAGGGGGCAGAGAGGGGGAGGGGGCAGAGAGAGGGGGGCAGGGGGCGGGGGAGAGGGGAGAGAGAGAGAGAAGTTGGAGAGACAGAGAGAGAGAGAGAGATGGGCGGGGAGAGGGAGAGATGGGGGAGAGAGAGGAGAGAGGGGGGAGAGAGGGGGAGAGAGGGGGAGAGAGAGGGGGCAGGGGGAGAGAAAGAGGGGGAGACAGAGGAGAGGGAGAGAGGAGGGAGGAGGAGAGAGAGAGAGAGAAGAGAAATGGGGAGAGAGGGGGTAGAGAGAGAGAAGAGAAAGGGGAGAGAGAGGGGGTGGGGAGGGAGGAGGGAGGGGGGGAAGAGAGGGGGGGAGGGGAGAGAGAGAGGAGGGGGAGAGGAGGGGAGAGAGAGAGGGGGAGAGAGAGAGAGGGGGGAAAGAGGGGAGGGGTGAGAAAGAGAGGGGAGGGGGGAGATAGAGGGGGAGAGGAGAGAGAGAGAAGAGAAAGGGGGAGAGGGAGGGGGGAGGGAGAGAGAGGGGGAAGAGAAAGGGGGAGAGGGGGTGGGGAGAGAGGGGGGGGAGGAGGGGGGGGGGGAGAGAGAGAGAGGGAGAGAGAGAGAGATAGAGGGGGGGGAGAGAGAGAGGGGGGAGAGGAGGAGAAAGAGAGATAATAGAAAGGGGAGAGAGAGGGGGAGAAGGAGAGAGAGAGAAGAGAAGGGGGAGAGAGAGGGAGAGGGGAGGGGGGGAGATAGGGGGAGAAGGGGTGGGAAGGGAAAGGGGGGAAGAGGGTAGAGAGAGAAAGAGGGGGGAGAATAAGAGGGAGAGAAAGAGATGGGGAGGGAAAGAGAGGGAAGGAAGAGATAGGGGAGAGAGAGTGGAGAATAAGAGGGAGGGAGAGAGAATGAGGGAGAGAGAGAGGGGGAGGGTGTAATGGAGAGAGAGAGGGGAGGAGGGGGAGAGAAAGGGGTAAGGGAGAGAGAGAGGTAACACCTGTCAGTTTTTTTTTTGTTTTGTTTTTTGCCATCTGTGTCCCATTGGTGATATTTCCCTTCACTTCTTGTCCCATAGCCAAAACAGGAAGTGGGAGGTTCTAATCCTTCTCCACTCTATCCAAAACTAAAAAAAAAAAACTTTAAGTGTGACTCATACTTGTAAAGTTTAAATAAAATTGCTCTCCGTTGACGAGCTAAAATAAACACCTTGGCCAGAGTACTAAAGCACTACAACATAATACAGCATAATAGTTGCAGCTCTGTGATGTCGCAGTGAATGTGGTCTCGGAGAAAGGTGTGTTATTTGGAACCTCTTTGCTCCCCGACGAGGGATTTGAAATCTCTTTAAGACACAAAATAAAAACCAAGGCATGAGGTGTAATTACGTTTAATCAGTGATTTCCTGTGTACCGGCTCTTTTGATAAAGTCGGGAACACGCTGTGGATCTGAAATTGAATATCTCTGCACTGGCAACAAATCCCTTAACTGGGAGAATTTATTGTGTTTTCAGCTAAAATTCCCCGAGACGCCGTCTCTGTGCTGAGCCCGGACCTATCGGAGGCTTTCTTCAGGAGGCTCCGCGTATTTATCAACTGAGCCGGACGTCACGCTAATAATGTGCGGTGTGATATTTCCGCTACGGGTCTGAGCAAGGAGAAGCAGCAAACACAGCTTTTATTAAAGCGCACTTCCTTCTGATTCTCTATATCTGGAATCTGGGAAATGTGCAATGAAGGTAAAGTCATGTTTCAATAAAATATTTATAGATATTAAGCTACAAAGTAGAGTTCAAGGCCAGCAAGTTGAATCAGTTTTTTTTTTTTTAAGCGGTATAAAACCCAAAAGCAAACATTTATTGTATTGCAGTCTACCAATTCTTCGATGTGACGGCTGCATTTGTGTAGACCCGTTTCCGGTACATTGCTGGACTTCGGGTGGTTTTAGCGGGATGATATTCAGCTCCCGGCATCACCCCGGTAACGTTATTTAGAGCCTGTGGTCGGCTCTCCTTTAAAAGCAATCCTAGCGGCTAACTAGATGCTGGATTTCTTTTACAAGCAAGAAAGGGGGGTCACCCATTCCTACCGCCTTCCACACTTGCTCGTGCTTTCCCCTTTCCACCAGAAGACCCAAGCGACCAGCCGGCATGTCCGCTAAGGTAACCCGGAAGCGGTGACCTGACATCACTTCTGGTTTACCCGGATGTCAACAAGACCATTTAAAAAAAAAAATCAAAAGCATTTGAAAACACCAAAACGACCGAGTAGGGGTTTGGGATCTTATAGACCCCTGAAATCTCCATAAAGAGTACCCGTCACGTGCCTATTGCTGTCACAAGGATGTTTACACTCCCTGTGACAGCTATAAAAGTGATCCAATAAGTGTACAAATTAAAAAAAATAAAAATGTAATTAGTAAAAAAAATAAAAATAAAGAGCCCCCATGCTCGCTCGCAAAAGTGAACAGCAAAAAAACAGCGATCGCCGATGTTGGACGAGAAGACGTGACTTGTAGTCTCCACTCTAGTCTCCACTCTAATTCCGTTCATAGGGTTCAATATTGAGTTGGCCCACCCTTTGCAGCTATAACAGCTTCAACTCTTCTGGGAAGGCCATCCACAAGGTTTAGGAGTGTGTCTATGGGAATGTTCGACCATTCTTCCAGAAGCAAGATGAGAAGGCCTGGCTCGCAGTCTCTGCTGTGCAGGCCAGTCAAGTTCCTCCACCCCAAACTCGCTCCTTCATGTCTTTGTGGACCTTGCTTTGTGCTCTGGTCCAAATCATTTGGTGGAGGGGGGATTATGGTGTGGGGTTGTTTTTCAGGGGTTGGGCTTGGCCCCTTAGTTCCAGTGAAGGGAACTCTTAAGGCGTCAGCATACCAAGAGATTTTGGACAATTTCATGCTCCCAACTTTGTGGGAACAGTTTCGGGATGGCCCCTTCCTGTTCCAACATGACTGCCCACCAGTGCACAAAGCAAGGTCCATAAAGACATGGATGAGCGAGTTTGGGGCGGAGGAACTCGACTGGTCTGTACAGAGTCTTGACCTCAACCCCGATAGAACACCTTTGTGATGAATTAGAGCGGAGACTGCGAGCCAGGCCTCATCTTGCTTCTCGAAGAATGGTCAAACATTTCCATAGACACACTCCTAAACCTTGTGGACAGCCTTCCCAGAAGAGTTGAAGCTGTTATAGCTGCAAAGGGCTGGCAAACTCAATATTGAACCCCACAGACTAAGACAGGGATGCCAATACAGTTCATGTGTTTGTAAAGGCCTCAACCCGATAGAACACCTTTGGGATGATCTAGAGTGGAGACTGCGAGCCAGGTCTTCTCGTCCAACATCAGCGCCTGACCTCACAAATGCGCTTCTGGAACAATGGTCAAACATTCCCATAGACACCCTCCTAAACCTTGTGGACGGCCTTCCCAGAAGAGTTGAAGCTGTCATAGCTGCAAAGGGTGGGCCAACTCCATATTGAACCCTACAGACTAAGACTGGGATGCCATTATAGTTCATGTGCGTGTAAAGGCATGTGTCCCAATACTTTTGGTAATATTGTATATAGGTAGATAAATAGATAGATAGAGAGAGAAAAAAGCCCACATATTGGGCTGTCAATAGAACAAGAATAGATGGAAAAAACTTCAAACGGGGACACTAGTTCTGGTGACAACCAGGGATTTCCTGGCTTTGGAGGGATTCCTGTTTTGCCTATGGGATATGAAAGTAAAGGGAAAATTACCTAATAGGGACACAGATAACAAAGATAAAAAAAAAAAAAAAAAAAAGAACTGATAGGGGTTATAACACTCCCTCACTCTATTCAAAATAGTTTTGCCCCTCCTCTTTGGGCCGGGTTCATATATTTGCAGGTTGTGGTTTGCAGTCGGGAGCGTCTCTGTTCACCGGTTCCGGCGCGATTCAGGTGCAAAATTTTCCCTGAATTTGCACCTGAACCCGGACCCAAAAACGCACAGGACCCTTTTTCAAAATCGCGCCACAGTTCACGTGTTATGCGAATTGGATGTGGTTAAAGATGCATCTAATTCGCATATATATGTGAACCCAGCCTTTCATTTTTCTTTTTGATTTAAGTGTCTATTTATAAATGTTTTCACACAAGATTCACACCTTTCTCCAATTAATCTAATTATAAAAATGTGTGAAAACATTTAGAAATCCTGTGATCTGTGTGATGTGTGTTTTTTTTTTTTTTTTTTTTTTTTTTCAGTAATCTAAATTGGAGTATTTTTTGATTTAACTTTTTATTTCTAATCTCTGTTTTTAGTTCTGCAAAAAAAAAAAAAAGTAAAATATTGAGAATAATGAATAATAATAATAATATTAATAATCCACAGGAGCCCTTTAAAGCCCATTGCATGCCTTAAAACCACCAGCAATCCCTTTAACCACCACAATACCGGGCACTTACAACCCCCTTCCTGCCCAGACCATTTTTCAGCTTTCAGCGCTGTCACACTTTGAATGACAATTGCGCGGTCATACAACACTGCACCCAAATTGTTTTTTAATTATTTTCTTCACACAAACAGAGCCTTCTTTTGGTAGTATTTAATCACTGCTGTTTTTTTTTTTACAAAAAAAAAAAAAAGAAAAAGATCGAAAATTTTGAAAAAAAAATAGTTTTTCCTAGTTTCTGTCAGTAAATTTTGTAAATAAGTAATTATTCCCCTTCAATGATGTGTGCTGAGGAGGCGGCACTAATGGGAACGGATAGGCTGCACTGACGGGCACTGATAGGAGGCACTGGTGGGCACTGATATGCAGCACGGATAGGCAGCACTGATGGGTACTAATGGGTGGCACTGGTGGGAATTTGATGGGTAGCACTGATGAGCAGGCACTGATGAGCACTAAAAGGCAGCACCAACTGGCACCAGTAATGGGCACTTATTTGTGTCACTGATGGGCACTGATAGGAGGCACTGGTGGGCACTGATAGGAGGCACAGATAAGCAGCACTGATGGGCACTAATGGGCGGCACT
The DNA here is from genome assembly GCA_028564925.1 of Lithobates sylvaticus. Classification (NCBI taxonomy): domain Eukaryota; kingdom Metazoa; phylum Chordata; class Amphibia; order Anura; family Ranidae; genus Lithobates; species Lithobates sylvaticus. The sequence goes on from CM053031.1 coordinate 16,162,215, forward strand.
GATGGGAATTTATGGGTAGCACTGATGAGTAGACACTGATGGGCACTAAAAGGCAGCACCAACTGGCACCAGTAATGGGCACTGATTTGTGTCACTGATGGGCACTGATAGGCGGCACTGATAGGAGGCACTGGTAGGCACTGATATGCAGCACAGGTAGGCAGCACTAATGGGCACTAATGGGTGACACTGATGGGCACTGATGGGAATTGATGAGTATGCACTGATGAGCAGGCACTGATGAGCACTAAAAGACAGCACCAACTGGCACCCGTAATGGGCACCGATAGGATGCACTGGTGGGCACTGATATGCAGCATGGATAGGCAGCACTAATGGGCACTGATGGGCACTAATGGGCGGCACTGATGGGCACTGATGGGAATTTATGGGTAGCACCAATGAGCAGGCACTGATGGGGACTAAAAGGCAGCACCAACTGGCACCAATAATGGGCACTGATTTGTGTCACTTATGGGCACTCATGGGCACTGATTAGTGGCACTCATGGGCATTGATTGATGGGCAATTCTGGGGCTTTACTGTAATCAGGGCACTGATGATCAGTGCCCTGATTAAATGCCCTGTTTTTCCCTGCGAGGAGATGCCACTGATCGGCTCTCCTCTCCTCACACAGTGTGAGGCGATGAGAGCCGATTACCAGCACTTCCGTATTTCCATGTAACCGCCTGTGATTGGACACAGCCAATCACATGGTTAAAGAGTTTTTTTCAGAGATCAGGGTTGCACCGTGTCCTAGCAACATGGTGCAGCCCGCGATCGCACAGGAGCGGCCGTCTGGGTGCGCCATCATATGACGTCCACCCAGAACGACAGAATTGATGGTGGGCGGGTGGCAAGTGGTTAAACTAGATATCTATAAATACAAAAACATTAATGTAATAAATTGCAGCTTAACACTCATTAGATGTGAGGCATTAGTCATGCTGCACATCAATACAAAATGCATTGCAACGTGCATTAGAAACGCATGGCAGCACACTGTAAAGTTTGTAAATACACTGGGGGGTTGTCATCAGTTCGAATCCCAACCACGGCACTACCTACCTGGAGTTTGCACGTTCTATCTGTGCCTGTATAGATTTCCTCCGGGTACTCCGGTTTCCTCCCACACTGCAAAGCCATGCTGGGAGGTTAATTGGCTCCTCTCTAAATTGGCCTTAATATGTGTGATGGTGAGTTAGGGACCTTAGATTGTAAGCTCCTTAACCACTTGCTTACCGGGGACTTAAACCGCCCTCCCTGCCCAGACCAATTTTCAGATTTCAGCGCTGTCACACTTTGAATGACAATTGCGCGGTCATACAACACTGTACCCAAATTACATTTTTATCATTTTTTTCAAAAAATAGAGCTTTCTTTTGGTGGTATTTAATCACAGCTGGGGTTTTTATTTTTTGCTAAACAAACCAAAAAAATACCCACATTTTTGAAAAATAGTTTTCATAGTTTGTTATAAAATTTTGCAAACGGGTAATTTTTCTCCTTCATTGATATTCGCTGATGAGGCTGCACTGATGGGCACTGATGGGCTGCACTGATGGGCACAGATAAAACGACACTGATGGGCACAGATAAGAAGGTACTGGGTGGCACTGGGGGTTGGCACTGGTGGGTGGCACTAATAGATGTCACTGATAGATGTCACTGATGGGCACTTGTAGGTGACACTGATGGGCACTGGTAGGTGATATTGATAGGCAGCACTGGTGATGACACACTGTGGGCACTGATAAGTGGCACTGTGGGCACTGATGGGTGGCACTGTGGGCACTGGTAGGTGGCGCTGGTGGGCACTGGTAGGTGAGGCTTGTGGGTACAGAAGCCTTTCCACAATCTGGACCGATGTCCCTCTCGTAGCCGCAGGCGATCGGCTTTGCTGATTACCGGCTCTGTTTACGTCACATGATCAGCTGTCATTGGCTGACAGCTGATGACGTGGTAAGGAATCGGGATTGACCCCTTACTTAGATCTGTGATCAGCCGAGTCTCATAGACTCGCTGATCACAGAGCGCGCAGCGCACGCCCTGCAGGGGGCAGCGGGCCGCTCGAGCACGGGAGGACGTCTATGGACGCCCTCCTGGCAAAGTAGGTCCGCGCTGTAGCCGTCTTTCGGCTATAGTGCGGACGGCAAGCGGTTAAGGACAGAGACTGATGTGAATGTATAATATATATGTAAAGCGCTGCGTAAATTGATGGTGCTATATAAGTACCTGTAATAAATACAAAATCAATAAATAAATACACATTGAGATGTATTTTAAAGTGTTTCCATTAAGTTAATGGGAAATGTATCAGGAGATAAAAAGGTCCGGGTGTGAAATGAGCTCCTAAAGTTTTCTTTGGTGACCTAAAAATGTAGGATTAATGGAAAGGCATTAAGCTGTGTACTGACCCGCGTTGTTAGCCGCCTTCTTCTTTTTATTGTAACCAAACGATGTGTTATAAAAGCTAAACTGTGTTTTAGATTTAGTGGCCCATTAAAGTATATGTGAAACCAAACACGTTTTTCACAGAAACAGGCTGTAGTCGAGCGGACAGATATCTACAATAAACACACCGCTCATAAAAAAAAAATCGAACTATCTTAATAAAGCTATTGTACTGTAAATGTAATTTTTTACATAGCAAACAGCCCCAATCCTCCTCTTCTGGGGTCCCCCCTGCACTCCTAGCTCCTCCCCCCTGCTGAGTGCCCCTATAGCAAGGGCTTGATCCTGAGCTGTGCTGTGTGTCCATAAACACACACAGTGTGGCTCGGCCTTGCAACCCCCACTAACTTCTCTCCTCACAGGCAGTGACTGACTGACAGCAGCAGGAGCCAATGGCTGCCTCCATGTCTAGTGAGAAGAGAAAGAGGAAGGAGCCACTGCTCCAGTAGCGGCTGAACCCGCTGCAACTCAAAATCCACCGGTACTTACCCCATCTAGGTGGTGGGCATCAGCAGGCATCTGAGGAGCAGTGGCGGGGATCGGGCATCCAGGCATTGGTGGGGATCGGGCATCCAGGCACCGGCAGGGATAGGGCATCCAGGCATCGGTGAGTATCGGGTATCCAGGCATCGGCGGAGATCAGGCATCCAGGCATCTGTGGGGACTGGGCATCGGACATCCAGGCATCGGCCGGGATCGGGTATCCAGGCATCGGCGGGAATCGGGCATCCAGACATCTGTGGGAACTGGGCATCCAGGCATCGGGCATCCAGGCATCTGCTGGGCCCGGGCATCCAGGCATGCGCCAGCGGCTCTTCTCCTCGCTTCCGCTGTGCGTCTCCTCCCCTCCTTGTAGGCATCCAATACGATCACCTGTCCTTTTAGCCAATTGTGTGACTGGTATCAGACCCGCTTCCCGATTGGCCGGGAGGAGGATCAGTGTTGCAACCAGCGAATATTCATTCACTGGTGCAACACACCTGGGTGGGCTCCGGACGCATCCTCTGCGTCCCGAGTCCATCCGATTTTGAAGCCTGGTAGAGCCTCTGGCTCTAATCAGATGCTACAAAAAGAAAAACCATGCCACTATAATTCATGCGCCTGGTGTCTGAAAGGGGGCCGGACGCATGAATAGGGAGTGGCCGCAGCGGCTGTGGAGAGGTTCATGCATAAATCTATCCGTTGCATATAGGGGGGTGGCGAGGAGAGAGGGGTGGCACCCGGACACCCCTAATGGATGGACCGCCCCTGCACTGCTCACAGTCGCATCATTGCTTCAACATCGGGTTTAGGTAAGTATTGGGGGGGAGAATGGGGGGATCTGAACACAGAAGTTGTTTTGCCTTCATGCGGAGAATGCAATAAGGTAAAAAAAACTTCTACCTTAACAAACCACTTTAAATTTGGACTTTAAAGGGGTAGTAAACCGCATTTTTTTTTAACCCTGTAAGACAAAGGCATAATGTGCTAGTATGCATTGCATTTTAGCTCATTATGTAATACTTACATATGAATGACGCTCTCCAGCGGCGCGCTGTCACTGCTGAAGGCACTACCATCTTCACCCGGTCTTCCTTCTGAGGTTCCCGTCCTCTGGCCGTCTGATTGGCCGCGTCACGATGACGTCACTCCCGTGCATGTGGGCAGGACTCACGGACCACGGTACGGAGCTCTGAAGGGGCGGCGCGGGTATGCTGTCCCTTCAGAGCACATTCACAGAGGAGGTCATCGGCTGCATGCAGTGTGAATATCTGCTCGGTTTAGGAGATATTCACTGTACCTACAGCTAAGCTTTTTTATTGACTACTTACCTGTAGGTACAAGATCAAGAAAAGGGTTTACTTCCACTTTAATCAGTGGTCACATGATCACAATACCACTATGGTGCCCCACTAATGTGTGGTTGAAGCCACAGAGTATTGCCACTGCAAAAAAAAACATGGCTGCTGCTTAGGTGTTTCCCCCTAAAAAAAAAAGTCTTAGAACCCTTTCACACCACGCCGCCCATAGCGTTGGCGGTAAAACACTCCTATTTTTAGCGGCGTTTTACCGTCGGATTTGCAGCGCATTTCGGCCGCTAGCGGGGAGCTTTTACCCACCGCTAGCGGCCAAGAAAGGGCAAAAGCAGCGTTTTGCCGGCGGTATTACAGCGCTGTCCCATTGATTTCAATGGGGAGGAGCGGTGGAGGAGTGGTGGAGGTCCAAAGAAGCTGCTGGCAGGACTTTTCCTGACGTCCTGCCAGCGCACCGCTCCAGTGTGAAAGCCCTCCGGCTTTCACACTGGAGACAATGGTGCAGCTGTTTTAGGGCTCATTTCAGGCGCTATTTCCAACGCTATAGCGCCTGCAAAACGCTCTTGTTGTGAAAGGGGTCTAAAAATTCCTAAAAAAAATTTAAATAATTGGAATTTTTTTTTTTTCACATACCTCTAAATGCCTGTTGCTAGGGGGTCCCTCGTAGTCTGCCTCCTGCGTTGCCTGGGCTGGTGACATCACTTCCCCTCGGCGCAGGAAGGACTCCCCAGTCATCTGGGACCTGTCACGTGTCCCAGATGACTGTGCGGCCAATCGTGGCGCGAGGCGCCGCTCGCGCAAGCGCCGAGGGTGCCCGGCTGTGGCCGTGCCCACAGTTGCAATTCCGGCGCCCCCAAGCGAATCGGGGGGAGAGCAGAGCTTCGATCCCCCACATCGCTGGACCCTGGAACAGGTAAGTGTCCGATTATTAAAAGTCAGCAGCTACAGTATTTGTAGCTGCTGACTTTTATTTTTTATTTTTTGAGCGATACACCTCTTTAAGGACCAATCAAAAGAGTGTTGACACGGCACCCTGTAGTCCCAAAACAGAGCGCATGACATTCATTAATACTTAGTAGATCAAAAGTCAGCCGGTTCAGCAGGTACTGGGCAAATTTTGATATAAGTCGATCCAACCCGCTTCTGCCAAACAGGCAGAAGAGGGACCCGAGAAGAGGAGGATCGGGGCTGCTCTGTGCAAATCCACTGCAACAGATCAGGTAAGTTTAACATGTATGTTATTTTTTTAGGGAAAAAAAAACGAGACTTTACAATCACTTTAAATGCTGTCATAGGAAAATCAAATGGCTATTTCATTCCTTCTTATATTTTCCTTTGAACAAAAACAAAAAAATTTTTTTACTTCTATTCTCTAATTCACATAAATTGTCCAATCAGATGTCTATTCAGAATTGTGGCATACATTCACAAAATAAGTAATTAAGTTCCATTCACAGACTTGTTCCAAATCGGTCCAGAGACAGATATAATTGTGTTCTATTTAAACACTCTGGGAAATCATCTGTCAACATTTGTTCCCATTCTGCATTCATTCAACAGCAAACAAGGAAGCTTTTATATCTGCATTCGCTTTAAAAAATGGAAAAGGAACAAACAAAACCCATTAAAATTCCTCCTGTGTTTGTCCTCTTTAAAGCTTCGTGTTTGTTGTTCGATCGTATATCCCTTTCATTATAATGGTTAGCTACAGTGACCAGCACGACGCGCGGGAAAGAGATTGAGATTGTTACAATTGGTCAGGTCCCGACAACCATTCGTGTTTTTCTTTTACCTTCTTTTATCATTGGTAGAAACTAATTTGAGGTTTAAATCCATTAAAAAAAAAAAAAAAAAATTGCGTAGCAAACAAGGCCCGGCCCCATGAAAGTAATACCCCCAAACCCCCAACATAGCTGACCACTGGACATAATCATAATACAATCCTATTACACTCTATACATAGAACACTACACCCCCCAACATGACCCACCACTGGACATGATCATAATACAATTCTATTACACTCTATACATAGAACACTACAACCCCCAATATGATCCACTACTGGGCACCATCATAATACAATTCTATTACACTCTATACATAGAACACTACACCCCCCACCATGACCCACCACTGGGCACTATCATAATACAATCCTATTACACTCTATACATAGAACACTACACCCCCCAACATGACCCACCACTAGACATGATCATAATACAATTCTATTACACTCTATACATAGAACACTACACCCCCCCAACATGACCCACCACTGGGCACCATCATAATACAATCCTATTACACTCTATATATAGAACACTACACCTCCCAACATGGCCAACCAATGGCCATGGTCATAATACAATTCTATTACACCCTATACATAGAACACTACAACCCCCAACATGACCCACCACTGGGCATGATCATAATACAATCCTTTTACACTCTATACATAGAACACTACAACCCCCAACATGACCCACCACTGGACATGATCATAATTCAATTCTATTACACTCTATACATAGAACACTACAACCCCCAACATGATCCACCACTGGGCATGATCATAATACAATCCTATTACACTCTATACATAGAACACTACACCCCCCAACATGACCCACCACTGGACATGATCATAATACAATTCTATTACACTCTATACATAGAACACTACAACCCCCAACATGACCCACCACTAGACATGGTCATAATACAATTCTATTACACTCTATATATAGAACACTACAACCCCCAACATGACCCACCACTGGACACCATCATAATACAATTATATTACACTCTATACATAGAACACTACAACCCCCAACATGACCCACCACTGGACACCATCATAATACAATTATATTACACTCTATACATAGAACACTAGACCCCCAACATGACCCACCACTAGACATGGTCATAATACAATTCTATTACACTCTATATATAGAACACTACAACCCCCAACATGACCGACCACTGGACATGATCCTAATACAATTATATTACACTCTATATATAGAACACTACAACCCCCAACATGACCGACCACTGGACATGATCCTAATACAATTATATTACACTCTATACATAGAACACTACAACCCCCAACATGACCCTCCACTGGACATGATCATAATACAATTATATTACACTCTATACATAGAACACTACATCCCCCAACATGACCCACCACTGGGCATGATCATAATACAATCCTATTACACTCTATACATAGAACACTACACCCCCCAACATGACCCACCACTGGACATCATCATAATACAATTCTATTACACTCTATACATAGAACACTACACCCCCAACATGGCCCACCACTGGGCATAGTCATAATACAATTCTATTACACTCTATACATAGAACACTACATCCCCCAACATGACCCACCACTGGGCATGATCATAATACAATCCTATTACACTCTATACATAGAACACTACACCCCCCAACATGACCCACCACTGGACATCATCATAATACAATTCTATTACACTCTATACATAGAACACTACACCCCCTAACACGACCCACCACTGGGCATGATCATAATACAATTCTATTACACTCTATACATAGAACACTACACCCCCTAACATGACCCACCACTGGGCATGATCATAATACAATTCTATTACATTCTATACATAGAACACTACACCTCCAATATGAACCATAGGTGTTGTCACTCCTGAAATCTCCAATATCTATTATATGGTTTCTAAACCAGGGTTCCATGGAACCCTCGGCTTCCTCCAGAGTTTACTAGGGGTTCCTTGAGCAATGAACAATTTCTGTCTCTCAGATAAGTTCCCACTGACATCATTGATCTTTTTAGCTATAATTCTTCCTAATGGGCACAAGTGTAAGGGGCATTTTTCCCACCAGAGCAATTCCAAAATGGTTAGCTCCAGCACAGATCATTGCTTTGATCCATCCCAGAAGCCTACAGAAAAAAAGCAAGGGTTTCGAATATCACCAGCTGTGTGGGTGGTGGGACTTACCCATGGAGGTAAGTACACGGAGGGAGGTGAGAGTGTTAGTTTACCTTTTCAATTTTTTTGAAAAGGTGAACTAACCCTTTAAGGGAAATATTTAGGCAGGCAACTCAATCTAAACAACATGGAATTTGTCAAGGCAGATGTTGATTGTCCAAGTGTCAAAAAAGTGTCATGTGGTTGGACTACCAACATCTGTCTTGGCACAGTCAATGGTAACTGGATAAAGGAGACTGAGTTTCCTGTGTAGATATAAATGCTGGGATATGTTCCTGACACTTTTTTAGTTTAGGAGTTTAGGAAACTGTTTTGATAAGCAGTTAAACATCTTCAACATTACAGAACGAGTCCACTTAAATGTGACCAACTACCATATATAGTCGAGTATAAGCCGAGTTTTTCCGCACATTTTTTTGTGCTGAAAATGCCCCCCTCGGCTTACACTCGAGTCAAGCACAGAGAATGACATTTTCCGACCTGATTTTGGGGCCCCCGTATCTCTGGGCCACTTGGTGATAGGAACACCAAATTTGGATATGTTCTAGTGCTAGTTCCACTTGGTTTGCATACCAAATTGGGGTTCCTAGCACCAAGTGACCCTGAGATACGGGGCCCCGAAGTCGGTCAACTGTGTCCATCTGCAGCAATGTCATTTCGGGACCCTTTGGGTCCAGAGACCCCAATATTTGGCTGCAGCTAGGGGGCATCTAGGAATCCTTAACTACCAAGTTTGACCTATGGCTGCAAATGGGCACAGTGAGGCTGCAAATGGGCATTGTTGACCCTCTTTTCCACTTCCAGTAGCTCCGCATTTCTCACCCTAGGCTTATACTCGAGTCAATACGTTTTCCCAGTTTTTGTGGTAAAATTAGGTGCCTTGGCTTATATTCTGGTCGGCTTATACTCGAGTATATATGGTACTAGCTAGAACCATTTTTACACAGGTCATAGATCTCATACAGTATGTGTACTTATATTTAGGGTAATTCATAAGATTTTTGGTGTAGAACACCTGCCATTTGAGATGACTTGGACATCTTTGGGCACTTTGTGCCACCCCAAGACACTCCAGTCTACCTGGAAGGAGGTCTAGTAAAAGACCCTGAGCACCCTGGAGGGATGATATAATGTTCACTTCAAATGCAATAATTAAATTACCTGTCTTTTATGCCACACATATCAATCTGCAGGTCGCTGAAATTCCCCAGGACGCCGCGCTGAACCAAGATGAGGTCCTTGGGTTGATTATCAATAAAGATGAGTCTCATACATCCTTGAAATGACGAGATTGGATTTATACAGGAGGAGGTGGCTGGATGATCCGGGCAGCCTGTTTGGTAAGAGACAGACACCGAGTCCAATCAGATTCATAATTTCACATAATGCGTTTACTTTTTTATGAGCGCTATTGATGGATGACCCCAAGGTCCCAGCATTCCTGATGTTCTTTTATTACACAAGCTTTGTCATAAACTCTCAGGTTATGAGAACAGAACTCAGAACAGTATTTAATCGATGAACAGACCCGGATTCTTATTGTGTTCCTTTATCTGTTCATCACACATATAATATTCACATTTCATTATGGGATTCTATTTAAATTGGAAAGACCTTTGCATTTGAAATTGTTTATTTATATGCATGCATTGCATGTGCCAATGTCTTTCATCACATTTAGTCTTTATTTCTGATATATCAAAAACTTTCCTACTTTTAAAGCCTAAGTTCCATGAAAAAAAGGATTTAAAAAATCAGCACAAGGGACCGTCAATGCAATCCATCCCTTGTGCTGATGGCTGTAGATCCTACGCCTACCGCCACCTCCGTAATCTTCCCGGTGCAGTGGGGGTTAATAGAGCCAAGAGACATATCATATGCACTCATCAAGAGTGTTGACTATGCCCAACCTTTCCATCCGATTGTAGGCAGTTGCAAGTCGTTTTACAATCTGTAGATGGCGCTGTGCCATAATAACTACATGGGGAGAGGAGTTTCATCAGGGAATTGGCCCCTTAGGGATTGCGTCATCTGTCTCATGATGGGAAGCAGATCAGTTGTCTCTGGACGCAGAACTCTCAAGAGATGTTGGCAGCCATTTTGTTGGGGAACCTTTTAAATAGGGATTCCCACATCATTAGGGTGTTCAATAAGGAAGTGGAAAGGTAGGGGCAGGAACCCATTTGTGAAAAACTGCGCTTACTGCTCACAGCACTTTATACACTCCGGTGTCTGGAAAAGGAGTGCGTAGCTGGTTCATAGGACAGGGTCCAGCCCATCTAGTGATACAAAAAATCGCCCCCGAAGTCGACAGAAGTAGTTCAGGAACTACTTTGGGAATCAGTGCAGCCCGCAAAGTCTGCGCCACACCGATTCGGACGGTGCTATTACCAGCAGTAGCCGCCGATTTGGCATGTGATTTGAGATGTCAAATCGCATGCCAAATCGGCCCAATGTGAACGTGGGCTAAAACCTGGAAGCTGATTGGATTCTATACATCTGCTTTTTTAGTAAATTTCCCCCAATGGGTTCAGTTCTCAATTCAAGATAAGCACTGCTGTTCCCTGGAAGATTTTTCTTAGGGCTCAGTATAAACACCATCAATGTAGTCTGGTTTAGATAACCTTATGTAAAGTATTGGCTTTTTATACATATGACCCCATATAAAATCTAGAAAATGCCATCAATTTATTGAAATGCTTGTTTTTAACTGTAACCACACCCCGAGTATGAAAGGGGTTAAAGTAGTTTAGGACATTCCCTTCCCGAACACCAAGGCAGCTACCAAACACTCCAATCAGCCGAACAAGAAACTCATACGAATAATTCTCCCCCAAGTACGAGACAAGGCTCTGTGATGAGGGTCAAGCAGGAATGAGACTTTTATTGAAAAGAATGCATTCTTATATACAGTAAAAAGAGGAGGTGTATGCCTCCTGCTCATATTACTCTGAAAATACACCTGTGACCAGAAACCTAATTAACATGAGCTCATTAACTAATCCCTTTAAGCAGCCTGCTCATTGTTATGATAAATCAGGATTTCACTACAGGTCAGACTTGTTGTCACCGAGCTTCACACAGTAGATGATACATTATCATAAGATTGAACACAGGACTCCTTCTCACAATGGCAGGAGCTCCACTAGGAGTCGGCCCGTCTCCTACATTGTACAGAGGCCAATGTGATCAGCTCTTTCAATTAACATGTTGAGTTCAGAATCAAACAAACCAAAAATAGTCTTTACATATATCCTGGGAGATATTGTGGATAAATATTACTGTCTCATTTTAAGTAATCCAAGATATATTTTCTCAGTCACCCTGTGCCAGGATAGCACAGGGTGACTTAGACATAAGAGGTGCATGGGGAGCTGAAACAAGGGTTTTCCTATACTTCCCAAGGTATTCAGGGTTCTACGGGCCCTCCCGTCACATTAACATATTAGGATTGCATAAGATCCCACTCACCTCCAAAATAGAATCTGGTGCAGCTGTGCATGGAGGCAAATCAGCTTCTAAATTCAGCTTGTTCAATTAAGCTTTGACAATAAGCCCAGGTTCATATTGCGGGCCATATATCCAAGATATATTTTCTCAGTCACCCTGTGCCAGGATAGCACAGGGTGACTTAGACATAAGAGGTGCATGGGGAGCTGAAACAAGGGTATCCCATACTTTCCAAGGTATTCCCTCACATCCCACTCACCTCCAAAATAATAGCGGTGTCCTGTGGAAATCTGTAACGGCATGGTGACGTGGACCGGTGTCGTAGCCCCGTTGTCTAACGTTAGGGAGACGCGATGTCTTCTGGCGTTAATTGCAACCGTGTGCCATAAACCATCGTTTAAACCACTACCTGAAAAACAAAGACATTGATTTCTGAAACATACTTTTATAAATAAAAAAAAAGTGTAAAAGGAGCTGCAACATGTCAAAGAAATGGAGTCCTTTTTTGAAAAGAAGACATAAGAGGTGAGCAATGTCAGTGTGTGTTATGTCCACCTCGAAATAAGAGCTTGGGGATAATATATTCTCTTTATTCTCACTTATGCCTGTCCTTAGATAACCGCTTCTCTTTGGTTTCTGTTACCTGGGTATATCTTCAGTGATACTTTTTCTTCCTGTGATCTTTTTCTCAGTTAAATATTCTCAGATTACTCTGACCTTTTCCTGATTTGTTAGCTTATCATGCTGAGACTACTGAAAATGTTAAATAAAATATATTACATAAATTCTTAAATATTTTTAGCCAAACTGCTAAAACATAAAATGGGAGAAATATTGTGAAATAAGATTTCCTAAATTGAAAGTGGGACATTTAACTTAAACAGGAACAAAAATCTAAAACAAATTGCTAGGAGGTTGGACTTTGCATGACTCTTCCGCAATTTTTTTTTTCCGGTCTCTCCTATTAATTTTATTTCTTGCATTCATTCCCTGCGGTGCGCTCAGTGCAGTGTACACTCCAGACAGCTGTATGATGGCAAGAATCAAACTGCATGTTGGGAGTGGGACAGTGTGACACTAGTGTCACACTCTCTAGTGTGCAGTTAGGTTAGGTAAATTTATGCTGAATCACAGTAGTTAAGTGATTCTGCGTAATTGCTGTGGGTTCAGATTGAGGTTAGACTGGGAGGCTCTGCAGACCAGGCCTCTATCACCTCCCCCTGGTTCTGGAGGTCCATGGAAACTTCTAGAACAACCTTTCTCAACCTTTCAACCCTAGAGGATCCCCAAAAATAATTTTCAGGTCTCGAGGAACCCTGACTAAAACCAATTTATCAGGGGTCAATAGGAACAATGCCCCTTATACTGGCGGCCAATAGGAAGAATGTCCCACTTAAAGTGGTGCTCAGAATGCCACCCTTAAAGACAGCTTAAAAGATATTTGATGTCATGCTGCTGGCTTTGCTAAGTGATGCTGAACCTTGAACTCTGTAGGCACCATCAAAAAGGTGGTATATCAGCCGCAGCTCAAGGAACCCCTAGCAACCTCTGGAGGAACCCTGCGGTGCATGCTCAGTGCAGTTTACACTCCAGGCAGCTGTATGATGGCAAGAATCAAACTGCATGTTGGGAGTGTGACACTAGTGTAGCACCCATTATTAGTGTACAGTTAGGTTAGGTAAATTTATGCTGAATCAAAGTAGTTAAGTGATTCTGAGTAATTGCTGTGGGTTCAGATTGATGTTAGACTGGAAGGCTCTGCAGACCAGGCCTCTATCGCCTCCCCCTGGTTCTGGAGGTCCATGGAAACTTCTAGAACAGCCTTTCTCAACCTTTTAACCCTAGAGGAACCCCAAAAATTGTTTTCAGGTCTCGAGGAACCCTTACTAAAACCAATTTATCAGGGGTCAATAGGAACAATGTCCCTTATACTGGTGGCAAATATGAAGAAGGCCCCACTTAAAGTGGTGCTCAGAATGCTACCCTTAAAGACAGCTAAAAAGATATTTGGTGTTATGCTGCTGGCTTTGCTAAGTTACATAGTTAGTTAGGTTGAAAAAAGACACAAGTCCATCCAGTTCAACCACAAATAAAAAAATATATATATACATCATACAATCCATATACCCCATTCTATACCCACAGTTGATCCAGAGGAAGGCAAAAAAAAAACAGCAGATGCTGTGCAAGTGATGCAAGTGATGCTGAACCTTTAACTCTGTAGGCACCATCAAAAAGGTGGTTCATCAGCCACAGCTCAAGGAACCCCTAGCAACCTCTGGAGGAACCTCGGGGTTCCACGAAACCCTGGTTGAGAATGGCTGTTCTAGAAGCTTTTGGGTAGAGGTGCAGAGGCAAGAATCTGAATATTCATGGGAGTTTGATCAATCCCCAGGCACGAAGCCTGGCAGGGTGGTCAGACAGGCCCATAAATATTGAAGAGCCTGGCCAGTTGGAGTTTTTTTTTGTCAGGTAGAAAATGGGATGCTGAACCTGATGTCATGAGGCTTGGGAGGGGATCCCGGGCTGAGGGGCTCTGCCTCTAGGCTGGAGCTGTGAAAGGAGAGAAGCTGAAAAGAGGGATCTCCACTACCCTTCAGTCTCAACCAGGAGACACCCTGGCTAACGTGGGAAGACCTGTACAGCAGAAGGCCTGAACAGCAGTCTTATCCAGGGAGCCAGGATTCAAGGCACAGTGTCAGTACCTCTACACACCCAGGGCATATAATGAAGAAGGCTGCTAGATGCAATATCCAGCATGCTTTCATTAGGACAGTGTCACTTCTAACCTAAATCGCTTGCTCAGAGACACATTTTAAGGCTGCCAGGTGGACTGGCATTTTCTGCAAGTAAACCAGCAAACAACTCCGCGCTTAGGGACAAGCAAACTAGGTGTGCAGCCCTTCCAGAAAAAATTAACCCCCTAGAGGGCAATTTTAGATAATTTGTGCAGGATAAAGAAAATTGGCACTACCTATAGACCTAGGTACAGGGTGCTAAAGAATTGGTAAAGAGAGGAGAATAGAAGTATACACCTAATTGCTGGCGACACCACCGTATCCTCCCCTCCTAAACAGTGTATAATAAACCCAAGGACTATAATGCAATGGGTATGGAGGGGCAATCCCTTGTTGTGTAAGTATCCACCCCTGACTACCCATCCAAATAACCTAGATCCTCTGCCCACCCGTCATTACCCGTAATAGTGATCAATAATAAGGTGTATATCATTATTATTGATCACTATTACGGGTAATGACAGGTGGGCAGGGGATCTAGGTTATTTGGATAGCCATTCTCCCCCCCCCCCCCTTGCACTATACTGTTACTGTATATTCACTCTCTTTACTGCACATACATTTGCACTTACTGCTCAGGGTTTATTGGAGATTGGGTAGTCAGGGGTGGATACTTACACAACAAAAAGGGATTGCCCCTCCATACCCATTGCATTATAGTCCTTGGTTTTATTATACACTGTTTAGGAGGGGAGGATACGGTGGTGTCGCCAGCAATTAGGTGTATACTTCTATTCTCCTCTCTTTACCAATTCTTTAACACCCTGTACCTGGGTCTATAGGTAGCGCCAATTTTCTTTATCCTGCACAAATTTTCTGCAAGTAGTTGGGACTACAGTATGCGAGTTTCACCAAGGGGACACAGAGCTCCTAAAAGAGAAACTTTTCTACTGAGACTATTCCGATTCTACTAGATTGACTCAGTAGCCCTGTAATGGACCCAAACTCCATTTGTCCAAAATGTTTCAGCTGATGGTTTTACAGTTGCATAGTTACAGATGGTGTCAAAATTGTTTCCACCCTTACAGTACAGACAACTAAAAATATAATTGGTTTCATGCAGCTGGCGCTGCCAAGGTTCCATCAAATGGGAGGTCAATTAGCAAGCTCAAGAAACCCTAGTAACCTCTCTAGTTGAGAATGTTTGCAGTAGTGTGCTTTCACGGCCAACATATTCAACCCCATTCTGCCATATTCTACCATCAAATGGGAGGTCACAGCTCAAGGAAGCCAGAGAAACCTCTGAAGGAACCATAGAGTTCCATTGAACCTTTGTTGAGAATGGCTGGACTAGACTGACCCATTGACCCTGAAATGCACCCAAACTCCTTTTTGTCCAACAAGTTCCATGTGATGATTTTACAGTTGCATGGTTACATAAATGTGTGAAAATTGTTCTGCCTAATGTCTGTTAGCAATAACAGAACATTTCTCCCCATGTCTCTTGAAAGAAAAAAAAAAAAAACCTGTCCTACTTCAAATTTCTGCATTTTGTTTTGATTCTAAGCCTATGGCCACAGAGGCAATTAATGTTAAGCTCCCATTGAGTTTGTCAATATCCATAATAACACTTGGACATTAAAGACTGTTCACAAAAGACACCATCTACAAGAGCGATGTCAAATGTTCACAGATAATAACACTCCCGCAGAGGTTTTAAAAAAAGTTATTTTTGTAGGAGGCTTTTAACCTCCAAGGCTTGGCTATACCTCAGAGGAACAAGAGAAGTAGAGGAACATCAAAACTTCACCAGCTTTATATCTTCCCCGCTTATTACAGACTAAAAAATATTTATTTAATTACATGAGATCCTAAAACTTCAAATCTTTCTGAATAACTTGCTACTAAAAAGCATCAACCTTTTAAAATATTTTTTTTTCATTTTGGATAGAGTGAAGAAAGATTAGATTAGATTTATTTTGCCTCTCTGCAGTAGCTTCCTGCAATAAAAAATGCTCACTGCTGCTCTCTGTCCTTGTGCAAGGGGACTGGTCTTGTCTCCGCCCCCTCCTGTCATTTTCTGCCAGCAGCTTGCAGTGAGTGGGGCCTGCTAATAGGTGGCAGTGATGGGCATTGATAGGTGGCCCTCAAGGGCACTGATAGGCGGCATTAATAGGCAGCACTGGTGGGCACTGATGGGCACTGGTAGGCATAATTGATGGGCACTGATTGGCGGCACTAGTGGGCACTGATTGACATAACTGTCTGGACACTGATTGGCAGAACTGGTGGGCACTGATTGGCAGAACTGGTGGGCACTGATTGAGAGAACTGGTGGACGCTGATTGGCAGAACTGGTGGGCACTGATTGGCAGAACTGGTGGGCACTGATTGGCAGAACTGGTGGGTACTGATTGGCACCACTAGTGGACACTGATTGGCAGAACTGGTGGGCACTGATTGGCAGAACTGGTGGACACTGATTTGCAGAACTGGTGGGCACTGATTGAGAGAACTGGTGGTCACTGATTGGCAAAACTGGTGAACACCAATTAGCAGAACTGTTGGGCACTGATTGACAGAAATGGTAGACACTGATTGGAAAAACAGGTGGGCACTGATTGGCATAACTGGTGGGCACTGATTGGCATAACTGGTGGGCACTGATTGACAGAACTGATGGGCACTGACAGAACTGGTGGGCACTGAGAAAGGGTACCGGGGTGATGCCTGCGGCTGTATAACATCCCGGTACAACTACTTGAAGTCAAATGACGTACCGGGTACATGATTTGCCGGCAAGTGGTTAAACAAAGTGGTTTTATGGCGACCCTTCATCAATTAACCGAAAGTCAAGTATCAGCTTATAATTGAGAAAGCACTTTTAGTCAAGGCAGAAAAATTATCAATTCTGTTACCGGTAATTATTGTTTCAAGTGCAAAAATCAATCCTCTTCAAGCCAGTTTCTATCACTTGCAAGGATCTTAGCAAATTTCATTGATTTTACCTGCTTCTGTTCTGGAGATACAGAGAAAGGCCACTCAAGTTACTTCCTGAAACTGACTCAGAAGTGGAAGCACGCAATGGGGTTGATTTACTAAAGGCAAATAGACTGTGCAGTTTGCAAAGTGCATTTGCTCCAGAGCTTAGTATATGAGCAGAAGCTCTACTGACTTCCATCATCCAATCATGCACAAGCAGTGGCAGCTGGTGCTCAAGTCCCACCCAGCCAGCCCCCCCCCACTGCTCAATCGATCGCCGCTTTCCCCACATCGCTCGATCGATTGATCGCCACTTCGCTCACCCGTCAGGG
The DNA here is from genome assembly GCA_028564925.1 of Lithobates sylvaticus. Taxonomy (NCBI): domain Eukaryota; kingdom Metazoa; phylum Chordata; class Amphibia; order Anura; family Ranidae; genus Lithobates; species Lithobates sylvaticus. The sequence goes on from CM053031.1 coordinate 16,179,998, forward strand.
CCCCCCGCCAGCTCCGCACTTACCCCATCCAGGTTGCGGCTTCGGCAGCTCCCCCTCACGTCTCTTCCCAAGTCCAGGGGGTTGCTTCTACTCCCGGCCAATCAGGACTTAGGACTCACGGCCAATTGGGTCTTAGGACTCCCAGCCAATCGGGTATCAGGACCTGCTTCCTGATTGGCCGGGAGGGGAAGCAGGAAGACATTAGCCATTATTAATTCGCTAATGTCACACAACTGGGTGGGCTCAGAGTGTAATGCCGAGTTCACTATGTTTGAAGCCAATTGGAGCCTCAGGCTGTAATCATGCACTTAAAAAAAACAAAAAAACATTGAAATCCGTGCGTCCAGCACCCTGCATGGAGATTAGGGGGGCGGACGCATGGATCGGGGGGGGGGGGGGGGGCACCTTTGCGCCATGTATCAGCGGCTGCCACTGTGAGCAGGGGATAGGAAATTCTCTGCAACGTGAAGCTTCATTTACTAAGCTAATTTTTTTTTCTATTCTATTCCTTTATTTTCTATTCTATTTATTTCTCTTTGGAAATTCGAAAACTATTTGAAAACTTTTGGAATTGGAAAACTTTTGGAATTGGAAAACTTTTGGAATTGGAAAACTTTTGGAATTGGAAAACTTTTGGAATTGGAAAACGAATTGAAAACAAATAAACAAAACAAATTTGACTTAAAAACTTTTCGAATTGGAAAACTTTTCGAATTCAAATTTGAAAACGAATTGAAAACAAATAAACAAAACAAATATGATTTGAAAACTTTTGGAATTGGAAAACTTTTGGAATTGGAAAACTTTTCTAATTCGAATTTGAAAACAAATTCGAAAACAAACAAAAAACAAATTTGATTTGAAAACTTTTGGAATTGGAAAACTCTTCTAATTGGAATTTGAAAAATGTGGGGCCAATCCGCAAGATATATAAAGGATATCAGAGATACCGTACCATCATCCAGATTTTTACGTGGAAAGATTTTTTGGTGATCTGGTTCCCAATCCAGAACGCCAAGAGAAAAGGGGGAGCTAGTGGACTATTGCGGTACTTGGTGTATATAATTAGCTCACTATGTGAAACAGATATAAAAGTTTTAAACCATTTATTACAAAAAAGACAAGAATGAAAACAAAATCTAAACACAACATATATACTAAAAACCGTACATATAATGGATGATTTCATTGACTAGTTTCGCCACAAAGTGGCTTCTTCAGAACATATGTACATCTGAAAAACAAATTCACAGATATAATACATTGCAGTATATCATGATGCCAAAGTAGCATCAGGGATGCATGGGAAGAGGGGTTCAATATATAGATTGGTTTCCTTACCCAAATTGAGCACAGTCAGAGTATAGCGAGCGCACTCGGGCACAGTCTTCCACGGCGACTGGGGGAGAAGATAAGAGCCAGGCCAGGCAGATATGGTCTAATAGGGGATGATATATGTAGCAACGGGTGGTTAATATAACTAAACGTGTGTGATGCATAACCATCACCATGTATCACCGGGGTAGGTAGGGTATGTAGTATAGCTGAGATCTAGGGTATCACCAGTGTGAAAGATGAATTCGAATGAAGTAAAAAAGGGGGGCGTGAAAAGATGTGAATAAAAGTGGTGGGTAGAAAGTGATAGTTGCATTGGGGAGGGTGGGATGGCAAGTGGGGCCACCACACCTTGGAGAACACACTGTTGTGTGAAAGTGAGTGAATTTAAATCACATCTTGATAATCAAGGTCATAGGGAAAACAAAACCACGACATTGATGAGGTTGTGTAAATAAAATGGTCCATGTATGGGCCCTTTAAGGTGGGGTTTGTAATCAAACCAGTGTCAACAGCCCAGAATATTAATGATATCCATAAAAATATAAGGGGAGGACAACACCCACTGTGCTGTGAAACGTATGGTGGGGAAAGAAAGTGGTGGGGCCAATTACTGGATAATCCAAGTTTAAGTGTATCAAATAGGGGATGGTGAGGGAATAAAAAGGGGGGAAAGAGGAAAAAAGGGGGGGAGGGGGGAGGGGAAAGGATGAGGGAGCAGACCGGGGAAAACCAAGATAGGGGATAGGGAACGCACTGCTATATCCAAGTCCACGTACTCCTAGACCTAATACTGTGAAAATCATCACACAATATTCAGCGCATCAGGACAAACTTAAACTGGTACTGGCCAAACATTGGCACCTACTAACAGATCACCATATACTTACCAACTATGTGCGTGACCAACCGGAGGTCGTCTTTCGGAGAGCTCGCTCCCTGAGGGACCGCCTCACTCAGAGTCATTACACATCAGACAGGGGTAGATCTGAGAGCCCTTGTGGCACGGCCCCTTGTGGCCAGTGCCCCCTGTGCCCTTGGATCCCACTGAGTGCCAAAGTTAAGCTCCCCAATGGGGAACTGTTTATACCACACTTTTCTGCAAATTGTAGTACCACTGGAATTATTTACCTAATGATATGTAAATGCAATGCGTTCTATGTCGGAAAGACGGTGAGGGAGTTCAGACGAAGAGTGGGTGACCACGTTTACCACTCAACCAATGGCAAATTGGTGATACATGGTGATGGTTATGCATCACATACATTTAGTTATATTAACCACCCGTTGCTACATATATCATCCCCTATTAGACCATATCTGCCTGGCCTGGCTCTTATCTTCTCCCCCAGTCGCCGTGGAAGACTGTGCCCGAGTGCGCTCGCTATACTCTGACTGTGCTCAATTTGGGTAAGGAAACCAATCTATATATTGAACCCCTCTTCCCATGCATGCCTGATGCTACTTTGGCATCATGATATACTGCAATGTATTATATCTGTGAATTTGTTTTTCAGATGTACATATGTTCTGAAGGAGCCACTTTGTGGCGAAACTAGTCAATGAAACATTGAAATCATCCATTATATGTACGGTTTTTAGTATATATGTTGTGTTTAGATTTTGTTTTCATTCTTGTCTTTTTTGTAATAAATGGTTTAAAACTTTTATATCTGTTTCACATAGTGAGCTAATTATATACACCAAGTACCGCAATAGTCCACTAGCTCCCCCTTTTCTAATTGGAATTTGAAGACGAATTAAAAACAAATAAACAAAACAAATTTGATTTGAAAACTTTTGGAATTGGAAAACGTTTCTAATTCGAATTTGAAAACGAATTGAAAACAAATAAACAAAACAAATTTGATTTGAAAACGTTTCGAATTGGAAAACTTTTCTAATTCGAATTTGAAAACGAATTGAAAACAAATAAACAAAACAAATTTCATTTGAAAACTTTTGGAATTGGAAAACTTTTGGAATTGGACAACACCTCCAAACTTTTTAAGATGGGAACGCGGGACACCTATAAGAAAAAGTATGTAGGCATAGGACACACCCCCTGCCACGCCCCCTTCAAAGGAGAATTATACAAAAAAAAATATTAGTGCTTTTTTTTAAAGGCTTTTGAAATGCAAATACAAATGCAGAAATTTAGAAATTTGATGAAAGGTTTAGCGCCGGGAAACACTTTTTGAAAGACAAATAGTGAATTTTATATACAACTCTATACGAGGGACACCTATTAGCAACTGTATGTAGGCATAGGACACACCTCCTGACATGCCCCCTTAAAGGAGAACTGTAGAAAAAAAATGATTGGTTAAACCCACAAGTGCTTTTTACCACTACTATTCCTTTATACTGGCTCTTGGAATTTACAAATGTAGCGATTTATAAAGGTTTATCACTGGGGAAATACTTTTTGATAGATAATAAGTGCATTTTATATACAACTATATAGATCAGACCAAAATGAGGGACAAATGAGGAGGAAAGAGGGACAGAGGGACATTGCTCCAAGTCAGGGACAGTCCCTCAAGATCAACCCCAATATCTGTCCTATTTTCTTGTTGAATAATTTTATTTTATAGATTATAATAAATTACAATAAGTCAGTATTGTAAAAAACAAGTTTCACAAGATAAAGTCAAAGCATACAATAAAACTTCTTGTGTAAATAAGAGCTAGTAAAATAACGATAAATGATATTATATAATAAGAGATTATATAATAAATAATGTATTGTGTTAGAATATTCATATTAAAAATAAAATAAAAATAAAATAAAAATATACAAAATAGAAATTAAATTACAATTATAACATCAATAGTCAGGTATAATTATGGACGCTAAATGCTAAAAGGGGGTAATGATTAAATAATAATATAAGGTATTATGAAACAATAATGGACTATAAACTACAATCAGGGCCAAGGTCTGTCTATATGGCTTGGTATTCCCTGAAAAAGTAAGTGAACATATTTTCTACCCCTATTTGTACTATAAAAAGGGGTAGGGAAAGGGGAAGGTTAGTAATAGGAAAGCGGAGGAAAAATAATATCTGTCCTATTTTAAATATTCTACAAATCCAGGGATGAGGTACCCACATAGCCCATTTACTTTTACCTATAGGGAGGAAAGGTTACATTATGCTGGACGTCCTCCAGCCAGGAAAATATGGTGGGATCTATCTGACTTGCTGCAGATTCTAATGCCCACAGCGAGAAGCTCACAGTGTGCGGTGAAATCAGAGTAAGCCACTTCATTACAGGAGAGGAGTGGGTACAACTGTGCAAGACTGAAGGGAAGGCCAGAGGTTAGATTCAACCAGGGCTTTTTTCAGCAGGAAATAGGGGGGAACTCAGTTCCACCACCTCTGGCTCAGGTCTTCTGCTCCCTGCTCACCATTTTTTTTTTTTTTTTTTTTTTTTCTTTCCCTACCCCCCCCCCCTTTTTAACTTTCGTTCCCCTAACTCGTCTGCTCATTACTGCTTATGTAATATACTGTGTAATGGCTACCGCCCCGGTTGCTTCCCCATCTCTAATAGTATTATTCCCACCTCACTCCATTACTCCACCTCTCCATCATTCTCCTCCTCTATCGTACTCTGCGAATCCGTCCACCTGAACCAAACCTTTCTGAACTTCTTGGGTGATCCCCTGGCTTCATATGTCATTTTGTAAAGAAACATATCTGCATTAATTATTGCCTTCCACATCCCTAACGTCAGTTGTTCCTCATATATCCACCTTCTAGCAATCAATTTTCTCACTCCAAAAAATAGGATCCTGAGAAATATCTTTGTATAACGGTTAATTTCTTCTTCCTGTTCGAACACTCCCAGGAGACATCTCAGGGGTGAGCATATGTTGGGTAAATTGAACTTCTCTGATATAAAGGCTGTTACCTGTGACCACAACCGCCTTATTCGGTCGCATTCCCATACCATATGCATGAAAGTGCCCTCTGTCCTTTTACACTTGTGACAAGTCGCGTCTTCCCTCTTTTTCATTCTATAAAGTCTCGTCGGGGTGTAATATTGTTGATGTAAGTACCGAAACTGAATCATTTTGTCCGTGGAGGAGATAACCGACACTAAATATGTGTCAAGCACCTCCGTCCACATTTCATCAGACAGCTCCGGGATCACCTCCCTCCACCGCTCCCTGGATTTATCCGTTGTGTATTTAACCCCAGGTCCAACTGCGCTATAATACCTAGATATTCTCTTTGTGGGGTCCGGGTCTATCAAGACCCTTTCCAGCCCCGTGTTCTCCACTACCATCTCTTCTCCCCCAAACTGCGCATGCGCGGCATGGGCAAGCTGAGCATACCTATAATTCCAGTTCCTGGGGATCTCAAACCTTTCCCTCAACTGTTCAAAAGTACACAACCTGTCTTCCTGGCAAATCTGGTGTAGATATTTCACACCACACTTAGCCCAGGTCTTATGTCCATCCTGTAGCTTCTGGAATTCCCCCAGCGTCTTGTTGTACCATAGTGGGTTATTCGGGGACCTCCAGAGGGGTCCATCCTTCCTCCATTTTGAGCAGATGTGAAAGACCTTCCCCGGGAGTGCTATCACTGAACCCATCCTTCTCCCTGGTGCTTCCTTTCTGTAGAGGAGATTCTGTAGCGTCTCCTGCGAGGCGACAACCGCCGCCTCCAGGAGAGCTGTGGCGTTAGGCGTCTGTGGGAAGAGCCTCCAATGCAGGAAGGAGAGTTGAGCAGCCATAAAGTATGCTCTGAGGTCAGGAAGTGCCAATCCTCCCAAAGTAATTGGGAGTTTAAGCACCGCCAGGGACACTCTGGGAGCCTTCGATCCCCATAAAAAGTTTACGATAATAGAGTCAACGTTCTTAAATACTCTCAGAGTCACAAAAACCGGTGAGTTTGAAAGGACATAAAGAAATTTGGGTAAAAAAATCATTTTGAAAAGGTTAACCCTTCCGAGAAGCGTCAGGGGTAGATTCCGCCACCTCTGCACCTTTTCCCTAAAATTTGTCACTACCGGTGTAAGGTTTGTTTCCAGATATCCAGAGATGGGTAGTTTAACCTCAATCCCCAGATAGCGGAATGAGGTGGACAGGGGGATGGGACTGTCCAGTGGGACCACCACATCCTCGTCCACAGGGAAAAGAGAGGACTTAGTCCAATTAATCCTAAAGCCCGAATAGTCCCCAAATTTCTGGATCAGACTGAAGGCCTCGGCCAGTGAGGGTCCCGGATCTTGCAGATAGAGCAGCATATCATCCGCATAGAGCGAGACGCGCTCTTCAAACTCCCCTAGCCTAAAACCCGTCAATCCCTGTGAGCTGCGTATTCTAGCTGCCAGGGGCTCAATGGCCAGAGCAAACAGGAGGGGCGACAAAGGGCACCCCTGCCTGGTCCCTCTATAGATGGGAAAGGAATCTGAGATGATTCCATTGACCCTCAGTCTGACCAGCGGTTCGGTATATAGTAGTTTGACCCATGACACAAAGACCGGCCCAAAACCGTATGTCTCCAGAAGAAGGAAAAGATACTCCCACTCCACGGAGTCAAAGGCCTTCTTTGTATCCAGGGAGGCCACCACCCTGGTTCCACAGTTATCATGTACCGTTTGTAGATTCACAAACAGTCTTCTAATATTCATCTGTGCGCACCTCCCTTGAATGAACCCTGTTTGGTCTGCGTCTACCAGCTTTGTAATAACCCCCTGAAGTCTACTTGCAAGCATTTTAGCTAGTATTTTTGTGTCAACATTCATCAGGGAGATTGGACGGTAGGAATCGCACTGCTTAGGGTCCTTTCCCCCCTTAGGGATCAGAACCACCAGTGCCTCTCGCATAGATGGTGGTAGCCTACCCTCCAATCTCGACGCGTTGAATACCCTAAGCAGTAGTTTTGCCATTCCCCCCTTGTATGTATTATACCACTCAGCGGGCAGACCGTCTAACCCGGGAGACTTCCTAGGGGGAAAAGACGCTATGGCTTCCTCCACCTCTTCTACAGTAAAGCCCTCCTCCAGATTCTCTCTGTCCTCCGCCGTCAGGCTGGGAAGGTCTATTTCTCTCACATATTCCGTCAGGCCATCCATTCCTGTTGGAACACAAGACCTGTATAGCTCCTGGTAGAATTGAGCGAAGGTTTGGAGTATTCCCACTGAGTCCTCCACTTCGGTCTGACTGTCAGAGTACACCGACTTAATATATATCGGTTCATATTCCGGTCGCGCCAAGTATGCCAGTAGCCTGCCATTCTTGTCACCGAATTCAAAAATCCTTCTACGTTGTGCAAGATTGAGTTTGGTCGTGCGATCAGTAAGGAGCATCTTGTATTCCCTGGTTCTAGTATTTAAAGTCAGCAGTCGCTCTCTAGTGGGGTCCCTAATATATTCTGCTTCTGCCACCGTCACTTCCTTCTCTTTCTCCATTACTGTGGAAGCCAACTGCTTCTTGAAACCCCGTACCTCAGTGATGAACACCCCTCGCAGCGTGGCCTTAAAAGCCTCCCATTGGAGGAGTGCAGATCCCGAGTCGCGGTTTTCAGTCCAGTAATGTTTAATTCCCTCAGTGCATTTAATTATTATATATTCCTCTTGTAGCCAACTAGCCTCCATTCTCCAATGCCTCAGCCCTGGTTTCGGCCCTAGATTAAGTTCCAACAGCATGGGAGAATGGTCGGATAGTGCCCTCGGGAGGTAAGAGACCCCCTTCACCATTTCCATTCCCCCTCCCTCAGTCAGGATAGTGTCTATTCTGGAGAGCGTCTTGTGCGTTTCCGAGTAGCAGGAGTATACCTTATCATGAGGATGATAGAAGCGCCAGACGTCTTGAAACCCATGTGCAGACATCCATCCTGCGAGGGAGGTCTGCCCACCCGTTTTTGTTCCCAGCCTATCCAGTTCAGGGTTAGCAACCGAGTTGAAATCCCCCAGTATATAGATCTTCCCCTCCGCAATCTCATATGTCACCCTCAGCATGTCATCAACATGAGCCAGAGAGAACGGAGGGGGTACGTATAGGTTAACAAACGTAAGAAATCTACCCATCACCTTTATCACTGTCACCACAAACCTTCCCATGTGATCCGTGCGCACAGCATGTAGCAGGATAGGCATGGTTTTAGTGATCAGAGTGGATACCCCCCTTGCATAACTTGAATAGGTGGCATGATATGCCCCCGCAATATGTGCACGTTTTAGGGAGAGAACTCTGGAGCCCTGGAGATGCGTTTCCTGCAAAAGTATGATGTGTGGCTTGTATTTCTTAATGTAATCAAAAATCAATGAGCGTTTAAATTTTGAGTTAAGGCCTCGAACATTCCAGGCCACCACTTTCAAGCTAACCTCCATGGTGGCTTAACGTATATAAGAAGGGGTCTAGGGGTGATGCATCCCAGTCCAGCAAGAGGGCTCCACAGCTCTCCCCCCCGCCTGCAAAAAACAGTATCAACAGATATAGCAGCAAATCCGTGCAGCAGTATAATATAACGTCAGTGTCCAGTATGAGCAGACAGAACAGTTCCCAGCAAACAACCTTCCCAACTTCCCCCTCCCCCCCCCCCGCACCCAGCCCCAACATGCCAGGCACTTTGTTTCCCAAACCTCTAGTGCAATCAGGTAACTGAGATGCTGCCTAGTCTGTCACATAGGGCAAAAAAAAAACCCCCAGCGCAGCTAGACCACCTCTAAAGTCCCAGGTATAGTCCACCTATGAAAACAAGTAGGGAAAAAGAAAAATTTAAAAACCTTTTTCTTTCTCTTTTTTCCCCTTTTTACGTTCACTTCCCCATAGTTAGTGCAGAGCCGTCCGTCGGCCGTGTTAGTTTTCCCTTTTTTGGGTACATCTATGGGACTGCACCTCATAAGAAAGGGGCAGAGCTCAAAAACAAAACCAGGTCAAAAAAGCAAAAATTAGAAAAGCAAAAGCGAGAGACAAAAATCAAAGAAAAAACCAGCCTGGGGGCATAGGGGGGGCACTCAGTATGGGTGAAAACAAGAAAAAACGAAACTCCAAAAAGTAGAGCACCTCCCCCTTCTTCTCTGGGTCCTCCATTACCCCCCATCAATTTCCATGTGGTGTAGTCTCAGTAGAAGTATCTATAGAGACCCTTGGAACAAATCTTGTCAAATCTTCTCTCTATTTCTGTGATGAGTGGGCTGGTGATCCCTGTCTTCTCCGTCCCCTCATATCCAGCCATTCTGATGCTTCAGTTGGATTTGTGAAGAAGACAGTCTTTCCGTTATCTACCACCCTCAGTCTGGCAGGGTATAGCATACTGTATATCAGGTTTAGCTCTCTCAGTCTCCTCTTTATGGGTTGGAAGGAGGCTCTCTGTTTCTGCGTTACAGCTGAAAAATCTGGGTATATGGATATGCGGTTTCCATCCACCCTTAGCTCAGGCCCTGTCCGAGCCTCTCTCAGGATATTCTCCCTGTCTTGAAAGTGCAGCACCTTGGCAATCATGGACCTTGGGGGGGCTCCCTTAGGAGGGGCTCTACCGGGTACTCGGTGGGCCCTCTCTATGGCAAATAAGTTCGTAAAAGTCTCAGGGGCCATACTGTCGATCAGCCATTTTTCCAGGAATTCTTCAGGGCGCCGGCCCTCCACCCCCTCAGGGAATCCCACCAGCCTAATATTGTTCCTTCTCATGCGGTCTTCCATGTCCGCCATTTTTAAAGTGTGTTCTGACAAAGTTTTCTTCGTCACTTGTGCCGCAGTGTCTAGGGGTCTGACAATGTCCTCAAGCGTATTCACTCTGCGCTCTGTGCCCTGGGTTTTCTCCCTTAGCTTCTGTACATCGTGCTTTAAAAAGGAGAATTCCATTTTTAGCTCATCAAAGTGTGTGACCAGCTTGCTTTGACACCCCTGTATGGCAGCCATTATTTGCTTTAGAGACGGTTCTTCCTCCCCCTCCTCTGCCCCCTCACTCCTGGGGCTCGTGTCTATAGCTCTGTCCAGCGATCTCCCCCTCCTTGTCCCTCTTAGTCTCTGGGCTTGTGGACTCACCCTGTCCCGGAGTGGGGATGCCTGTCTCGGAGGCTCCTCTGGATGCAGCAGCGGCGGCCATGCCTCCTCCTCGTGGGAGCCGGCGCCATCTTGCGAGCCCCAGGCAAATCGTGCGAGCCGTTCTCCGGGCGTCTTTTTCCAGGGGGGGCCGTATTTCACCATCTCTGGAGCTGCTCGGGGGGGTTCCCACCTTCATCCCCCGTTATTTGGCGTATTTCGCGGTGTCAGCGTCCCAGGATCTTTAAAGGATCAGCACACAGCCGACGGAGCTCCGGTCCTGCACTCCTCACATGCCGCGCGCTGACCGGAAGTCCCCCCTGCTCACCATTATCACTTGGTAACACTGAAGTCCAGCTTCTGCATCTACAAGTGATAGCTTATCTCCCAGTAGCTCCCACAGGTCAGATCTCCTGTGCAGATCCCACTGAGTGCTGGACAGGGACAAGGGAAATACAGAACAGGTGCCCAGGGTTAAGTGCAGTCATGGGCAGGAGAGGGTGCGTGGTAGGCTGCACCTTCTGTGGGCTCCATTTTTTCCCTGGTGACCAGTTGTTGATGCTTCTACTGCATGACCTCCCTTGCAAGTGACTGTAGTATAGTATAGTATGCTGGGAGGTACTACAGCCAGATAGGTGTTTCCGCTTAATATTGCAACAAAGGTAAGACATATGACAGATGGTGGAGCTTTTAACCACATCAATACTGTGCACTTTTGCCCCCTTCCTTCCCAGACCAATTTTCAGCTCTCAGCACTCTCGCACTTTCAATAAGAATTGCGCGGTCATGCAATGCTGTACCCAAATTACATTTTTATCATTTTGTTCGCACAAACAGAGCTTTCTTTTGGTGGTATTTATTCACAACTCCGTTTTTTATTTTTTGCGATATAAGCGAAAAAAAGAGCAGAAATTTGGAAAAAAAAACCAATATTTTCTTTATTCTATTTTAAAAGAAATCCAATAAAATCAAACTTTGTCATAAATTTAAGCCAAAATGTATTCTGCTACATGTTTATGGTAAAAAAAAATCCCGTTAAGTGTATAATAATTGGTTTGTGTGATCACGCAAATGATCATGTACAGATGTGCGCAGATGATCACAGACATATGTGTGCAAATGATCATTGGGACATGTGATTTTACTGTTATATATGTGGGGGACATGTGTTTTGGGGATCATTACTATGGGGGACGTGTTTTGGGGACATGTGTTTTGGGGACATTTGTCTTTGTTTACTGTGTGTTTTACATGTGTGAGGACACTAGACTGGTGATCAGTGAGTAAAAATCTGTAAAAAACAGCTCATACTCACTGATCACCAGCCGACTGCAGAGATCCGCTCTCTAGACATGTGAACAACAAAAAAATGTGTTTATTTTCGTTTCGTTTTTCTCGTTTCCGAAAAAAATTAGTTTTTTTTCGTTTCGTTTTTTTCGTTCCCGTTGATTCGTAACGATTCGTACATTCGTAAGTCGTCGGTGTTCGTATTCGTAACGATTCGTACATTCGTAAGTCGTCGGTGTTCGTATTCGTAACGATTCGTACATTCGTAAGAGTTATTTTTTCGTTGATTCGTTTTTTCGTTAGTTTAATTTTCAGACGCATTCGTATTTATTCGTACATTCGTAACATTCGTAACATTCGTAACATTCGTAGATTCGTAATTGGAGCATAATTCATAATTTTATGTAATGTGTATGCTATTATTACATTTTAATAGTTTACGAATCGAAAAAAAAAGTTACGAATGTACAAATTTTTTTGTTCAATAGAGACACGGAAAATTACAAATCGAAAAAAAAAAAAAAAAAAAAAGTTACGAATCTAAAAAAAAAGTTACGAATCTAAAAAAAAAAAGTTACGAATGTACGAATTTTTTTGTTCAATCCATTCGAAGCACGTTTAGCAGCACCATTGTAAGGGACACGGAAAATTACCAATTCAACAAAAAAAAAAGTTACGAATGTACGAATTTTTTCGTTCGTTTTTCGGATTTTCTTCATTAGTAAATTCGTTGGTTCTAATTATTTTTTTCGGATTTTCGTTGTTTTTCGGATTCGTACGATTCGAATGATTCGTTATTCGGATTCGTACGATTCGAACAATTTGAACAATTCGTTCATTCGTACGAAAACGAACGAATGAAAATAACAAAAAAAAACGAAAAACGAAAAAAAACGAAACGAATTGCACATGTCTACTGCTCTCCTCTCCTCAGCGACAACTTCTGTGTGAAGAGAGGAGAGCCGATCGCCTAGCAACCGGCTGTTTGTTTACATCACATGACGGCCGTGATTGGACACGGCCGTCATGTGATTAGGAGGGCCAATCACAGAGCCCTCCTGCCGATCTAAGAGGCGCCATGTCCGGGTGACACGAGCGCATCGGGATCGCGCCGCTGCGCTGGAACGCGTGCGCGCGATCCCGCTCCTTCTGAGGGATGTTCCTGAACGTCCACTCAGAAGGAGAGAGCGCCCACCTGACCGTTTGTGCAGTAGCCCGGTGGGAAGTGGTTAAGTGGTTAAGGAGAGGGGAGAAGATGAGAGCAGTGGAGGGAGGGGGTTGTATGCAGAGGGAAGAGCTACTATTTGATGCCATTTGGCAGGTATGTGTGTGTGTGGCGGGCATGGTTGAGTTCCTGCACCTATTATCTGAGAAAAAAAATCCCTGGATTCAACTCTCTGAAAACATTACCTGCGGTTATTGGCAGTATGTTGACCAACTCCTTCTGAATCATCAGCAGCAGCTTCCCAGAATACAGCTGGAGCAGGAGCATTCCGGAATCCCCGGACAGCTTGGAGGACAAGAGTAGACCATCGCTGTTCCACGTCCGGAACTGGAAGCTGACCGCCAGATCGTCCATCTGCGGGTTGCCGGGCAGGAGGAGGTAGCTGGTGCTGGGGCTGGTGAAGGTGATGGGAACGATGTGGGGCTCAGAGCAGGAAAACGTGATATTCCCCTGGAGGAGACAAAGAGTTACAGGAGGTTGTCACGACAAGCCCAACTATCTCACTAGAGCAACTTTTAATGAACCACAAAGAGAATTCCTCAGCCAAGCCCTGAAATTTACAAATGCAGCAAAGGATACCCAGGAGAGGTGAGTACTCCAAGTGTAGTATATGTATTTTTATAGCACAGTCCCCCGTTGATCTATTAGTGGGTTTGCACGGTCGATTACCTCCAGGTAAAAGAGTTTGAAATAAACCCAAAATGTGAAGTCTGACAACGCTTATGAAAAGTCTGAGTATTTACATCGTAATATATGCCTACGGGTGATGTGGAGGAGGCACTCCTGCATAAAAATATTTCCAAAGGGAAACCATATCATATATTCAGTAAGTACACATTGTTAGCGAGTTCTGCAAAGTTTACCCGCAAATCATTTTTGATGCGATTCGTAGAGTTTGACTTGTTTTTCCATACGTGTGTATGATAGGGCTGGACTGATAGAAGTAGAAGTTGGTTCTGATGGGAATACCGTAAGGTGTGTTTTCCTTCAAAGAAGACGACCGGTGAATGAAAAGCCCATCTCTGGGCACAAAAAAAGTTTTGGGTACTGTGCCCACACTGCACGGGTCAACTGCTAATTTTTCTCTAGGGCAGGGGGGGTCTCCAAACTTCCTAAACAAAGGGCCAGTTTACTGTCCTTCAAACTTTATGGAGGCTGGACTGTGGCTAGGGGGAGAAGAAAATGTCCTGGCATCAGTGGGATTAAACAACGCCTCATGATCAGGGCCATCTTAATGAATGGGCACACCTGGGCACTGCCCAGGGGCCCCAGGTGCACTGGGGGCCCCATGATCATGGCCAGGACAAGGGGAGGGGCCGGCACTGTGTTTGGGGGTGCATTGTTAATTTGGCCACTCGTGCTGCTCTTCTTTGACAGGAGTAAATGCAACGTCACTCCTGTCAGAAGGAGTAGCGGCTGGCTTCTGCTGTAGAGAGGATTCAGCATTCTCCTCCATCCTGCAAGGGGGCGGAAGAGAGTCGGCGCTGAGACTGAGAACTTGCCTCATTCTCAGCGTATGAGAGGAAGGAGGAGCTGCCTTCATTGCAGGGGGGAACAGCATTTGTGATTTGTGAGTACAAGGGGGAGGGAGGGGGCTCAACTCTGGTGAATGTGGACACTGTGATGGGGACATCTGATGTAGGAGGACACTATGATGGGGGAACCTGAATTATGGGGACACTTTAATGGGGACATCTGTTGTAAGGGGACACTGTGATGGGGACACCTGATGTAGGCTGGTATGGGCTGCAGTACATTACTTTGCCCAGGGGCCCATGATGCTATTAAGTTGACACTGCCCACGATTGGTTTTAGGGGGAGTAATAGTGCCCCATCGTTGGTATCAATGGGAGTAATATGCCCTATCGTTGGTATCAATGGGAGGAATAGCCCCCTCATCGTTGGTGTCAGCAGGTGCAATATTGCCCCATTGTTGGTATCAGTGCAAGGAATAGTGCCCGGTCATTGGTGTCAGTGGGAGGAATAGTGTCCCATCATTGGTGTCAGTGGGAGGAATAGTGCCCGATCATTGGTGTCAGTGGGAGGAATAGTGTCCCATCATTGGTGTCAGTGAGAGGAATAGTGTCCCATCATTGGTGTTAGTGGGAGGAATAGTGCCCCGTCATTGGTGTCAGTGGGAGGAATACTGTCCCATCATTGGTGTCAGTGGGAGGAATAGTGCCCCATCATTGGTGTCAGTGGGAGGAATAGTGCCCCATCATTGGTGTCAGTGGGATGAATAGTGCCCCATCATTGGTGTCAGTGGGAGAAATACTGTCCCATCATTGGTGTCAGTGGGAGGAATAGTGCCCCATCATTGGTGTCAGTGGGAGGAATAGTCCCCGATCATTGGTGTCAGTGGGAGGAATAGTGTCCCATCATTGGTGTCAGTGGGAGGGATAGTGTCCCATCATTGGTGTCAGTGGGAGGAATAGTGTCCTATCACATACATATGATATATATATATATATATATATATATATATATATATATATATATATATATACGTGATCTGGCTCTTACGGGTTGGGGGCGTGCAGGCAGCGCCGCCGCAGGTTTATTCAGCTGTGGTCACACACAGCGGGAGCCAATCAGCGGGTACAGTGGTCCCGATGTCTGCCAGCACCTGTCGATGATTCAGCAGAGAGGCAGAACAGCGGTCTGTCTATGTAAAGAAGGCAGGTTGCCGTTCTGTCAATAGGGAAGGCACTGATCCTGTGTTCTTGCAAAGCAGGGACATGGATCCATGCCTTCCCCTAGTAAAAGCACCTCCCAAACTGTAGAAAAACACTGGCTAGGAACACAGTTAACCCTTTGATTGTCCTAGATGTCAAACCCCCTTCCCAGTCAGTGTCATTAGTACAGTGACAGTGCATATTTTTTTTAGCACTGATCACTGTATTAGTGTCACTGGTCCCAAAAACGCGTTTAAGGTGTAAGTTAGGTGTCCGAATGTCCACCACAACATCGCAGTCCCGCGATAAGTCGCTGATCGCCACCATTTCTAGTAAAAAATAAATAAATATATCCCGTAGTTTGTAGACCCTACAACTTTTGTGCAAACCAATCAAAATACACATATTGGGATTATTTTTAACAAAAACGTGTAGCAGGATACATATTGGCCTAAACTGAGGAAGAATTAAAAAAAAATGTATTGGATGTTTTATAGCAGAAAGAAAAAGATATTGTTTTTCTTTCGAACTTGTTGCTCTTTTTTTTGTTTATAGCACAAAAAAATTAAAAGCGTAGAGGTGATCAAATACCACCAAAAGAAATCTCTATTTGTGGGAAAAAAAAGGACGTACATTTTTTATTTGAGTACAGCGTCGCACAACAGCGCAATTGTCAGTTAAAATGACGCAGTGCCCTATCGCAAAAAATGGCCTGGTCATGAAGAGGGGGGGGGGGGTAAATCTTCCGGAGGTCAAGATGTGTTTTTTTTTCCTGATGCAAAGGCGAAAAAAAAGGTCCGCTTTACCATCCTACAGTTTGTACGGGATTTTAGCCTTATCCCAGCACAGCCAAATGGGCTCCTTTGGTGGTTGTAGAGTAAATAGTAAAAACGATCCATTTTAATACGCAATTTCACTTCTGCCTGAGAAACAGTGAGATCCTACAACAGGTGGCGGTGGGATTATCCGCTCCGCGCAGTCAAACATCTGAGCAGTTGGCGTTCCCAGAACATCCAATTAGCGGCGAGGTGATTCTAAGCAGCGTGGTGGTCTGGGGGTGGCAGAACGATCCCTCGCTGGAATTTAAAAACCATCCTCAGGGGAGGCAGATCGGGCCCGACATTTGTAGACGTGTTCAGGTTCTGCTACAGCGTAACCTTTTACATTGAACACGCACACCCGAAATTCGATAAGGCAAATTTTATTTTAACAGCCAGAAAGGCTGATAAAGATTTCTGGTTTATTCACTATATTGTCAAAAGTATTGGTACACTTTTTATAATCTGTCCAATCTGTATATATTTAATTTTAGACCCCAAAGGATGGTCTTGGATAGCTTAATTTTATTTAGTTTTAGTGATGTTTCATTCTTCACAGTTTTTATTTTTTATATATATTTAATTTCCATTATGCGCCTTCATGACGTGTTTTCGGATATTTAGGGTATTCCATTATTATTTATTGGGTACCTTTCATATACTCTGTACTGGTTCCCCAGTTGAGGTGTATGTATATTTACTAGACATGTGCACACTGAAATATTTCGTTTCGGAATTTCGTTTTCGTCCGAAAAATACATTTATTTAGTTACTCACGAAATTAGTTTTTATTTATTTCGTTTTTCGTTTAAAATTGCATTCGTCCGAAAATCCAAATGAATTAAGGTCAAATATGTCATTGAAGGCTTATGGTGTCTGTCGAATGTTTAAAGAGGATTTGACGGAGCAGCTAAACTGTATGACTCTGTATAGTTTAGCTGCAATTCCACCCAATTCCAGCAGCAATCTTTTCTCTCTATGTCGAATCTTTTCTCACTATGTCGAATCTTTCCTGTCTACGTCAAATCTTTCCTCTCTGCGTCAAATCTTTCCTCTCTGCGTCAAATCTTTCCTCTCTGCGTCAAATCTTTCCTCTCTATGTCGAATCTTTTCTCTCTACGTCGAATATTTTCTCTCTACGTCGAATATTTTCTCTCTACGTCGAATCTTTCCTCTCTACGTCAAATCTTTCCTCTCTATGTCAAATCTTTTCTCTCTATGTCGAATCTTTCCTCTCTATGTCGAATCTTTTCTCTCTACGTCAAATCTTTTCTCTCTACGTCAAATCTTTCCTCTCCACGTCAAATCTTTTCTCTCTATGTCGAATCTTTTCTCTCTACGTCAAATCTTTTCTCTCTATGTCGAATCTTTACCTCTCTACGTCAAATCTTTTCTCTCTACGTTGAATCTTTCCTCTCTACGTCAAATCTTTCCTCTCTACGTCGAATCTTTCCTCTCTACGTCAAATCTTTTCTCTCTACTTCGAATCTTTCCTCTCTACGTCAAATCTTTTCTCTCTACGTTGAATCTTTCCTCTCTACGTCAAATCTTTTCTTTCTACATCAAATCTTTTCTCTCTATGTCAAATCTTTTCTCTCTATGTCAAATCTTTTCTCTCTATGTCGAATCTTTTTTCTCTACGTCGAATATTTTCTCTCTACGTCGAATCTTTCCTCTCTACGTCGAATCTTTCCTCTCTACGTCAAATCTTTCCTCTCTATGTCGAATCTTTTCTCTCTACGTCAAATCTTTTCTCTCTACGTCAAATCTTTCCTCTCTATGTCGAATCTTTCCTCTCTATGTCGAATCTTTCCTCTCTACGTCAAATCTTTTCTCTCTACGTCGAATCTTTCCTCTCTATGTCGAATCTTTCCTCTCTAAGTCGAATCTTTCCTCTCTATGTAGAATAATCTTGGACTAATAGAGTTAAGGTTAGGCACATTCGACCACAGGTTCGATGGACACAGATTGTTATTGTCAGCGTTGAATCTCCTATCTATATCGAACTGTTGTCACAACAAAAACGAATTGGATCTTTTCGGTTTTCAGATTCTGCACATTTGTTTTCGTTTGTTAAAACGATAACGAAAATAACTGAAATTCGTACGAAAATGAATGCACATGTCTAATATTTACCACTATGTAGGTCCCATATATTGGCATCTTGGAGACCAAGACATTTTGGACAATTTCATGCTCCCAACTTTGTGGGAACAGTTTGGAGATGGCCCCTTCCTGTTCCAACATGACTGCGCACCAGTGCACAAAGTAAGCTCCATAAAGACATGGATGAGGGAGTTTGGGGTAAGGGAACTTGGCTGGCCTGCACCGAGTCCTGACCTCAAACCGATAGAACACCTTTGGGATGAATTAGAGCGGAGACTACGAGCCAGACCTTCTCATCCAACATCAGTGCCTGACCTCACAAATGCTCTTCTGGAAGAATGGTCAATCATTCCCATAGACACACTCCTAAACCTTGTGGACAGCCTTCCCAGAAGAGTTGAAGCTGTTATAGGCACAATGGGTGGGCCAACTCAATATTGAACCCTACAGACTAAGACTGGGATGCCATTAAAGTTGGGGGGATTATGGTGTGGGCACAGTTGGCTGCATATGATGGGCACAGTTGGCTGCATATGATGGGCACAGTTGGCTGCATATGATGGACACAGTGGCTGCATATGATGGGCACAATTGGCTGCATATGATGGACACAGTTGACTACATATGATGGGCACAGTTGGCTGCATTTTCTGGGCAAAGTTGGCTGCATATGATGGGCACAGTTGGCTGCATATGATGGGCACAGTTGTTTGCATAAGTTGAGGACAGTGGCTGCATTTGCTGGGCACAGTTGGCTGCATATGATGGGGACAGTTGGTTACATTTGCTGGGCACAGTTGGCTGCATATGATGGGCACAGTTGGTTGCATATGATGGGGACAGTGGCTGCATTTGCTGGACACAGTTGGCTGCATTTGTTGGGCACAGTTGGCTGCATATTATGGGGACAGTGGCTGCATTTGCTTGGCACAGTTGGCTGCATATGATGTGGACAGTGGCTGCATATAATGGGGAAAATGGCTGCATATGATGGGCACAGTTGGCTGCATATGATGGGCACAGTTGGCTGCATTTGCTGGGCACAGTTGGCTGCATTTTTTGGGCACAGTTGGCTGCATATGATGGGCACAGTTGGCTGCATTTGTGGGCACAGTTGGCTGCATTTGCTGAGCACAGTTGGCTGCATTTGCTGGGCACAATTGGCTGCATATGATGGGGTCAGTTGGCAGCATATGATGGGGACAGTGGCTGCATATGATGGGGACAGTGGCTGCATATGATGGGGACAGTGGCTGCATATGATGGGGACAGTGGCTGCATATGATGGGGGCAGTTGGCTGCATTTGCTGGGCACAGTTGGCTGCATAGTATGGGGACAGTGGCTGCATTTGCTGGGCACAGTTGGCTGCATATTATGGGGACAGTGGCTGCACGGGGATTTGTGGTATTTTTATGAAAGATACATGGCTACATTATCTGAGCACACAGGGAGCCGCATCCGCTGCTTTTAAGTTGATGTTAATGGACTATTATAAAAATATGTGACGGGTACAGCTGGTCGGTAGCGGTGTTATGGCAGCAGATAGCTGCCATAACCCCGGTATTTTTAAAAACCTATAAAAGTGGTGGTTTCTAGTGGTGGAATCACCGCAAGATCACTTTTTTATTGAAGAGGGGTTTCTATTTTGTATATATTTTTTTCACTTATTTTCTATATTCTATTATTTTCTATTCTAGTCTATTCTATTCTAATTTGAATTTATTATATTCCAAATTTAAGAAGATGGTTATATTCTTTCTATTCTATTCTATGGATGACTATATTTTCCTAGGCATGGAAACCAGGAAGTAACTAAAGAAATGTATAAAAAAAGTTTAAAACAAGTTAATATGATTTACTTTCCTATCAAATTACTAAGCATAAGGATTAAAAATAGTCATTGAGGAAATCCGATCGTGTGTACGGGGCATAAGACATTTATAAAAGGCATCTTGGTAGAAGTGAAGTTAAATGTAACACTTTCTCAGTGAAATTACATAACTACAGGCAATAACATTGCTGTTTTTTTTTTTTTTGAATTTTTTTTATTTTTTTACATTTGACTGGGTATCCACTTTACACCACTAATGCATTTACATCTACACAATCACCATTTTCTTCTTCACTGATTATAATTGCCTGCGGGTTAAAAATAAAACATGAAAACCCCTCCAAAAAAAACCGACAACCATTCTTTTCCCACCATCGAAATATGCAAAGGTCATCGTCAATACAAAAAAGAAAACTCGCTGATTTTATGCCAGTTTACGCTGCTTGTAAAAGTCAAACCCCCCTCCCAAATACGGTTCGGATGAGTTGGTGGCGACGCGATTAGTTTAATGCGCTATAAACTTTCAAACATCTTATGTTCTTTATTGCGCGGAGAATTGTGAAATGCTAGCCGGTATTACAGGCTGAAGCCGCTCCTCCGCCAAATGTTAGACAGATTTATAAGTTAAGGGCAATCAAGTTTTTACTTTTTTATTGCTAGGAAGAAAGAAAAAAAAAAAGTAAGAAAGTATTTTCTGCTTAAAGCGGAACTGCGCTGCATCTGAGCGACACAAACCGAGAACGCTATTTAATTCATTTTTAACCCCTTCACACCTAAGGGGTAAAACAAATAATAATGCCTGTGCACAATTTTGCAATTTTGACATGTGTTAGTAAAACCGTACGTGTCATCTCAACTACTTTCTGCATCCGGGTGGATTATACCACGTTTTTTTCAGGACAAATTGGGCTCTCATTTGGTAGTAAAAAGTTATGGATATCTCCTGATTTATTTATTTTTTATCAAAGGAAAACAGGCCCAACATAGTAATTTTTTTTTTACATTTAGCTGTATATTTCATGTTACTACCATAACCTTCCAAAGAACAACCTACCACATACGTGTATGTTAGTTGTTGTTTGTACCCGTAGTACAGCCCAGAAGCAATAGTGTGCATTTTGCTGATGCTAATTTAAAAAAAAAAAATCAGACCCAAAATAAACTGACCCTGACCTCTGACCCTGACCTTTGACCCAAACACTAACCCTGGCACTGACCTAGATCCTGTGATGGCTGGTGTTTTTTTTTTACGGGGGTAAGCAACCCCACCCATGGTGGCCGGTGGCACCTCAAGAGCCCCCCCCCCCCACTTGTTTACCAGTTGGTCTAGCACTTACCCCATCTAGGTGGCAGGCATCGGGCAGGGGCTCCTGTGTCCTCTCCTCCTCCTCGCTTCCACCGTGTGTTTCCTCCCCTCCTTCTAGGCATCCAATAGGATTGCCTGTTCTTTCAGCCAATCGGATGACGGGTCTCAAGACCCGCTTCCTGATTGGCCGGGAGAAGGATCAGTGTTTCAATCGCAAATATTAATTCGCTATTGTAACACACCTGGGTGGGCTCAGTTCTCATTCTCTGCCCACCCTATTTTGAAGCTTATTAGAGCCTCGAATTTGAATTTGCATTTGCGGTTATATTTTTTTCTATTTTATTCTATTATGGTCTACTGTTTTTTTTATTTTCTATTCTTTTATATTTTTTCTCTTATTTTCTATTCTATTTTAATTTGAAATTATTCTATTCCGAATTGGAATTTATTCTATTCCAAATTTCGAATTTCAGAAGAATGAGAACTGAGCCCACCTGGGTGGGCTCAGTTCTCATTCTCGGCGCCCAAAGCCCACCCTATTTTGAAGCCTATTAGAGCCTCAAATTTGAATTAGAATTTATTATATTCCAAATCCAAATTCCGGAAGACGACTATATTGTTTTCTATTTTACTCTACTCTGGTCTATTATTTTTTTCTATTCTATATTTTTTTCTCTTTTTCTATTCTTTTCTATTCTTTTCTATTTTAGTCTATGCTATTCTAATTAGAATGTATTCTATTCCAATTTTGAATTTATTCTATTCCAAATTTGAATTTATTCTATTCCAAATTTTGAATTTCAGAAGATGGTTATATTCTATTCTATTCTATGGATGACAGCATTTTCCTAGGCATGGAAACCAGGAAGTAACTAAAGAAATTAAAAAAAAAAAAGTTTAAAACAAGTTAATATGATATACTTTCCTATCAAATTACTAAGCATAAGGATTACAAATAGTCAAAGTTGATTGAGAGGGTGAAGTTCCATTATAAGGCCAAATTCCAGGCAAAGACTATACAATTAAAGTGAATGCAATTGTGTATTTATTGAAGTGTATCAAAAACAAAGTACAGAAATATAATATATTGCAGCAAATTTCAAGCTGCCCACTTTATATCACCCACAAAATGCAATTCTTTATTGGCTACATGTTAAAAAACACAACTGTGTCAGGCTAACGTGTTTCGGCTGTGGCAGCCTTCCTCAGCACTACAGCCGAAACACCTTAGCTTGACACAGTTGTGTTTTAACATGTAGCCAATAAAGACTTGCATTTTATGAATGATATTGAGTGGCCGGTTCAAATGTACTTCAAGTTATGTTATCTGACTTTAGAGCCAGAGCAGTTAACTCTGCGATTGACTGTAGATATTGTATTTTTTTTTATGGTATAGTCCTTAGATGTGATGGCTGCATTTGTTTTATTTTTTCAAAATCACATTTTAAATTAACGTGGATCTTCACCCTATAATACATGACCCCTCCAATCCACCCCTTCTCTTGTCCTCTGCATGAATAGGGCTCTTCGTTTTTTTTTTACTAAATTGTTAGGTCCCGCCCCCTCTTGCTCATCATTCACCTAGGTGAATGACATGCACTGTCCTCCCTTTGACACCTGGAATATGCATGCCGCATATCCTTGGAGGTAAAACCTTTCCTTCAGTAAAAAATGAGGTGGCAAGCGGAATGGCGCGTTATTGGAACCCGGAACAGCCAACAACCTCTCGATGATGTCACACCAAAACAAGGCAGCACGGGACTGAGTGCTGCCAGAATAGAAGAGAATCCTGACTGGACAATGCTAGATCTGCTGGGTGGGTGAGTATCTTAAATGTGCAGAACTCACCACCGGGTAAGTAGAAGTTTTAAAAAAAAAGGGGGGAAGTGAATATCCGGGAAAAAAATGCAGATTGCCTCTCGATGACATCACACCAAAACAACCCAGCGTGAGACTGAGCGCTCCCAGAAGAGGCTCTCAGCTTGACAAAACTGAATCTGCTGGGTGGGTGAGAATCTGAAATGTGCAGAACTCACCATCGGGTAAGTAGGTGTTTAAAAAAAATGGGGGCAAGGTGAATATCCGGAACTGCCGGCAGCCTCTCAAAAACCTTACTCCAAAACATGGTGACGTGGACCCAATCTCTGACAGAAGAGCAGAGGATCTCAGCTGGACCATGTTGGATCTGCTGGGTTGGTGAGTATCTGAAATGTGCAGAACTCACCTCCAGGTAAGTAGGGGTTTAAAAAAAGGGGGGAGTCAATATTCAGAACAGCTGGTGCCTCTCGATGATGTCACACCAAAACATAGCAGAGTGGGACCGAGTGTTGCCAGAAGAGAAGAGGATCCCAGCTAAGCAACACTGGATCTGCTGGGTGGGTGAGTATATAAAAATGTGCAGAGCTCGCTATCTGGTAAGTAGGGGTTAAAAAAAAATGGGGGCAAGGTGAATATCCAGAACTGCCGGCAGACTCTCAAAAACTTCACTCCAAAACATGACGACGCGGGCCCAAGCGCTGACAGAAGAGAAGAGGATCTCAGCTGGACAATGTTGGATCTGCTGGGTGGGTGAGTATCTGAAATGTGCAAAACTCACCACCGGGTAAGTAGAGGTTTTAAAAAAAGGGGGGGGGGGGTGAATATCCGGGAAAAAAAAGCAGATTGCCTCTCGATGACATCACACCAAAACAACCCAGCGTGAGACTGAGCGCTGCCAGAAGAGAAGAGGATCTCAGCTTGACAACACTGGATCTGCTGGGTGGGTGAGAATCTGAAATGTGCAGAACTCGCTATCGGGTAAGTAGGGGTTTAAAAAAAATGGGGGCAAGGTGAATATCCGGAACTGCCGGCAGACTCTCAAAAACTTCACTCCAAAACATGACGACATGGGCCCAAGCGCTGACAGAAGAGAAGAGGATCTCATCTGGACAATGTTGGATCTGCTGGGTGGGTGAGTATCTGAAATGTGCAGAACTCACCTCCAGGTAAGTAGGGGTTTAAAAAAAGGGGGTCAATATTCGGAACACCCGGTGCCCCTCGATGATGTCACACCAAAACATAGCAGAGTGGGACCGAGTGTTGCCAGAAGAGAAGAGGATCCCAGCTGGGCAACACTGGATCTGCTGGGTGGATGAGTATATGAAATGTGCAGAGCTCACTATCTGGTAAGTAGGGGCTTTAAAAATAGTAGGGGGAATGGTGAATATTCGGAACTGGCGGCAGCCTCTTGATGACGTCACACCAAAACATGGCCGAGAGGGACCGAGTGCTGCCAGAGGAGAAGAAGATCTTGGCTGGAGAACTGGATCTGCTTGGGTGGGTGAGTATTTGAAATGTCCACAACTTGTCTTTGACTTGAAAGGTCTAGAACCCTAGGGCAGGACTACAGAACGATGTCACCAATCAGAATACAGCATACAAACGAAGAATAAAGCATCCAAGAAGTGCTGGGACTTGGATATAAGTAGCAAGAGGACAATAACATTCGGTATGCTCATTGGCTCAGGTTAGGCTGCTCACAACAGAGAAGGCTGCCCTCCAGTGGGTTACGAACAGGAAACTGAGGCTACAATTTATACAGGTCACCGAAATTGGACAATAGAAGATTGGAAAAACGTTTGCCTGGTCTGATGAGTCTGGATTTCAGCTCCAACATTCAGATGGTAAGGTCAGAATTTGGGATAAACAACATGAAAGCATGGATCCATCCTTCCTTGTATCAACGGTTCAGGCTGGTGGTGGTGGTGTAATGGTGAGGAGGGTATTTTCTTGGCACACTTTGGGCCCCTTAGTACCAATTGAGCATCGTTTAAAATTTCACGGCCTACCTGAGTATTGTTGCTGACCATGTCCATCCCTTTATGACTACAGTGTCCCCATCTTCTGATGGCTCCGTTCCAGCAGGATAATGCACCATGTCACAAAGCTCCAATCATCTCACCACTGTACAATGAGGTCACTGTCCTCCAATCGTCTCCACACTCACCAGATCTCCTCCAATAGAGCACCTTTGGTATGTGGTGGAATGGGAGATTTGCATTATGGATATAGAGCTGAGAAATCTGCAGCTTGATGCTATCATGTCACTATGGACCAAAATGTTTCCAACACCTTGTTGTATCTGAGCCATGAAGAATAAAGGCAAAATAGGGTCCAACCCGGTACTAGCAAAGTGTACCTAATAAAGTGGCTGGTGAGTGTATATGTGGAAAGTGGATACAGGGCTGCAGTTATGTGGTATTTGCACTTTTCTAATTATCAACATAGGGTTACTATAATATGAATGGATTTTAAAGGAAAAAAATGTTTGTAATGAAAGAGATATTTTTATCCACATGACTGTATTTTTTTTTTTTTTTAAATGTTGAGTACCATAAAGTCCCATTTAATTTTATTTTTTTCTAAAAGAAATTTATTCCAAGTATTTCTCATGGAGTTCACTTTTAAGAATATGGTAAGTGTCCATTTTGTACAAAGACATTACTTGATGCTGCAAGGCAAATAGCTGGTAATATAAATATATCAATTCCCAAAAGCTTCTCTTTGGAATGGTATGATAGATATGCCTCTGTCAAATTAATCGCTAAGAACCCATATTTCTAAAAAAAAAAATTAAAAAAACGGCCATATTTACTAATTAAACCCATTACTGAGCTGCATGCTCGCTGCACAATTTTCCCTGTTATGTCATAATTCTAATTGCCTAATACATAGCAATCGCAGCAGATATTTCCCTTCTATTTTATCGCCCATCAAAGGCCCAGAGATAGAACTTAAACTGCAGCTATAATCTTTAGTGGGCTGGGGATGGCGTGGGACTTAATTAGGAATTTATCACTACAAACAAAATACTAATGACACCAGACTGCGCTGCAAGTCTGCTTACCGATACTACCCGGGGTATAAAATTATAGTGTGAGACCTGCATGGGCCATGGTTTATTTCCAGAACCAAGATACATCAAGAGCTGGAATTAAGCCCGCCACTTGACTTTGACCTCTCTGCGGATTTTAGGCACCAGACAGAACGTTTTAAAGTATTAAACCCTCATTAAAAAAAATATTTTCTCCTTTTTTTTTTTTTGCCTGAAAAAGTTTGCCCCAAAGACTTTCTGCAAGTTTTCAGGGAGTGTGCATTCATTTATAGTCATTGAACAGTCAGGTGTACAGAACTGGCTTGGTATATTGCTTGGTATGAAGCATGATGTATTAAAAATGTTATATATAATTATTAGTTATTAATTATCAATAATTATAAATATGTTATAATATATATTATACATTATATATATATATATATATTATATATATATATATATATATATATATATATATATATATATATATATATATATATATATATATATTTTATTTTAAATATTATGTAATGCACTGGCTCAGGAGATAATAAATAAAATAAATAACAATCACAGTATTAATATTATTAATAACAAGAATATTAATACTAATGAAGTATAATACAATGCACTAAATATACTGTCAATAAAAGCCCTTTTTAATAGGGGACTTCAGTTTTAAAGTAGTATTAAATTTCAGTGCACAAAAAAAAAAAAAATGCCTTCAGCTCAATGTCACTAATACATTATTTTAAAGAACTTTTCCCCAAATATATATCTATAGATCTATATCTACCTATATATATATATATTTATATATTTATAGATATATATATATATTCATATAGATATATAGATATATATATATATATATATATATATATATATATATATATATATATATATATATATATATATATATATATATATATATATATATATATATTATTCCTATTATTTATAGATATATAGATTTATCTATATATATTTATAGTAGTATTATTTATTTATTATTTATTATTATGTATAATAATTAATATATTTATTGTACTATTATTTATAATGTATTTATTTCTTTATTTTTATTTTCTTATTTATGCATTTATTTAGTTTCCTGTGCTGCAGAAAGGTTTAAAATACTGGCAGCATACTTGAGGTCCAGACCTGTGTGAGAACTATTGATTGGTGTACTGTGCCAGTGAGGAAGTGCCAGACCATGTGATCTCCAGTGTACTGCCAGCTCAAGGCATTTTAGCGATTAGTGCAGCATGACAGTTCAGTAAAAAATACAACTTTTCCCGTATTTACTAAACAGTTTTCACTTTACCACAAATCAAGACCACAGGTCCAATACCAGTTGTTTTAGATAACACAGCAAAACGCACCTCATAATCGATGTCTAAGTCATCGGACTCGCCCTTAGTGCGGAAATGTTGGGTGTATTTGTCCACTGTGAAGTTCACTTGTTTGTTGAATCGGTCTATTAAAACAGAATGCCAATGCTGATCATCCAAGAGGCTTCCCAAACTCACCACCGTGTGAGTGTTACCGAAACGCAGCTTAGCGTCACCTGGAAGGGAAAAACGGGCAGTGTGAGATCATCCAAGAAAGGGGTCCTCAACCCTCTTCCAAAACCTTCCAGGTCCCAACAGTAAATAATAATAAATAAATAAAATGTTTATACACAATAAAAGTATTGGAATGCATTGGGGTTGGGTGTTACGTTACTGTGAGGGGTTCTGGAGGGGGTTAGGGGAAACTGCAACAGACTTGGTAGTCATGGCTGTATAGAAAGAGGTTTCTGAGGGGCTGGGGTCTCTCCAGGGGACCAGAGTTTTTTCAGCAGGCTGGGAGGGGCAATGTGTCATGCTGGGTGGCACTGTGGGAGTTTTGGGGGCACTATGGGAGCTGGGGGTTCTCAGGGGGCTGGGGGCATTATTAGGGGGTTAAGAGATACGGCAGGCAATTGTAGGGCGTTGGAGGCACTATTAGAATTGGGAGGTACTGTGGTAAGTTAGGGGCCCAGGTGGAGGGCCCTCAGGAGTGGGGGTGGGGGGAGGGAACTTAAGAGAACTAGGGGGGCAGTGCTGGGACAAGGACATCCAGCGCCCCGGGGCAAAGATACCAAACTGCAGCCCCCTTGCACTGTTCATAATGTGCACGTTTAGATGATCCTATGTCCAACAGTCACTCTCTTGTCAAAATCACTGCTGCTGTCACTCCCCCATCAGCCTTTTAACAGAAGGAAGGCACCCTCATCCCTGCAGTAAACAACTGCATCCAGGGAAGCTTCCCCTCTTGCCCACCCCTTATTCTGGCCCTGCTGGGGGCATTGTGGTTGGGCTGTGAAGCACTGCAGAAAATTAAAGGAGGTTGGGGACTCTTTAGGAGCTGGGAGGCACTGTGGTAGGTTAGGGCAGCGTTTCTTAACTGTCCTCAAGTCGCCCCAAACAGGTCATGTTTTCAGGATTTCGCTCAGATGAAGCCGCTGTGGTAATTACTAAGGCAGTGAAACTGATCAAATCACCTGTGCAAGATAATGGGAAGCCTAAAAACATGACCTGTTGGGGTGCCTTGAGGACTGGAGTTGAGAAAAACTGGGTTAGGGGATCTGCAGCTGGCTGGAGGCATTGCTGCCTTTGGATACTAGTGTCAGGAGGGCTGGAGTGTGTGTCACTCTTCTGCTGCTCACTGATCTTCTTGCTGGAGAAGAACATCTACTTACAGTGCCTTGCAAAAGTATTTGTGTTTTGTTGCCTCACAACCTGGAATTAACATGGATTGTTTGAGGATTTGCATCATTAGTTTTTAGTTTTGCATTAATTTACAGAACATGCCCACAACTCTGAAGATTTCTTTTTTTTTTTTTTTGTTGTGAAACAAACAACAAATAGGACAAAATAACAGAAAAAGTCAATGTGCATAACTATTCACCCCCCTAAAGTCAGTACTTTGTAGAGCCACCTTTTGCAGCTATCACAGCTCCAAGTCACTTTGGATAAGTCTCTATGAGTCTTGCCACATCTTACCGCTGGGATTTTTGCCCATTCCTCTTTGTAAAACTGCTCCAGCTCCGTCAAGTTGGATGGTTTGCGCTTGTGAACAGCAATCTTTAAGGCTGACCACAGATTTTCTATTGGATTGAGGTCTGGGCTTTGACTAGGCCATTCCAACACATTTATATGTTTCCACTCAAGTGTTGCTTTAGCAGTGTGTTTGGGGTCATTGTCCTGCTGGAAGGTGAACCTCCATCCTAGCCTCAAATCACACACAGAGTGCTACAGGTTTTGCTCAAGATTATCCCTGTATTTAGCACCATCCATCTTTCCCTCAACTTTGACCAGTTTCCCAGTCCTGAGTGCTGAAAAACATCCCTACAGCATGATGCTGCCACCACCATGTTTTACAGTGGGGATGGTGTTCTTTGGGTGATGCAATGTGTTGGGTTTGCGCCAGACATAGTGTTTCCTTTGATAGCCAAAAAGTTCAGTTTTAGTCTCATCAGACCAGAGCACCTTCCTCCATACATTTTGGGAGTCTCCCACATGTCTTTTTGTGAATTGGTCAGATCCATTTTGTTTTTTCATTAGACATGTGCAATTCGTTTTGTTCCGAATTCGTTTTTTAACGAATTTTGACAAATTCGTGAATTCGGAAATATCTGTTTAACAAATTTTTCCGAATATTCGTAAATTCGAATATTCGAAAATTTGTAAATTCGTACATTTGCGCATTCGTAAATTTGTATATTCGCACATTCTAAAATTCGTACATTCGCAAATTCATACATTCATAAATTCGGAAATCTGAATTTATAATTAACTAATAATAACTTAACTATTACTAACTATTAAATTATAGGTATTGTAATTTCCTTTTTAAATTTGGCTGTTAGTAAACGTAACAAATACAAATTTATCTTAAGTTACAAATTATCCGAAATAACGAATGCCGTATCCAAACAAATGGAACGTAATGAATTAATAATAATAAATAACGATAATAATAATAAAATGTTATTATTATTATTATTATTATTAATTTGTTCCGTTCCATTTTGTTTAGATGTGGCATTTGTTGTTTCGGATAATTCTTAACTTCAGATAAATTAGTGTTCACTTAACAGCCAAATTTGAAAGGAAATTACAATACCTATAATTTAATAGTTAGTTACTATTTCAGATTTTCAAATTTTTGGGTTTTCTGATTTTTGAATTACCAAATTTCCGAATTTCCTAATTTGTACGAATTTACGAATATACAAATTTTCGAATTTACTAATTGCGATCATAATGAATGACCCGAAAAACGAAAAAAAAACAAAAAAACAAATGAAACGAAAATGAAAAAAATTTGGCAGTGCACATGTCTATTTTTCATCCTTACGGATCACTTTACTCACAAAAAAATAAATAAAATAGAAGCGTGTTGTTTTCCAGCTACGAATACATTTTCCTTTTTTTTTTTTTTTCTAGAAGGTTTAGCTGTTGTTCATTGTTTGCTGATAGATTCTAGCTCAGATTCATAAACTTCCATTTGATGCATACTTTGATGAAAGAGGAAAACCCAGATAGGAGAATAGAAAAGAAATAACAATTTGTGGCTGATATCGGAAAATAGGACAGCAGCAGTAAAGTGCTGCGTATGTCGAAAATGACTTTTAACTTGTTGTAGCTGCAATTTTCACCCACAGAGATTTTCAAACCACAAAACATTAATGTTGAAAAGGGAACATAAAAAGAAAAGCACTGTTGTCATGCTGAGGAAATAAGCTTCCTTTCATTTCCATAATTTAAAGCCAGGTAGACAACAATAAAGAGGTGAAGATCTGCTTTTTAGTTCACCGAACCATCTCTCATGATACCAGGGATTTATGAAATGTATTGCGAAGGAGGGTATTCCTCTATACAGGGGTCTCCAAACTTTCTAAACAAAGGGCCAGTTTAGTGTCCTGAAGAGTAGGGATGACCCGAACACCCCCCTCGTAGCAGAACATGCGAACAGGCAAACAATTTGTTCGAACACACGAACACCGTTAAAGTCTATGGGAAACGAACGTGAAAAATCTAAATTGATAATTTTAAAGGCTTATATGCAAGTTATTGCCATAAAAAGTGTTTGGGGACCCGGGTCTTTACCCAGGGGACATGTATCAATGCAAAAAAAAAGTTTTTTTGCAACGGGCGTTTTTTTTCGGGAGCAGTGATTTTAATAACTGTGAAGTGAAACAATAAAAATTAAATATTCCTTTAAATATCGTGCCTGGGGGGTGTCCTTAGTATGCCTGTAAAGTAGTGTATCTTTCCCATGTTTATAAAGGCACCCTGCCTTTGGCCAATTATGGCTCTCTCAGCAGAGCGCACTGGCCATTTATAATTTTCCTTTCACTTCACAATTATGTGCCACTTTGTGTTGGTCTATCACATAAAATCCCAATAAAATACATTTACATTTTTGGTTGTAACATGACAAAATGTGCTAAATGTCAAGGGGTATGAATACGTTTTCAAGGCACTGTATAGGTAAAGACATATATTTTTAATACATATCTCTTTTAAAGGGTGATATGGTAATTATTTTGATTCATGGGTAGGATCTAGTTTTTGCGGGATCAAGAAAAATGTGTTTCTCCATTTTAGACAGTTAGCCCCTTCGAGGTCTTTGTTTTGCATCCTCTGCACCAAAATGCTGATGTTTCTGAGAGCTTAAACTTTGACGGACATGTGCCTATTTTGCAGCTTGGTTCCCTAGTGATATGTTGCTCATCAAGAATAGACATACTACACTCAAGGGAGGCTCTACAGAAAGACAAACACAGCACAGTTTCTCTCTGCTACTAAAGTTTGACAGGCGGTTTCTGACATTTATAGATTCCCTGGTTCATATACAAATTATATACAGAAGGTGGATACAACAGATGGGTGTAACATGGGACCTCATCTGATGTATAAACGAATTACCGGTAACAGTCATGGGTTTTATGATTGAACCTTAACTGGAGTCTCTGGTAGTTCTCAAAAGACACAAATTCCCAGGACTTGGTCCTGTTACCAGTTTGAGGTATTAGTTTATGCAAAGAAAAATGAGTTTGTCAATGCAAAACCTTTTACCTCCTCTGACTGTGCCAAATCCTCCTTCATTTGTATCTCACAAGCTACCCCTATAACAACACTGCCAATCACAGTGGGAGGGTTCAACAGCAGAGGCAGCGTTGCCAATCCAGAAATCATTGGGCAAGACTAGGTTTGACAAGGTGATGATTGACAAGCTACAGGCTTGTGAACAGTGTTGGTCATCTTACTTTAAAAAAGTAATTAGTTAAGTTACAAATTAGTTCTCCCAAAAAGTAATTGCGTTAGTAACTCAGTTACTACATTGGAAAGGTAATTAGTTACGCAGCAAAGTAACTGTGACTTTTTTTTTTTATATTCTATACGTGTAACCAAGGGGCGCATTTATTATTATTGTTATATATCGTGTAACCAAGGGGCTGCTCTATTATTACTCTAACCAAGGGGCAGGTCTGTTATAGCGTGTAAGCAAGGGGCGGGTCTATTATTATTATATCGTGTAAGGGGCGGATGGCTACAGAAGAGGGCGAATGTTAAATGAATAGGCAGAGCTCGATATATAATAATAATAAATTCGCCCCTTGGTTACAGTAATACTAGACCCGCCCCTTAGTTACACAATAGACGCCCCTTGCAGAGTAGTAATTGAGGTAATGCCGCCCAAGTAATGGGAACTGCATTACCATGAGGGGAAAAGTAATCAGTTCGATTACTCCTTACCCTCTAAAGTAACTGCGTTAAGTAACTCCGTTTATTTTAACTCAGTTACTTACATCACTGCTTGTGAATTGGTATTGCTAATGAGCTACACACCCTCCAAAGTGAATGGAGAAAACAACCGCGCTAATCTATTAGAGCCATACAAAAGCTGCCAACAAACAAAACAAACAAAGTCAAAAATGCGTATGGATCAAAAATTGTAGCGCTAATGTATGTGCCAAAGTGTGTGTATGTCACAACACTCAAAGAAAAACAATACGTGAACTGTATAACGAAATAACAGTGCTAAGATGACTCCAGTTTAAACGGAGTAACAGTGAAAGTCCTTCTGATCCACTCAGTGAAGACAGATAAAAGTGTATACTTGACTGATGTCAGAGTAAGGCGTAAATACGCTTACCGGAAGTGTTGGATGTGACTACCATACGGCATACACATCAGATAGGCATAGAGATGGACGGTCTTGCATCTATGGAAAGCCGCTGTAGACTGGACCTCCAACGATTTTCGGTGCTGTATACTGGATCGGTCCGCAAAGTTGGTGTGCTCAGCCGGAAGTGTTGGATGTGACTACCATACGGCATACACATCAGATAGGCATAGAGATGGACGGTCTTGCATCTATGGAAAGCCGCTGTAGACTGGACCTCCAACGATTTTCGGTGCTGTATACTGGATCGGTCCGCAAAGTTGGTGTGCTCAGCATGCGATCATCCAATGGTCACAGAAAAGATGACGAAGACCGGGGAAGGGAATAAAAAAGGGAGACCACTCCAATGGTGCAGGTCAGAAAGCAACAATTTATTCACATATGCATGTGAACATGAAAAAATAATAAAATAAAAATCTCGAGACAATATAAAAATTTGGCAATATGAGGGGCGTGGGATAGCTGGCCCGACGCGTTTCGACAAAAAGTCTTCCACAGGGGCATATCTCTGGCCCCCCCATACTGCCACCGACTATTTATAAACATATATCTAGACTGGAGCCGCCCCCCTGATCAAAACAGGAAGTGAACACCTCCGGCCTAGACCAAATGCAATAAGGGGTTAAGTTCCAAAATGTCTAAACATAATGAGTAGAATTCTAAAAATGTTAGACATATTATAAAGCAGACAAACATATCGGAATGCATCCTGGTTATGAAGTGGGTACCTTGGGAATTGTTTGGCTGTAAATACTCTCTAGTACATGGATATATTATAAATCCCCCCGTTTTTGAGCCAGTCCAAAATTAGGATAGCAGGAGCCAATCAGAATCCTTGGACGGCCATTCCCGCCAAGTGGATATCCAATCCCGATCATGAACGGACCGGATATCAAGGAGAACGTGCTGTGAATGGCCGGCAGACTGGTGCGCGGTGACGTCATTACGATGCGCCGAGACGCAACCCGCGGCGGCGCGCAAAACATGCGCGATGACGCAATTGCGTTCGGCGCGTGGACGCAACGGCATGGGCCACCCACTTCCGGCCGGAACAACCGGAAGTGAGTGTGCTCCGGAAGGCGTCCAAGGCGGAACAAAGTCTGAGACATCCGCCAAAAGGATGGGAGGGGGAAAAAAAAAAAAAACATTACGCAGGCGCCTACAAATTAGTGCGCATAGTGTGCATGATGACCTCATACTTAGAAGACTTAAACACAGACTCGAACGTTCTGTGCCGGCCTTCTAGTGTCACCAAACTATAAAATAACAGTATGTAAATATATAAAAGATTTACATAAAAAACGGCACATAAAAAGGTTTCTATGTAAAACTAGCGGCTGATTATTACATCTTGATCTGGTGATGGACGTAAGAATATAGAATATGGTGAGCATAACCAATGTAGCATATGGAACCAATGAACATTGTGCCAAGGTCCCAACTAACATTGACGCTCATAGGCCCTCCACTGGCAACCCTGAAATATGTAATAGGGAAAAGGGGAAGTGACTGTGTGTGTGCATATTGTGATAAGGAAGATGCAACACGTCATATCCT
This sequence comes from Lithobates sylvaticus, assembly GCA_028564925.1. NCBI lineage: Eukaryota > Metazoa > Chordata > Amphibia > Anura > Ranidae > Lithobates > Lithobates sylvaticus. The sequence continues at coordinate 16,215,213 of CM053031.1, forward strand.
CGTAGAACGCCAGTAACTGGCGTATCGCCGAGGTGTATGAAAGGACAGTGACAATGGTGTGATACTGAATAAATGTATAAAAGACGAGAGGTAAGGGAACCTCTCGGGGGGACATATAGCTCTGACTACTAACATAGTGATATGACAGGTGGCATTAGACAGAAAAGCTAGGTGTACATAAAGAATCTGTATGTAGTATCCCCATAGCAACTACCGCTAGGAAAATACATATAACATATGAAAACATAAAAAAGGAGTGGTCAGGACCGTCTAAGCGGTCTGCCAACGTGAACCGATTAAGGGAGGGTGAATCCATGTAAAGTGACAAAAAATGTGAACTGATTGTACATAAGTATATGTTATACTAGAGGGAAAAAAGTTTTATCAATTAACCCAGAATAGCCATCTCACATCCAGTATGTCTTAAAAAGCATGAGGTCATAGAATATTAACATGGATATCGACAGCCTGTGCTAGAAAAGGGGCAACCAAAGAGAAGTGAAACAGTGGCGGGTACCTTATTAGGATCTATATAATATTAATAATATGAGTGAAGTGCCACTCACCCTCGGTTGATGAAACAATTGATGTCCCATTCAACGTTCATGCCGAAGGGTGAGTAGCACTTCAACTCATGGATCCAATAGGTTTCCAATCTCGAGACCCCTCGTAAATTGGACTCACCCCGCCAGTGTGGAACGAATTTGTCAATTATCTGGAACCTGGTCCCTGATGGATCTCTATTGTGGTGTTCCCGATAGTGTCGGGGAACACTATGTTTAATACATCCTTTGCGGATCCTAGCCAGATGTTCATTTACACGTGTGGTGAACGCACGAATAGTGCGTCCGACATATTGCAATTTGCACGGACATGTGATCAAATAAACTATGAATTTAGTGGCACATGTGGTAAAATGTTTCATGGCATAAGTGCGTGCTGTGACAGTGGAACAAAAAGTGTCTGTCATGCGTCTGCCCAGTGCATTATGTGAACAGACATTGCATTTTTTGCAAGGGAAATATCCCTTGCAATGTTGAAAAAATGAAGTCTTCCTGGGAGGGTCGACAACGTTGGGAGCGATGTCGCCCTGAACGGACCGGGCACCTCTGAAAATGATGCCCGCCCGTTCAGGGAGAGAGGGTCCCAAAATACGATCGCTGCGTAAGACTTTCCAGTGTCTGGCTATGATCCTCTTGACCTCTTTGTGTTGGGTGGAATATGAGGTGAAGAAAGACCACCTAAATCTGTTGTCTCTAGCTGTCTTAGGCCGGTCAACCAGTAAAGACTTCCTGTCAACAGTGGCTACAGAATTTATGTCTGCGTCCAGGGTATCTGGTTGATAACCCTTTTCTATAAACCTTTGTTTTAGAGTCTGACACTGTTGGAAGAAGGTAGAGTCATTTGTGCAGTTCCTCCTCATTCGAAGGAACTGTCCTCTCGGTACTGATTTCAGCCAGCGGTCATGATGACAGCTCCCGACAGGAATGTATCCATTCCTGTCGGTGGGCTTAAAATAGGTTTTAAATTCAAAGCCTCGTGTGGTGGACTCTATCTCCAGATCGAGGAAGTGTATGTTGGTGAGGCTGGCCTCATAGCTCAAGACTATCCCCCGATCGTTGAGGTTGAGAGTAGTCATGAACTCAACCAGGGACGACATATCTCCCTTCCATAGGAGGAGGACGTCGTCTATGTACCTAGTCCATAAGACTAGTTCCGGACGCCGGAAGGCATAGACGACGTCCTCCTCCCATTGGGCCATGAAAAGATTGGCCACACTGGGGGCATATTTTGCCCCCATGGCCACTCCCTTGATCTGGGAATAGAAGGTGCCCTGAAACCAAAAGTAATTGTGTTTCGTAGCAAATCGCAACAAATCTAAAATGAAATTCTTTTGTATGGATGAAAGAGTTGAAAGACTGGATAAATAGAACTCCACCGCACCTATACCTAAAGGATGGGAGATGCAGGTGTATAACGCGGCAACATCGGCTGTGACCATGATCAAGCCCTCATGATGTTCTACAGATTCAAGCAGCCGAATCACATCCTTAGTATCCTTAAGATACGAGGGGATTTGTCTGACTAGTGGCTGCAGATAAAAATCGATGTACCTACCAATCCTCGAGGTCACCGAATCGATGCCACTAACGATGGGGCGACCTGGAGGATTGGTAGGACACTTGTGTACCTTAGGAAGGTAATATATAATGGGAATTCGAGGGGCTAGGGGAACAAGGAATTCCCTCTCCTTGCGATTGAGTATGCTAAGAGAAAAACCTTCCTCGATCAATTCGATCAAGGCCTTTTTGTATTTTACAGTGGGGTCTCCACTAAGAATGATATATGTGGATCTATCATCTAGTTGTCTTAGCATCTCCCTATTGTAGTCCTCTCGATCCAGTACCACAATCCCACCCCCCTTATCAGCGGGGCGGATGATAATATTTTTATTTCTACATAGGGATTTTAATCCCTGAGATATAGCTGGATCTTGATGTACCTTTTTGGTGGGTAGAGTTTCTAAATCATTGAGGACCAGGTTCTTAAATACATTAATGGAATGAGACGTGGTATTGGGAGGATTAAAAAGTGATGGGTTAGATAAACCAGAATGTGCACTAGAGGAAGGAATGACACAGCCTGTCGTGACGGAGGGAACTGTTAAAAAGTGTCGCTGAATGTTCAGCTTTCTGATGAATTTATGTACATCGACAAAGGTGGCAAAACGGTCCAATGACCGTGGAGGGACGAATTTCAAACCCTTGTCGAGTAACTGGGTTTCTGCGTCAGAAAGTTGAACTCTACTGAGATTGTAAATACCTGCACCAATAGGAGTTAAACCCTTTTTCTTTTGCCTCTGGAGGCGTCGCCCCCCTCTGTTACCTCGTTTCGTTTTGGGCTTGGAGGGTAACTGGGAGGGTCCCTGTAAAAACCCGATGGTTGGGAAGGTCCTCGGGGTTGGGAATTTTGTTGGTATGGGTAGGGGTTGTATATGGGTTCTCTACCCTGGTTGCCATATGGGTATTGTTCCCCATATCTCCCCTGATTTCCATATTCACGGGAGGGTGCGTGTCTACCGTGATCTCTAACGGGAGTACTTTGAGAGTACTGATTTTTGTCATCCCGCCAGTATGGAGGTGGTGTACCATAAGGCTCCGCCCGACGGGGGCCGCCTCTCCCTTTCTGTTGGTTATTTCTCCCCCTTGTGGGGTGGTTATTGCCCCTTGAGTTGTGTCTGCCCCTAGCATTGTTGTTCTGAACATACGTACCAGGGGCATACTCAACTGGGGCATGTACATCATCCCTAGAACTTCTCTGAGAATTCAACGGTGGGGGTTCATAAAATAACCTACGATCAGACTGGAGTATAACCGGTTCCGCCATGTCCATGGGAGAAGCATTTTCAGCAGTGTTGTTACCAGCAACGAGCTTCTTTTGCCAATTGAAGACTAAATTGTTCTTATAGTCTGTTAGATCACGGTTATACTTCTTCTGTTTTTTATTTTTCTGATCTTTTTCTTCCTTTTCTAGAAAGTTTTTTAGATTGGTGGAGAGAGTGACGTAATCATGTGAACCATTGAATGGTGTCAGTTTGGTTTTAAGGTCCCTGATCTCCTGATCTATAGCTGCAAGCCTAGCTTGCTTGCGTTCGACGAGGAAATCATTGAGCTTAATCCCAACATCATTGAAATACTTGGACCATGACTCGAGGTCGGAGTCTCCCTGTTGTGGGGATACCTCCCATCTTAAACCTCGGGGTACCATGCGTTCCTTGGTATACTGTTCTAAAAATGCTATATCCCACTGTAGATGGATTTCAGTGGTCATAACATTTTTAAGCCTAACGAATAAACCACTTAATTCGGTGTCTGTATTGGTGGTAACAAAGACACCGTTGGTATTGAGGGACCTGGAGATCCTATACTCGAAAACATCCATGATGGTGTTCGAAGAAAAGCAGCAGTGATAAAGTGTCAGATAGTAGAAGTGAATGGAGAAAACAACCACGCTAATCTATTAGAGCCATACAAAAGCTGCCAACAAACAAAACAAACAAAGTCAAAAATGCGTATGGATCAAAAATTGTAGCGCTAATGTATGTGCCAAAGTGTGTGTATGTCACAACACTCAAAGAAAAACAATACGTGAACTGTATAACGAAATAACAGTGCTAAGATGACTCCAGTTTAAACGGAGTAACAGTGAAAGTCCTTCTGATCCACTCAGTGAAGACAGATAAAAGTGTATACTTGACTGATGTCAGAGTAAGGCGTAAATACGCTTACCGGAAGTGTTGGATGTGACTACCATACGGCATACACATCAGATAGGCATAGAGATGGACGGTCTTGCATCTATGGAAAGCCGCTGTAGACTGGACCTCCAACGATTTTCGGTGCTGTATACTGATCGGTCCGCAAAGTTGGTGTGCTCAGCCGGAAGTGTTGGATGTGACTACCATACGGCATACACATCAGATAGGCATAGAGATGGACGGTCTTGCATCTATGGAAAGCCGCTGTAGACTGGACCTCCAACGATTTTCGGTGCTGTATACTGGATCGGTCCGCAAAGTTGGTGTGCTCAGCATGCGATCATCCAATGGTCACAGAAAAGATGACGAAGACCGGGGAAGGGAATAAAAAAGGGAGACCACTCCAATGGTGCAGGTCAGAAAGCAACAATTTATTCACATATGCATGTGAACATGAAAAAATAATAAAATAAAAATCTCGAGACAATATAAAAATTTGGCAATATGAGGGGCGTGGGATAGCTGGCCCGACGCGTTTCGACAAAAAGTCTTCCACAGGGGCATATCTCTGGCCCCCCCATACTGCCACCGACTATTTATAAACATATATCTAGACTGGAGCCGCCCCCCTGATCAAAACAGGAAGTGAACACCTCCGGCCTAGACCAAATGCAATAAGGGGTTAAGTTCCAAAATGTCTAAACATAATGAGTAGAATTCTAAAAATGTTAGACATATTATAAAGCAGACAAACATATCGGAATGCATCCTGGTTATGAAGTGGGTACCTTGGGAATTGTTTGGCTGTAAATACTCTCTAGTACATGGATATATTATAAATCCCCCCGTTTTTGAGCCAGTCCAAAATTAGGATAGCAGGAGCCAATCAGAATCCTTGGACGGCCATTCCCGCCAAGTGGATATCCAATCCCGATCATGAACGGACCGGATATCAAGGAGAACGTGCTGTGAATGGCCGGCAGACTGGTGCGCGGTGACGTCATTACGATGCGCCGAGACGCAACCCGCGGCGGCGCGCAAAACATGCGCGATGACGCAATTGCGTTCGGCGCGTGGACGCAACGGCATGGGCCACCCACTTCCGGCCGGAACAACCGGAAGTGAGTGTGCTCCGGAAGGCGTCCAAGGCGGAACAAAGTCTGAGACATCCGCCAAAAGGATGGGAGGGGGAAAAAAAAAAAAAACATTACGCAGGCGCCTACAAATTAGTGCGCATAGTGTGCATGATGACCTCATACTTAGAAGACTTAAACACAGACTCGAACGTTCTGTGCCGGCCTTCTAGTGTCACCAAACTATAAAATAACAGTATGTAAATATATAAAAGATTTACATAAAAAACGGCACATAAAAAGGTTTCTATGTAAAACTAGCGGCTGATTATTACATCTTGATCTGGTGATGGACGTAAGAATATAGAATATGGTGAGCATAACCAATGTAGCATATGGAACCAATGAACATTGTGCCAAGGTCCCAACTAACATTGACGCTCATAGGCCCTCCACTGGCAACCCTGAAATATGTAATAGGGAAAAGGGGAAGTGACTGTGTGTGTGCATATTGTGATAAGGAAGATGCAACACGTCATATCCTCGTAGAACGCCAGTAACTGGCGTATCGCCGAGGTGTATGAAAGGACAGTGACAATGGTGTGATACTGAATAAATGTATAAAAGACGAGAGGTAAGGGAACCTCTCGGGGGGACATATAGCTCTGACTACTAACATAGTGATATGACAGGTGGCATTAGACAGAAAAGCTAGGTGTACATAAAGAATCTGTATGTAGTATCCCCATAGCAACTACCGCTAGGAAAATACATATAACATATGAAAACATAAAAAAGGAGTGGTCAGGACCGTCTAAGCGGTCTGCCAACGTGAACCGATTAAGGGAGGGTGAATCCATGTAAAGTGACAAAAAATGTGAACTGATTGTACATAAGTATATGTTATACTAGAGGGAAAAAAGTTTTATCAATTAACCCAGAATAGCCATCTCACATCCAGTATGTCTTAAAAAGCATGAGGTCATAGAATATTAACATGGATATCGACAGCCTGTGCTAGAAAAGGGGCAACCAAAGAGAAGTGAAACAGTGGCGGGTACCTTATTAGGATCTATATAATATTAATAATATGAGTGAAGTGCCACTCACCCTCGGTTGATGAAACAATTGATGTCCCATTCAACGTTCATGCCGAAGGGTGAGTAGCACTTCAACTCATGGATCCAATAGGTTTCCAATCTCGAGACCCCTCGTAAATTGGACTCACCCCGCCAGGATGCATTCCGATATGTTTGTCTGCTTTATAATATGTCTAACATTTTTAGAATTCTACTCATTATGTTTAGACATTTTGGAACTTAACCCCTTATTGCATTTGGTCTAGGCCGGAGGTGTTCACTTCCTGTTTTGATCAGGGGGGCGGCTCCAGTCTAGATATATGTTTATAAATAGTCGGTGGCAGTATGGGGGGGCCAGAGATATGCCCCTGTGGAAGACTTTTTGTCGAAACGCGTCGGGCCAGCTATCCCACGCCCCTCATATTGCCAAATTTTTATATTGTCTCGAGATTTTTATTTTATTATTTTTTCATGTTCACATGCATATGTGAATAAATTGTTGCTTTCTGACCTGCACCATTGGAGTGGTCTCCCTTTTTTATTCCCTTCCCCGGTCTTCGTCATCTTTTCTGTGACCATTGGATGATCGCATGCTGAGCACACCAACTTTGCGGACCGATCCAGTATACAGCACCGAAAATCGTTGGAGGTCCAGTCTACAGCGGCTTTCCATAGATGCAAGACCGTCCATCTCTATGCCTATCTGATGTGTATGCCGTATGGTAGTCACATCCAACACTTCCGGCTGAGCACACCAACTTTGCGGACCGATCCAGTATACAGCACCGAAAATCGTTGGAGGTCCAGTCTACAGCGGCTTTCCATAGATGCAAGACCGTCCATCTCTATGCCTATCTGATGTGTATGCCGTATGGTAGTCACATCCAACACTTCCGGTAAGCGTATTTACGCCTTACTCTGACATCAGTCAAGTATACACTTTTATCTGTCTTCACTGAGTGGATCAGAAGGACTTTCACTGTTACTCCGTTTAAACTGGAGTCATCTTAGCACTGTTATTTCGTTATACAGTTCACGTATTGTTTTTCTTTGAGTGTTGTGACATACACACACTTTGGCACATACATTAGCGCTACAATTTTTGATCCATACGCATTTTTGACTTTGTTTGTTTTGTTTGTTGGCAGCTTTTGTATGGCTCTAATAGATTAGCGCGGTTGTTTTCTCCATTCACTTCTACTATCTGACACTTTATCACTGCTGCTTTTCTTCGAACACCATCATGGATGTTTTCGAGTATAGGATCTCCAGGTCCCTCAATACCAACGGTGTCTTTGTTACCACCAATACAGACACCGAATTAAGTGGTTTATTCGTTAGGCTTAAAAATGTTATGACCACTGAAATCCATCTACAGTGGGATATAGCATTTTTAGAACAGTATACCAAGGAACGCATGGTACCCCGAGGTTTAAGATGGGAGGTATCCCCACAACAGGGAGACTCCGACCTCGAGTCATGGTCCAAGTATTTCAATGATGTTGGGATTAAGCTCAATGATTTCCTCGTCGAACGCAAGCAAGCTAGGCTTGCAGCTATAGATCAGGAGATCAGGGACCTTAAAACCAAACTGACACCATTCAATGGTTCACATGATTACGTCACTCTCTCCACCAATCTAAAAAACTTTCTAGAAAAGGAAGAAAAAGATCAGAAAAATAAAAAACAGAAGAAGTATAACCGTGATCTAACAGACTATAAGAACAATTTAGTCTTCAATTGGCAAAAGAAGCTCGTTGCTGGTAACAACACTGCTGAAAATGCTTCTCCCATGGACATGGCGGAACCGGTTATACTCCAGTCTGATCGTAGGTTATTTTATGAACCCCCACCGTTGAATTCTCAGAGAAGTTCTAGGGATGATGTACATGCCCCAGTTGAGTATGCCCCTGGTACGTATGTTCAGAACAACAATGCTAGGGGCAGACACAACTCAAGGGGCAATAACCACCCCACAAGGGGGAGAAATAACCAACAGAAAGGGAGAGGCGGCCCCCGTCGGGCGGAGCCTTATGGTACACCACCTCCATACTGGCGGGATGACAAAAATCAGTACTCTCAAAGTACTCCCGTTAGAGATCACGGTAGACACGCACCCTCCCGTGAATATGGAAATCAGGGGAGATATGGGGAACAATACCCATATGGCAACCAGGGTAGAGAACCCATATACAACCCCTACCCATACCAACAAAATTCCCAACCCCGAGGACCTTCCCAACCATCGGGTTTTTACAGGGACCCTCCCAGTTACCCTCCAAGCCCAAAACGAAACGAGGTAACAGAGGGGGGCGACGCCTCCAGAGGCAAAAGAAAAAGGGTTTAACTCCTATTGGTGCAGGTATTTACAATCTCAGTAGAGTTCAACTTTCTGACGCAGAAACCCAGTTACTCGACAAGGGTTTGAAATTCGTCCCTCCACGGTCATTGGACCGTTTTGCCACCTTTGTCGATGTACATAAATTCATCAGAAAGCTGAACATTCAGCGACACTTTTTAACAGTTCCCTCCGTCACGACAGGCTGTGTCATTCCTTCCTCTAGTGCACATTCTGGTTTATCTAACCCATCACTTTTTAATCCTCCCAATACCACGTCTCATTCCATTAATGTATTTAAGAACCTGGTCCTCAATGATTTAGAAACTCTACCCACCAAAAAGGTACATCAAGATCCAGCTATATCTCAGGGATTAAAATCCCTATGTAGAAATAAAAATATTATCGTCCGCCCCGCTGATAAGGGGGGTGGGATTGTGGTACTGGATCGAGAGGACTACAATAGGGAGATGCTAAGACAACTAGATGATAGATCCACATATATCATTCTTAGTGGAGACCCCACTGTAAAATACAAAAAGGCCTTGATCGAATTGATCGAGGAAGGTTTTTCTCTTAGCATACTCAATCGCAAGGAGAGGGAATTCCTTGTTCCCCTAGCCCCTCGAATTCCCATTATATATTACCTTCCTAAGGTACACAAGTGTCCTACCAATCCTCCAGGTCGCCCCATCGTTAGTGGCATCGATTCGGTGACCTCGAGGATTGGTAGGTACATCGATTTTTATCTGCAGCCACTAGTCAGACAAATCCCCTCGTATCTTAAGGATACTAAGGATGTGATTCGGCTGCTTGAATCTGTAGAACATCATGAGGGCTTGATCATGGTCACAGCCGATGTTGCCGCGTTATACACCTGCATCTCCCATCCTTTAGGTATAGGTGCGGTGGAGTTCTATTTATCCAGTCTTTCAACTCTTTCATCCATACAAAAGAATTTCATTTTAGATTTGTTGCGATTTGCTACGAAACACAATTACTTTTGGTTTCAGGGCACCTTCTATTCCCAGATCAAGGGAGTGGCCATGGGGGCAAAATATGCCCCCAGTGTGGCCAATCTTTTCATGGCCCAATGGGAGGAGGACGTCGTCTATGCCTTCCGGCGTCCGGAACTAGTCTTATGGACTAGGTACATAGACGACGTCCTCCTCCTATGGAAGGGAGATATGTCGTCCCTGGTTGAGTTCATGACTACTCTCAACCTCAACGATCGGGGGATAGTCTTGAGCTATGAGGCCAGCCTCACCAACATACACTTCCTCGATCTGGAGATAGAGTCCACCACACGAGGCTTTGAATTTAAAACCTATTTTAAGCCCACCGACAGGAATGGATACATTCCTGTCGGGAGCTGTCATCATGACCGCTGGCTGAAATCAGTACCGAGAGGACAGTTCCTTCGAATGAGGAGGAACTGCACAAATGACTCTACCTTCTTCCAACAGTGTCAGACTCTAAAACAAAGGTTTATAGAAAAGGGTTATCAACCAGATACCCTGGACGCAGACATAAATTCTGTAGCCACTGTTGACAGGAAGTCTTTACTGGTTGACCGGCCTAAGACAGCTAGAGACAACAGATTTAGGTGGTCTTTCTTCACCTCATATTCCACCCAACACAAAGAGGTCAAGAGGATCATAGCCAGACACTGGAAAGTCTTACGCAGCGATCGTATTTTGGGACCCTCTCTCCCTGAACGGGCGGGCATCATTTTCAGAGGTGCCCGGTCCGTTCAGGGCGACATCGCTCCCAACGTTGTCGACCCTCCCAGGAAGACTTCATTTTTTCAACATTGCAAGGGATATTTCCCTTGCAAAAAATGCAATGTCTGTTCACATAATGCACTGGGCAGACGCATGACAGACACTTTTTGTTCCACTGTCACAGCACGCACTTATGCCATGAAACATTTTACCACATGTGCCACTAAATTCATAGTTTATTTGATCACATGTCCGTGCAAATTGCAATATGTCGGACGCACTATTCGTGCGTTCACCACACGTGTAAATGAACATCTGGCTAGGATCCGCAAAGGATGTATTAAACATAGTGTTCCCCGACACTATCGGGAACACCACAATAGAGATCCATCAGGGACCAGGTTCCAGATAATTGACAAATTCGTTCCACACTGGCGGGGTGAGTCCAATTTACGAGGGGTCTCGAGATTGGAAACCTATTGGATCCATGAGTTGAAGTGCTACTCACCCTTCGGCATGAACGTTGAATGGGACATCAATTGTTTCATCAACCGAGGGTGAGTGGCACTTCACTCATATTATTAATATTATATAGATCCTAATAAGGTACCCGCCACTGTTTCACTTCTCTTTGGTTGCCCCTTTTCTAGCACAGGCTGTCGATATCCATGTTAATATTCTATGACCTCATGCTTTTTAAGACATACTGGATGTGAGATGGCTATTCTGGGTTAATTGATAAAACTTTTTTCCCTCTAGTATAACATATACTTATGTACAATCAGTTCACATTTTTTGTCACTTTACATGGATTCACCCTCCCTTAATCGGTTCACGTTGGCAGACCGCTTAGACGGTCCTGACCACTCCTTTTTTATGTTTTCATATGTTATATGTATTTTCCTAGCGGTAGTTGCTATGGGGATACTACATACAGATTCTTTATGTACACCTAGCTTTTCTGTCTAATGCCACCTGTCATATCACTATGTTAGTAGTCAGAGCTATATGTCCCCCCGAGAGGTTCCCTTACCTCTCGTCTTTTATACATTTATTCAGTATCACACCATTGTCACTGTCCTTTCATACACCTCGGCGATACGCCAGTTACTGGCGTTCTACGAGGATATGACGTGTTGCATCTTCCTTATCACAATATGCACACACACAGTCACTTCCCCTTTTCCCTATTACATATTTCAGGGTTGCCAGTGGAGGGCCTATGAGCGTCAATGTTAGTTGGGACCTTGGCACAATGTTCATTGGTTCCATATGCTACATTGGTTATGCTCACCATATTCTATATTCTTACGTCCATCACCAGATCAAGATGTAATAATCAGCCGCTAGTTTTACATAGAAACCTTTTTATGTGCCGTTTTTTATGTAAATCTTTTATATATTTACATACTGTTATTTTATAGTTTGGTGACACTAGAAGGCCGGCACAGAACGTTCGAGTCTGTGTTTAAGTCTTCTAAGTATGAGGTCATCATGCACACTATGCGCACTAATTTGTAGGCGCCTGCGTAATGTTTTTTTTTTTTTTTTCCCCCTCCCATCCTTTTGGCGGATGTCTCAGACTTTGTTCCGCCTTGGACGCCTTCCGGAGCACACTCACTTCCGGTTGTTCCGGCCGGAAGTGGGTGGCCCATGCCGTTGCGTCCACGCGCCGAACGCAATTGCGTCATCGCGCATGTTTTGCGCGCCGCCGCGGGTTGCGTCTCGGCGCATCGTAATGACGTCACCGCGCACCAGTCTGCCGGCCATTCACAGCACGTTCTCCTTGATATCCGGTCCGTTCATGATCGGGATTGGATATCCACTTGGCGGGAATGGCCGTCCAAGGATTCTGATTGGCTCCTGCTATCCTAATTTTGGACTGGCTCAAAAACGGGGGGATTTATAATATATCCATGTACTAGAGAGTATTTACAGCCAAACAATTCCCAAGGTACCCACTTCATAACCAGGATGCATTCCGATATGTTTGTCTGCTTTATAATATGTCTAACATTTTTAGAATTCTACTCATTATGTTTAGACATTTTGGAACTTAACCCCTTATTGCATTTGGTCTAGGCCGGAGGTGTTCACTTCCTGTTTTGATCAGGGGGGCGGCTCCAGTCTAGATATATGTTTATAAATAGTCGGTGGCAGTATGGGGGGGCCAGAGATATGCCCCTGTGGAAGACTTTTTGTCGAAACGCGTCGGGCCAGCTATCCCACGCCCCTCATATTGCCAAATTTTTATATTGTCTCGAGATTTTTATTTTATTATTTTTTCATGTTCACATGCATATGTGAATAAATTGTTGCTTTCTGACCTGCACCATTGGAGTGGTCTCCCTTTTTTATTCCCTTCCCCGGTCTTCGTCATCTTTTCTGTGACCATTGGATGATCGCATGCTGAGCACACCAACTTTGCGGACCGATCCAGTATACAGCACCGAAAATCGTTGGAGGTCCAGTCTACAGCGGCTTTCCATAGATGCAAGACCGTCCATCTCTATGCCTATCTGATGTGTATGCCGTATGGTAGTCACATCCAACACTTCCGGCTGAGCACACCAACTTTGCGGACCGATCCAGTATACAGCACCGAAAATCGTTGGAGGTCCAGTCTACAGCGGCTTTCCATAGATGCAAGACCGTCCATCTCTATGCCTATCTGATGTGTATGCCGTATGGTAGTCACATCCAACACTTCCGGTAAGCGTATTTACGCCTTACTCTGACATCAGTCAAGTATACACTTTTATCTGTCTTCACTGAGTGGATCAGAAGGACTTTCACTGTTACTCCGTTTAAACTGGAGTCATCTTAGCACTGTTATTTCGTTATACAGTTCACGTATTGTTTTTCTTTGAGTGTTGTGACATACACACACTTTGGCACATACATTAGCGCTACAATTTTTGATCCATACACACCCTCCAAAAGCTTCTCCTCCCACTGTAGTGTAAGCAGATACAGGCAACATGAAAGTAGCAACTCTGCTCTGAATTCAGGAGCAGAGCCGTAATATTGCCACGCCATCGCAGGAAGCTGGAGCGTGTAACGCTTCTGTTCCATGGCAGCTGCTGGTCCTATTCCAACATCTTGGTTTTGGCTGAGCTGCACTCTCCCTATTTGACTGTCCACCTGCAGAGTGATTGGTGTAGAGACAGCTTTTGGGTGGAGTTAAAACATGTTTTAAGCTTGCCAAGTCCTTAGTGCCATGCTTGTGATAGTGTTTGCAAGACGTGCTTCAGGTTTCCTGCTTGCCTGCCTTGTTCCTGTGCCGTGACCTTTACCTTTGCCTGATCCCTGCCTTGCCAGCTAGTTTGGAACTCCTTGTTAATTTCCTTGGATTTATTAGCAGGTTATGGAATCATGCGCCTGGAAGCTTGTTGTATGCAGAGAATAATTTACTTTCATGGAGGATGTCTTTCTTTCATGGAGGATGGCTATTCTTTATGAGCAGCATATCACTAGGGAACCAAGCTGCAAAATAGGCACCTGTCCATCAAAGTTTAAGCTCTCAGAAACATCAGCAATTTGGCGCAGAGGATGCAAAACAAAGACCCCTTAAGGGAAACAGGACAATACAAGTACATAGAGAGAGGATAGACAAACATTCTTTCATATCATAGAGAACATGTACTATACACTATAATACTACAGCGCCACCTGCTGCATAGATAGGTATAATGCATACAGTATTGTCCGTTTATTAACAACTTTACATTACATGTTGTTGTTCTTCCCTCACCCCTTCTCAACAGCATGTGCTTTGTCAAATTACATTCAGCTTCTTCCGGATATAACTTTGATGTTTCTTCAACTGCATCAGCAGTCATCTCCTCTGACAGGTAATATTGAATGTCAATAATACATTAATCTTGATTGTCCCTCAGTAGGCGATACTTTACATTGATGTGTTTGGTCCTAGGATTGACCCTTTCGAATGCCCCGTACACACGGTCCGACATTCCGACCACAAAATCCGTCAGAATTTTTCCGACGGATTTTGTACGAAAATTGTGTAGCACACACACGGTCGGACAAAATTTGTCGGAAAATCATATCGTTCCAAATGAGGTGACATACAACACATACGACGGGACTACGTAGAGGCCAGTAGCCAATAGCTTTCGTCTCCAAATTTCTTCTGAGCATGCGTGGCACTTTGTGCGTCGGAATACTCTACACAGGATCGGAAAAAGTCTGATCGGATTTTGTTGTCGGAAAATTTTTGATCCAGCTCTCTAATTTTTTCCATCGGAAATTACGACAGAAAAAGCCCGCTAGAGCCCACACACGATCGGATTTTCCGACAACGTTATCCGATCTGACTTTTTCCATCGGAATATCCTACCGTGTGTACGGGGCATAATTGTGCAAGCTTTATACATCCCTAATGTCCACAAAAAGTTGACAAATCCATATCGCTTCTTGACAAGCGTGTGCTGCTGCAATGTACTCTGCTTCAGTTGACGATAGAGCGACAGTTACTTGCTTTTGGTTAGACCAACTTATGGTTCCTTCCCCATACTGGAAGATTAATTTACTTGTGGATTTGCTGTCTGTGCAGTCCCCGGCTCAATCAGCATCCACATATCTGACCAGTTTTGGATTCGATGCTGCTGGTAACCGTAACTTCATCTGAATTGTTCCTTTGAGGTACTGCATCACTCATTTTATTGCGTTCCAGTCACGCTTACAGGGAGCTGAGACTTTCCTGCATCACTGCTGCGGCTATGTCTGGTTTTGTCACAGTGGTAACATATAGCAGCTCTGCGATACGTGTCATTGTTGGGTAGCAAGTTGTCTGTTTCATTTCTCTTTTGATAGCCTGGTTCCATAGGAGTTTTCACTTCCTTTGCATCTTGCATATGGAATTTCAGAGATTTTCTGAGATTGGTTGAGAAGATAACTTCCATCTTCTTCTCTCTCTATTTGAATTCCCAGATAGTAGCCAACGTTCCCTAGCTCTTTGATTTAAAAATGTTCTTTCAGCTTGTGAACTATCTGATTGTAATTCCCCATCTTGTTCAAAACAGGCTATAATGTCATCAATATAGATAAGGATGCTATCTGTCTTCTTGATTCTTGGAGTAGAGACAGGGGTCTGCTTTACTTCTTGAGAATCCCTCTCTAGTAAGTACTTTGTTCACTTTCTCACTCCACATCCTTGCAGATTGCTTAAGACCGTAGAGGCTCTTCTGAAGTTTACAAACAAGTTAATCTCCTTGCTCAAATCCTGGTGGTTGCTCTATGTAGAGATCTTCCTTAACCTCCCTGGCGGTATGATTATTTCCGATTTTTGGTGCTGAAAGCGGGACCATTATTTTGCATGGAAATTTGGCGTTTTATATTGTATGCCTGTAATGGCACGTACACACGAGCGGACTTTTCGACGGACTAGGTCCGACGGTCTTTCCGACGGACGTTCGACGGAGTTCCGACAAACTTTCCTAATGAACGGACTTGGCCACACACAATCACACTAAAGTCTGACGGATTTGAACGTGAAGAGGTACGACCGGACGAAGTTCGTAGCCAGTAGCCAATAGCTGCCCTTGTGTCAGTTTATTAACAACTTTACATTACATGTTGTTGTTCTTCCAACAGGATTGGACTTTGGACCACTCTCTGAACTTAGCCTGTCTTTTGACCATGGATTTGACTCTGACTACTCTCTAAACGTTACCTGCCCTGAACCCAGACTGCCTTTAGACCAGGGGTCTCCAAATCTTCTAAAGAAAGGGATGGCCTCTTCCTGTTCCTACATGACTGCGCACCAGTGCACAAAGCAAGGTCCATAAAGACACGGATGAGCGAGTTTGGGGTGGAGTAACTTGACTGGCCTGCACAGAGTCCTGACCTCAACCCAAAAGAACACCTTTGGGATGAATTAGAGCGGAGACTGCAGGACAGGCCTACGGGGTCCAACATCAGTGCCTGACCTCACAAATGCGCTTCTGGAAGAATGGTCAAACAATCCCATAGACACACTCCTAAACCTTGTGGACGGCCTTCCCAGAAGAGTTGAAGGGGTGGGCCAACTCATTATTGAACCCTACGGACTTTACACACGATAGGATTTTACGATGGAAAATGTGTGATAGGACCTTGTTGTCGGAAATTCAGACCGTGTGTAGGCTCCATAACACATTTTTCATAGGAATTTCCGTCACACAAAATTTGAGATCTGGTTCTCAAATTTTCCGACAACAAAATCCGTTCTCGGAAATTCCGATCGTGTGTACACAATTCCGACGCACAAAGTGCCGCACATGCTCGGAATCAAGCAGGAGAGCCGCACTGGCTATTGAACTTCATTTTTCTCGGCTCGTCGTACGTGTTGTACGTCACCGCGTTCTTGACGTTCGGAATTTCCGACCAACTTTGTGTGCAGGACAAGTTTGAGCCAACATCCGTCGGAAAAAATCCCATGGATTTTGTTGTTGGAAAATCCTATCGTGTGTACAGGGCATAAGACTGAGATGCCATTAAAGATCATGTGCGTGTAAAGGCAGGTGTCGCAATACTTTTGGTAATATAGTGTATCTTTCTCCTGTAAAAGTTACGCCACAAATTGCCGAATCCCACCTTTTGAACTTTCTTATTCATCAATAAACAAGATGACTATCATAAAGGAGAATTTTTAAATGATGAGCTGAGTTGCTGAAAAACTAAGATATAGCGCCTCATCCCTTAAGTAAAGTCAAAATTTTGTTCAATGAACAGATATGGGACTTTAAGGGCGCAGTAGACAAAAATTAAATATAAAATAATTTATTGAAAAAACACAATATAACATAATATAACATTTTTTGACATCATATGTCTGTGAAAACATTTAAAAACAATACATCACTGAATAGAGATGAAGTTTTAATTGTTTCTCAACATGTTTCACCCAAATTTGGGCTTCCTCAGGAGAGTTAGATAATGTCATACAATATTCACTGAAATAGAAACATAGAGTCAAAAAATTGAACACATTCATTTAACACAACCTAATAAAGTAATATTAATATTATTTATTATAAATTACTTTATTAGGTTGTGTTAAATGTATGTGTTCAATTTTTTGACTCTATGTTTCTATTTCAGTGAATATTGTATGACATTCCCACAGTCCCATATCTGTTCATTGAACAAAATTTTGAAGATGACTATCATATTAAAGGATCTGTTTTTGGAATGTCTCATTTAAATTCATTGTACTGATGATGACCATTAATAAAAAAAAAAAAAAAAACTGGAGTAGTAATTTTCACAAACAAATTAATTGAGAATAATGCGTACCGAGGTTAATGGAGAGAGACAATCTCCCTTTCTGTAGCTCCAGCGTTATATAATCCCCTCGCTGTCCTTCACCGTGAAATAATACTCCATCACTCTGCATGCTCTTGAACTTCAGGGAGATGACATCTTTATATGTGGTCATCAGTTTCTGATTGAACCTGTAGAGGAGCGAGCTTCTGCCATCAAAGTCCGCCACATCAGATTCTAGAGAGGAGACAAAGAGGCAATTGACAGGCACTCGTGTAAGCAAACAAGCAAGGTCAATGATAATATCTCTTGCTATTGGCATCAACACAAGTAGTATCATTACGGACAACGTTGTCTACTTTCCCTGAATTGAATCCCCCTGGTGATTCCTTTAACGTACGACTCAATGGAATTACATTATGTGCCCTTGCCAGTTATGTTTGCCGGTGGCACAGTGCAGTAATGGTGGAGGAGATGGCTTCATATTTCTAAATAAATCATACTATTAAACCCCAGGGAGTTTAAACTACTATACAAGTTCTAAAGTTCAGCAGCATAGTGGCTTGGCCCATAAGATACTGGAAACCCATCACAAAGTACTTTACCTTACTGTAGCAAAAAGGTTTCCAAGTTTGTAGAGTTATGCCGCATACACGCGGTCGGAATTCTCGTCGTAAAAAGCTCTGATGGTTTTCCCGTCGGAATTCCGGCGGAATTTCGCTCAAACCGTCTTGCCTACACACGGTCACACCAAATTCCGACGGTCAATAACACCACAACGTACAACACGTTCTACTGCACTATAAAAGGGAAGTTTAATGCTTCTGAGCATGCGTCAAATTGTTTCCGAGCATGCGTCGGAATTTTGCGTGTCGGAATTGCATATACACGATCGGAAAATCCGGTTTTCCGTCAGAAAAATTAAGAACAGGCTCTCAATCCAAAGTCCGACATAAAAACACTGATGCGCATACACACGGTCGGAAAACCTGATGAAAAGCTCCCATCGGACTGTTTCCATCGGAAATTCCGACCGTGTGTACGCGGCATTAGGGATAACTTGACAACATTTGTGAAATAAGATTTTTCTTAAAGAGGACCTACTGTTAAAGAATATGTTACCTCAACGTTTCATATTCCTGATAGGTGTCTGTTGATCCATTTACTTGTATTAAAAACTATCTTGTTCTCTTTGCAATGCTTTTGTGTGAAATACCTGGTGATCCGGCCGGATTCACCTGCTATCCCAGTGATGGCAAACCTTGGCACCCCAGATGTTTTGGAACTAAATTTTCCCACGATGCTCATACACTCTGCGGTGTAGTTGAGCATCATGGGAAATGTAGCTCCAAAACATCTGGGGTGCCAAGGTTTGCCATCACTGTGCTATCCTATTTCAAACTGACCACGTTAGGTAAGGAAGCACATCCATCCCAGTGTGGTCAGTTTTCTGGCCGTGTTGCAATGGCCAAGACTTGTGCTGAAACCCCCCCTGCACAGTCATTCACTGGGAAGATCCCTGTACTGCTGTTTCTCCACCCCAACCTCTATAATGCCACGTACACACGGTCAGAATTCTCGTCGGAAAAAGCTCTGATGGTTTTCCCGTCGGAATTCTGACGGAATTTCGCTCAAACTGTCTTGCCTACACACGGTCACACCAAATTCCGACAGTCAATAACACTGCGGCATAAAACACGTTCGACTGCACTATGAAAAAGGGAAGTTTAATGCTTCTGAGCATGCGTCGAATTGTTTCTGAGCATGCGTCTGAATTTTGCGTGTCGGAATTGCATACACACGATCGGAAAATCCGATAGAAAGGTTTTTCGTCTGAAAAATTAAGAACAGGTTCTCAATCCAAAGTCCATCGGAAATTCCGACAGAAAAAGACCGATGGGCATACACACGGCGGAAAATCTGATGAAAAGCTCCCATCGGACCGTTTCCATCGGAAATTCCGACCGTGTGTGCGCGGCATTAGCCTCTTATGCAGCTGAGAACAGAGAAAACCAAGCTCATGATATTCCCTCCGGCCCATGCCCCCTTCCCTGAATTCTCCATCAAGATCAATAATACAACCATCAGTCCCTCCCCTCATGCCAGGGTACGAGGTGCAATCCTAGACCAGTGATGGCGAACCTTGGCACCCAGATGTTTTGTAACTACATTTCCCATGATGCTCATCCACTCTGCAGTGTACTTGAGCCACATGGGAAATGTAGTTCCAAAACATCTGGGGTGCCAAGGTTCGCCATCACTGTCCTAGACTCTGATCTGTCCTTTCAGCCCCAAATCCAATTGCTGTCCGCATCTTGTAGACTACACCTCTGTAACATCTCCAAAATACGCCCCTTTTTAACCACTGAAACCACCAAGCTACTCATTCGTTCCCTTGTTATCTTTCACCAGTGTCGGGACAAGGTCATCCAGCCCCCAGGGCAAAGATGCCAAACTGCGCCTCCCCCCCCCCCCCCCCATTATATGCAAGCTAAGGGAATCCTACCCCCGGCAGTCATCCCCTTGGCAATAGGAGGATTTTTATTAACAGTGGAGTCATCGCAAGAACTGATGCTGTGCATGGTGGGACACTCCTCTGGCAGATAGAGAGCACAGCCTCCTACTGCTCTCTACTGCTCTCTTCACAGCTCCCAGAGCTTGGTTGACAGTAGACATGTGCAATTCGTTTAGTTTTTTTTTTCGATTTCCGTTACAATTCGTTATATTCGTTATCGTACGAATGAACGAATGATTCGCTAAAAATTTTAACGAATAACGAATTATCGAATCGAACGAATATGAAATACAACGAAAATCCAAAAGAACCAAATTAGAAACAACGAAACTACGAAAGAAGAAAATCCGAAAAAGCGAAAACAGGAACAACGACAATCAAAACGAACGAAAAAATTTGTACATTCGAAACTTTTTTTTTTATTGTTGAATTGGTAATTTTCCGTGTCCCTTACAATGGCGCTGCTTAACGTGCTTAACTACTTGCTTACCGGGCCTATTTTGGCCTATTTTCCTTCATGTAAACATCATCATTTTTTTGCTAGAAAATTACTCAGAACCCCCAAACATTGAGTATGTTTTTTTTAGCAGACACCCTAGGGAATAAAATGGCGGTCATTGCAACTTTTTATCTCACACGGTATTTGCGCAATCATTTTTCAAACGCCTTTTTTTTGGAAAAAAAACGGTTTCATGAATTAAAAAATAACAAAACAGTAAAGTTAGCCCAATTTTTTTATATAATATGAAAGATGATGTTACGCCGAGTAAATAGATACCAAACATGTCAAGCTTTAAAATTGCGCACAACCGTGGAATGGCGCCAAACTTCGGTACTTAATAATCTCCATAGGCGACGCTTTAATATTTTTTACTGGTTACCAGTTTAGAGTTACAGAGGAGGTCTAGTGCTAGAATTGTTGCACGCGCTCTAACGCACGCGGTGATACCTCACATGTGTGGTTTGAGCGGGGTTTACATATGTGGGCGGGACTTGCGTGTGCGTTAGCTTCTGATCGCGAGCTACAGGGAACAGGGGCGTTTTAATTTTTTTTTTTTATTTATTTATTTGTATTTTACTTAATTTTTTTTATTTTTACACTTTTTTAAAAAAAAAAATTTTTTGGATCACTTTTATTCCTATTACAAGGAATGTAAACATCCCTTGTAATAGGAATGTATGTGACAGGTCCTCTTTATGGAGAGATGTGGGGTCAATAAGACCCCACATCTCTCCTCCAGGCTGGAAAGCATGAGATCGGTAAAAAATTTTTTACCGATCTCATGCTGACAGCCGCGATCGCGGCTTTGTTTACTTCCGGGTACCGGGCGTGACGTCATAACGTCGCGCCCGGGCCTCCGACGGTCATAGAGATGACTGGTGACCATCTGGTCACCGGAAATCTCTATGCTCGTCATCCGGCGGCGAGCGATTCTTTCTCCGGGCCCCCGATGGCACGGGAGAGCCCGGAGAAGCACCGGATGGCGGCGGGAGGGGGGGGACGTCCCCTCCCGCTGCCTATAAGAACGATCAGGCGGCGGAACCGCCGCTATGATCGTTCTTATGGTGCACAGAATCGCCGGCCGGAAAGAATGATATCTGAATGATGCCAATAGCTGCACGCATCATTCAGATATCACCACTCAAAGTCAAGGACGTCATATGACGTGCTTGGTCGGCAAGTGGTTAAAATGGATTGAACGAAAGAATTCGTACATTCGTAACTTTTTTTTTTTTTTTTTTTCGATTCGTAATTTTTCCGTGTCTCTTACAATGGCGCTGCTTAACGTGCTTCGAATGGATTGAACGAAAAAATTTGTATATTTCGTAACTTTTTTTTTCGATTCGTAATTTTCCGTGTCTCTTACAATGTAATAATAGCATACACATTACATAAAATTATGAATTATGCTCCGATTACGAATCTACGAAAACAATGTTACGAAAGTACGAATAAATCAATCTAACGAAAGTACGAATGTAACTAAATCTACGAAAATACGAATGCGTCCGAATTTCGAATAAACGAAAATTCAACTAACGGAAAAAAAAATCAACGAAAAAATAACTCTTACGGAAATACGAATCGTTACGAATACGAACACCGACGACTTACGAAATTACGAATCGTTACGAATCAACAGAAACGAACAGAAAGGAAACGAAACTAAACAAATTTTTTCTATTGTGCACATGTCTAGTTGACAGAAGAAGTGATGCCGCTGTCACTCCTCCTGTCAGGCACATAGTCAGAATGGCAGCGCCCCCATCCCTGCAGTATACAGCTGCCCCCAGGGCACCTTACCTTCTGCCCACCCCTTGTCCCGGCCCTGGTGGAGTCCATGCCTCATTGGGCCAGGGCTGTTTTGGTGGCAAAAGGGGGACCCACTCAATATTAGGTAGGTGGTCATCAGTGATGTAAGTAACTGAGTTAAAATAAACTGAGTTACGTAACTCAGTTACTTTAGAGGGTAACGAGTAATCTAACTGATTACTTTTCCCCTCATGGTAACTCAGTTCCCATTACTTTGGCTTAGTTACCCCAATTACATCTACCGCCACTAGATGGCAGTATTGTAATTCCGGTGTCCTGCCGAAAAAGTTCCCCCGCCGGATAAGAACCCCCTGTAGCGCGCAGGCGCAGCGCTTGCGCAGTACGAAGGACTACGGAGCTTCCGAAAATTGCCGAACCTAAACAGCTCTGAGTGAACTCTACACCGCGCAGGCACAGTTAACATGTAATTGTACGAGGCGTTTCCGCACGCTCCCGATGCTCGTGCTACTCTGCAAGGGGCGTCTATCGTGTAACTAAGGGGCGGGTCTAGTATTACTGTAACCAAGGGGCGCATTTATTATTATTGTTATATATAGAGCTCTGCCCATTAATTTAACATTCGCCCTCTTCTGTAGAAATCCGCCCCTTACACGATATAATAATAATAGACCCGCCCCTTGCTTACACGCTATAACACATCTGCCCCTTGGTTAGAGTAATAATAGATCAGCCCCTTGGTTACACGATATATAACAATAATAATAAATGTGCCCCTTGCTTACAGTAATACTAGACCTGCCCCTTAGTTACACGATAGACGCCCCTTGCAGAGTTAAAAAAAAAAGTCAGTTACTTTGCTGCGTAACTAATTACTTTTCCAATGTAGTAACCGAGTTACTAACGCAATTACTTTTTGGGAGAAGTAATTTGTAACTTAACTAATTACTTTTTTAAAGTAAGATGACCAACACTGATGGTCATAAAGTTTTAGCTGATGGGTGTAGATATTCCTTTATCCTCCTCATGCAGCCCTGGTATCTATCGAACCATCGCTGAGGATCACTCTTTTAGTTGATTCCATTTTGCAGTTTTCATAAACAAATCCCTATTTTTTCTTCATTTGTTTTTCCTTTGCACACAATAGACATTTGCTAAAAAGAACAATCAGCTCAGTAGCAGCTCCTTCCTTGTCCTTCTACATAATCAGATGACTTAAATCCAGAAAAAAAAAAGGTGGATCAGCACATCCGTCTGGATAGCTTAACATGTCACTTTTAATTCCCATCTCGGCAAAATATAAAAGACAACCGGCCCGCGTTTACAGACGCATTTCGACCTAACAAGGTCTTGTTCCCACCAATCAGACAACGTAAGCAATCTTCATATCAAAACGGGGTCTGCTACAGCTGATTGCCTGACGCGCTTTAGCAGGAACTGCCTCGGCCTTTTAAGTACTCCGAGGAAAGGAGAACAGAACAGAGTGTTCTGACTCCGCCATTAGAAAGGGCTACATCCCGGGTATTTGAACTACATGCCAATGTGTTTATGGAAGGCCAAGAACACAAATGTACTATAATGCCCCGTACACACGGTCGGAAATTCCGACCACAAAAACCGTCAGATTTTTTCAGACGGATTTTGTCCGACACTGGTGTTGCATACACACGGTCGGACAAAGTTGTCGGAAAATCCGATCATTCTGAACGTGGTGACGTTCGTTGCGTACGACGGAACTACGTAGCTGATGGGTGTAGATATTCCTTTATCAACCCAGAGACTCCTCCTCATGCAGCCCTGATATCTATCTAACCTAGTAGCCAATAGCTTTGGTCTCGTAATTTGATCTGAGCATGCGTGGCACTTTGTCCGTCGGAATTAACTACACACGATCGGAAAAAGTCAGATCGGATTTTGTTGTTGGAAAATTTGAGAGCAGGATCTCAAATTTTTTCTGACGGAAATTCTGACGGAAAAGTCAGATGGAGCCCACACACGGTCGGATTTTCCGACAACATGGTCCGGTCGGACATTTTCCGTCGGAATTTCCGACCGTGTGTACGGGGCATTATACAGCCTATAAGTAACTCTATTTCATGGCTAAACTTATATTCTTTTTTTCAGGCTTTTCATTTTTAACCACTTTCCGACCGGCGCACGACGATGTACGTCCCTTTTTTGGGGATAATGGTGGTCATCGCGGCGGATTCGCCACAAGATCACCGTTATCGGCAGCGGGACAGGTGCCCCCCCTCCCGCCGCTCTCCAGCGCCTTCCGCCGCTTACCGGAGCCGTCGGCAGCGGCAGAAGCGATCGGGTCCTCCTCCATGCTGGGTATAGAGACGAGTGAGGCTAAGATGGCCGCCACCCGTCTCTATACCATAGCAGGGCGGAAGCGACGTCAAAACGTCAGTTCCACCCATACCTCTTAAAGGAACATTTTCCAAATGTCATTTTTTTTTTTTTTTGCTTTTAAGTCCAAATATGAGATCTGAGGACTTTTTGACCCCCAGATCTCATATTTAAGAGGACCTGTCATACTTTTTTTCTATTACAAGGGATGTTTACATTCCTTGTAATAGGAATAAAAGTGAGAAAAATTTTTTTTTTTTTTTTAAAACAGTGTAAAAATGAATAAAATCAAGAAAAAAAAATAAGAAAAAAAAAAAAAAAAATTTTAAAGCGCCCCTTTCCGATGAGCTCGCGCACAGAAGCGAACGCATACGTGAGTAGCGCCCGCATATGAAAACGGTGGTCAAACCACACATTTGATGTATCGCCGCGATCGGTAGAGCGAGAGCAATAATTAGAGCCGTAGACCTCCTCTGTAACGCAAAACCATGCAACCTGTAGAATTTTTTAAACGTCGCCTATGGAGATTTTTGAGGGTAAAAGTTTGATGCCATTCCACGAGCGGGCGCAATTTTGAAGCGTGACATGTTGGGTATCAATTTACTCGGCGTAACATTATCTTTCACAATATATAAAAAAAATTAGACTAACTTTACTGTTGTCTTATTTTTTTATTAAAAAAAGTGAATTTTTTTCCAAAAAAAGTGCGCTTGTAAGACCGCTGCGCAAATACGGTTTGAAAAAAAGTATTGCAACGACCGCCATTTTATTCTCTAGGGTGTTAGAAAAAAAACAATATATAATGTTTGGGGGTTCTAAGTTTTTTTTTCTAGCAAAAAAAACTGTTTTAAAACATGTAAACACCTAAAATCCAAAATGAGGCTGGTCTCACACATACACACATACCGCAATGTACTAATTGTAATTGTTGTCACCCTTGCATTGTGCCGCTTTTGGTCGGAAATTCCGACCGTGTGTAGGCTTCATCAGACTTTTTCTGGCCGAATTCCAGCCAGCAAAAGATTGAGAGCATGTTCTCAATTTTTCGGTCGGAAAAAGTTCCGATCGGAAATTCAGATCGTCTGCAGCAATTCCGACAGGCAAAATTCCTACGCATGCTCGGAAACAATTTGACGCATGCAGGGCCGTCTTTAATATTGATTGGACCCTGGGCAAACGTTTTCTTGGGCCCCCCCCCATACAATTTTGATCTCCACCTGCTCTGAGACATACAATAAATAGCAGCTGGACTTAAAATCAGTTTACTGTATCAGATCAGCCAGCGATTGCGTTTGGTTGCCAGAGCTTACAGTGTATCATTACCGCTTACTGACTGGTTGCTAGAGGTTACACCACACATTACAGCCCACTGATTAGTTGCTAGATGTTACAGCACATGATTTCTGCTTGTTGATTGGTTGGTAGAGACTACTGTACAGTAATGCTGCTCAATGATTGGTTGCTAGAGGTTACAGCACATCATCTCATCACTGCAGGGGGGCATGATATACATATAAATGCCGCCTTTTTTTTACATATCTATGCCGCAGGATGCAGCTTTTTACATATGAATGCTGCTGCTATTTACATATCAATGCTGGTTATTTACATGTAAACACAGGGTCTGCAGGTGAGTCATCTGTACACAACAATAGGGCAGAGCTGGGCAGCATTAGTACCAGCACTTCACTCTGAGATATTGGGACACAGCACAGGACTAAAACTTCAAGGGATGAGGGAATTTAAACTGGGATAGTTGGCAAGTATGAGCCAGCTCCTTTGGGCCCCACAACAATGACAGGGCAGCTGCCCCTTTTGTCCTGCCTTAAAGACGGCCCTGGACGCATGCCCGGAAGCATTGAACTTAATTTTCTCGGCTCGTCGTAATGTTGTACGTCACCGCGTTCTTGGCGGTCGAAAGTTCAGCAAACTTGTGTGACCGTGTGTATGCAAGCCAAGCTTGAGTGGAAAAACCATCCAAGATTTTTCCGACTGAAAATCCGCTCGTGTGTACGCGGCATAAGTGACACTTTTGACCGTTTTTTGGGGAACCAGTGACACCAATACAGTGATCAGTGCTAAAAATATACACTGTCATTGTGTTAATGACACTGGCAGGGAAGGGGTTAACATCTAGGGTGATCAAAGGGTTAAATGTGTGGTCAACATGTGTTACTGTGTGCAGCCAATCGCAGCACAGTCAGGGTGCATGGGTGCGCTCTCTACCCCAGGGTGTGGATCACTTACTAGGCACGTCATCCAGTGGAGAGCTGCCGCCCTGCTGCAGTATATCTACTGTGGACGGTCCGCAAGTGGATAAAGTCTAAATAAAGGCAAAACTTTTTTTTTTTTTTTTAGTTTTGGGCAGAGCAGAGAGATGTTAGAAACCTTGCTTTGTGCACTGTCGGGTTGAGGTCAGTGCTCTGTGCAGGCCAGTCAAGTTCCTCCACCCCAAACTCGCTCATCCATGTCTTTATGGACCTTGCTTTGTGCACTGGTCCAAATCATTTGGTGGAGGGGGGATTATGGTGTTGGTGTTGTTTTCCAGGGGTTGGGGTTGGCCCCTTAGT
The DNA here is from genome assembly GCA_028564925.1 of Lithobates sylvaticus. NCBI lineage: Eukaryota > Metazoa > Chordata > Amphibia > Anura > Ranidae > Lithobates > Lithobates sylvaticus. The sequence continues at coordinate 16,242,660 of CM053031.1, forward strand.
TCCAGTGAAGGGAACTCTTAAGGCGTCAGCATACCAAGACATTTTGGACAATTTCATGCTCCCAACTTCATTGGAACAGTTTGGGGATGGCCCCTTCCTGTTCCAACATGACTGCGCACCAGTGTACAAAGCAAGGTCCATAAAGACATGGATGAGCGAGTTTGGGGTGGAGGAACTTGACTGACCTTAACCCGATAGAACACCTTTGGGATGAATTAGAGTGGAGAATGCGAGCCAGGCCTTCTCATCCAACATCACCTCACAAATGTGCTTCTGGAAGAATGGTAAAACACTCCCATAGACACTCCTAAACCTTGTGGACAGCCTTCCCAGAAGAGTTGAAGCTGTTATAGCTACTCAATATTAAACCCTACGGACTAATGCCACGTACACACGATCGGATTTTCCGACAACAAAATCCTGGATTTATTTCCGAAGGATGTTGGCTCAAACTTGTCTTGCAAACACACGGTCACACAAATGTTGTCAGAAATTCCGATCGCCAAGAACGCGGTGACGTACGACGAGCCGAGAAAATTGTTTCAATAGCCAGTGCGGCTCTTCAAGCTTGATTCCGAGCATGCATGGAATTGTGTGCGTCGGAATTGTCAACACATGTTTGGAATTTCCGCCAACGGATTTTGTTTTCGGGAAAATTTGAGATCCAGCTCTCAAATTTTTGTTGTCGGAAATTCCGGCAGCAAATGTCCGATGGAGCCTACACATGGTCAGAATTTCCGACAACAAGCTCACATCGAACATTTGTTGTGGGAATTTCCGAGCATGTCTACGCGGCATTATGCCCCGTACAAACGGTCGGACATTCCGACCACAAAAACCACAAAAAACAGTTTCGGACAAAATTCGTCGGAAAATATCCAATGGATTTTGTCCGAAACTGGTGCTCCCCACACACGGTCGGAAGTTGTGGGAAAATCCGATCATTCCGAACGAGGTGACGTACAACGCGTATGACGGGACTACGTAGAGGCCAGTAGCCAATATATTTTGTCTCCAAATTTCTTCTGAGCATGCGTGGCACTTTGTCCATCGGACTAGGCTACAGACGATCGGAATTGACGCGATCGCACCATGTTGTCGGAAAATTTGAGCTCCAGCTCTTAAACTTTGTGCGTCGGAAATTCCGACGGAAAAAGTCAGATGGAGCCCACACACGGGCGGATTTTCCGACAACATGGTCCGATTGAACATTTTCCGTTGGAAAATCCGAACGTGTCTACGCGGCATTAGACTGGGATGTCATGAAAGTTCATGTGTGTGTAAAGGCAGGCATCCCAATACTTTTCTTATTATAGTGTATATATATATATATATATATATATATATATATATACACATGACATTCACGCAAAAAAAAAAACTGCTGTCATTAGTAATTTATTTTCTGAAGCTCCTGAAAGCAAACAGATTTTCCTTGTGAAAGAGAATGATGATAATTCATTAACAGCACAAGTTCCGCAGAGGTCCATCTGTGGAAACAGCCTTAAAGGGCCACTTGAAGGTTTGGCACAACAGGTGTGTACAAGGTGGCATATGTTGGCCTCTCATAAGTTACGAGTTTAGAAAAATGAGCAGACTTTGTCGGCTGCCGCAATTGATTCCGCCATATGTTATTATATGTTGTTTAGGTCTGTGCAAATCTTTACACTCCAAACTGAAGTCCTTGCCTGCATCAGAGATTTTATGTGAGTGCGTTGTCTTACGTCTCCGGCAAGCATTACAGTTTACGTCTGTACATACAGTATATATATATATATATATATATATATATATATATATATATATATATATATATATATATATATATATATATATATATATATATATATATATATATATATATGTATATATATAACCACAGCACTGTGCAAAAGGTGTGAAAAAATGCTATAAAGTGCTTAAAAAAAATATATACCGTATATACTCGAGAATAAGCCGACCCGAATATAACCTGAGGCACCTAATTTTACCACAAAAAACTGGGAAAACGTATTGACTCGAGTATAAGCCCCCGAAGTTCCGACCACAAAATCCGTCTGATTTTTTTTTCCGACGGATTTTGTCCGAAACTGGTGTTGCATACACACGGTCGGACAAAGTTGTCGGAAGATCCGATCATTCCGAACTTGGTGACGTTCGTTGCGTACGACGGAGCTACGTAGAGGCTAGTAGCCAATAGCTTTGGTCTCGTAATTTGATATGAGCATGCGTGAAACTTTGTCCGTTGGAATTCTCTACACACGATTGGAAAAAGTCGGATCGGATTTTGTTGTCGGAAAATTTGAGAGCAGGATCCGACGGAAAATGTCCGATGGAGCCCACACATGGCCGGATTTTCCGACAACATGGTCCGATCGGACATTTTTTCGTTGGAATTTCCAACTGTGTGTACGGGGGCTAAGCCTAGGGTGAGAAATGCGCAGCTACTGCAAGTGGAAAAGATGGTCAACAATGCCCATTTGCAGCCTCACTGTGTCCATTTGCAGCCATAGGTCCCCCAAACTTTAAACTCGGTAGTTAAGGGTTCCTAAATGCCCCCTAGCTTTAGCCAAAATTTGGGGTTTCTGGAAATGACATTGCTGTAGATGGACACAGTTGACCGAGTTTGGGGCCTCGTATCTTGGGGACACTTAGTACTTTGGTGTGCAAGCCCAGTGGAACTATCACTACAACATATACAAAGCTATGGGGTTCCTAGCACTAAGTGGCCCCAAAATACGGGGCCCCAAAGTTGGTTCGGAAAATGTCAAACATGTTTCTGCAGCAGAGAATTAATTTTTTTTGGGGCCCCGTATCTCTGGGCCACTTGGTGCTAGGAACCCCATAACTTTGAATATGTTGTAGTGCTAGTTCCACTGAGTTTGCACACCAAATTTGGGGTTCCTAGTACCAAGTGGCCCCAAGATACGGGGCCCAAAGTCAGTTTGCCAAATGTAATTTTCTGCAGCTATCTGTAAAGGGGTAATTCTTTCCAATGACCACAAGTGTAAGGAGCATTCTCCCCACCGACAATCACACTAATGTGTCATGGGTTGTAGATATAAGGTTTCTCAATCAAGGTTCCATGGAACCCTAGGGTTCCTCCATAGGTTCCTAGGAGTTGCTTAAGCAATGAGAAATTTCTGCTTCTCAGATAAGTTTCCACTGATACCACTGAGATTTTTAGCTATCTGTAAGGGGTAATTCTACCCAATGACCACAAGTGTAAGGGTCATTCTTCCCACCAACAATCACACTAATGTATCTTGAGTTGTAGATATAAGGTTTCTCAACCAAGGTTCCATGGAACCCTAGCGTTCCTCCATAGGTTCCTAGGGATTGCTTGAGCAATGAGAAGTTTCTGCCTCTCAGATAAGTTCCCACTGACACCATTGATATTTTTAGCTATCTGTAAGGGGGTAATTGTTCCCAATGACCCCAAGTGTAAGGGTCATTCTTCCCACCGACAATCACACTAATGTATCTTGAGTTGTAGATATAAGGTTTCTCAGCCAAGGTTCCATGGAACCCTAGCGTTCCTCCATAGGTTCCTAGGGATTCCTTGAGCAATGAGACATTTCTCACTCTCAGATGAGTTCCCACTGACACCATTGATCTTTTTATCTATCTGTAAGGGGGTAATTCTTCCCAATGACCACAAGTGTAAGGGTCATTCTTCCCATCAACAATCACACTAATGTATCTTGAGTTGTAGATATAGGGTTTCTCAGCCAAGGTTCCATGGAACCCAAGGGTTCCTCCAGAGGTTCCTAAGGGTTCCTTGAGCAATGAGAAATTTCTGCCTCTCAGATAAGTTCCCACTGACACCATTGATCTTTTTATCTATTTGTAAGGGGGTAATTCTTCCCAATGATCACAAGTGTAAGGAGCATTCTTCCCACCGACCATCACACTAATGTATCATGAGTTGTAGATATGGTAACATTTAGCAAGGGTTCCCTGAGAGGGAAAAGTTATTCCTGTGCGTTGAAAAGGTTGAGAAAGGCTGCTCTAAGCAAACAAATATTTGAATAAGTTGTGGCTTGTTCAGGGTAAAAAAAAAAAAACGCTCAGTAACACTATTAAATACCCAGAGGGCAGATTCAGAATAAAATGCCTATTGCAACAAGTAAACATTTAAAGGAAATGGAGTCATTTTTGATTATAGGTAAGCGAGCGCTACAACTGAACATAAGTTTCAATATAAAACCCGTCATTGTGACGAAGGTCACGGCGGATGGAAATGAGTTTTCAGCGTAAATTTCAAAGAAGCCAGTTCACATTAGTCCCAGCAAGCGAACATTGCAGAGAAAGACGAGAAGCTCTATCAGTCACAGCTATAGATAGAAAATGATAAAGGTACCGTCCCGGTGACGCATAATCTTCTCTCTGCCAACGTCTATGAGTGCGGTAAGGTGTGACGGAAACATTTTCTTTGGCATTTCTGTGGACGCCTTCTCCTTTTTATATTGCAGGGAATCACTTTTAATCAACACTTACAGTCACAATTTGTTTACCCATCAAGAAAAAAGCAAAGACGCCTAAAGGACCGCTGTGTACGTGCACCGCCTTACTATAGCAACCAGACAACAGTAGGAGAAGCTTCCCCCTTCAAACACAAGACAACATGCGACTGAATGCCACCGCTAAGAATGAAGGACCTCGGGAGCGAGGATACTAATCAAAGCTATTGAAGAATGTCATAACAATGTAACCGTAAACACTTCCTGCCGGAGAGTTGGTGATGCCAACATAGCCAAGCCGGTTATGGGGAGAGGAGGCTCATCCATTGGACTGCCAGAGTAGTTTTTGCATTTTTTGCACATGTTTAAAAAATAATTGTAACCACTTCAGCCCCGGAAGGATTTGCCCCTTTAAAGTGACACTAAAGGTTCATGTTTAAAAAAAATAAAAAATAACAAACATATCATACTTACCTCCACTGTGCAGCTTGTTTTGCACAGAGTGGCCCCGAACCTGCTCTTCTGGGGTCCCTTGGCGGCTCTCTCGGCTCCTCCCCACATCAGATAACCCCCCTTGAAGAAGCGCTCTCCCAGGGGGTTACCGTTCCTGAGTCCAGCATTCGGCGCCCATAGACGCTGAATGCAGGACTCGGCCCGCCCCCCCAGCGGCCGCGTTATTGCATTTGATTGACAGCAGTGGGAGCCAATGGCTGCACTGCTATCAATCTATCCAATCAACAGCCTAGAACCACCTAGCAGAGAGACAGCACGTCTCCATTAGACAAGTTTAAGGGTTCAGGTAAGTAAAACGGGGGGGCTGGGGGCCGGTCACTGACAGGTGTCTTTTCACCTTAAAGGGTCACTAAAGGAAAAAAAGTGGCCCCGAACCTGGTCTTCTGGGGTCCCTAGGCGGTTGTCCCGGGCCCCCCCCCGCAAGGACTCCACAACTTCATGCGAGCTCCCTCGCATGGTGTGAAGTACTTGCGGGTACGCTCCCGTGATACAGCTGGCGGCTATAGCTGCTCACTGTATCACTCGGCCCCGCCCCCCCCCCGGTGCGCCGCGTCATTGGATGTGATTGACAGCAGCACGAGCCAATGGCTGCACTGCTTTCAATCCATCCACTCTAGCCAATCAACGGCCAGGGTGAGCGGTGAAGAGGATGTCGGGGGCGAGCGCAGGACTTTCGAGGGGTCAGGTAAGTATAGTGGGGGGCCTGGGGGGGGCCGGCATTGTCGGATGTTTTTTTTCACCTTAATGCATAGAATGCATTAAGGTGAAAAAACTTTTACCTTTACAACCCCTTTAATGCATAGGATGCATTAAGGTGAAAAAACACGAACCTTTACAACCCTTTAATGACCAGACCATTTTTTTGCAATACGACACTGCGTCGTTTTAACTGACAATTGGGCGGTTGTGCGACGCTGTTCACCTTTCTTTTGGTGGTATTTGATCACCTCTGCCTTTTTTCTTTTTTGCGCTATAAACAAAAAAAGTCCAACAATTTTGAATAAAACATTTTTTTTTTTGATTTTTATTGGGACTGCGACATTATGGCGGACACATCGGACACTTTTGATGCTATTTTGGGACCTATAAAAAAGCTATAAAAGTGCACTGATTACTGTGTAAATGACACTGGCAGGGACATAACCACTAGGGGGCGATGAAGGGGTTAAGTGTGTCCTAGGGAGTGATTCTAACTGTAGGGGGGGGGTGGGCTACCACTGACATGACAGTGATCACTGCTCCCGATGACAGGGAGCAGTAGATCTCTGTCATGACACAAGGCAGAATACGTTGTGCAGAAAGGTTATACATATTTGGTACATCAGTAATTATCCATTACTCATCATAACTGTACAGTGGGAATGTCTTGTTTACATAAGCACTTCCCCGTTCTGCGGCTCCGTGACACGATCGCCGGGAGACCGGCGGGCACAGTCACGCTGTACGTGGTGGCGTGCGCCTGCTATCTCTGCCTCTTAAAGGGGACGTACAGGTACACCCATTTGCCCACCGCTGCCATTATGCCGACGTATATCGGCGTGCGCCGCTCGGCAAGTGGTTAACAAGTAAAGAGGAAAATAACTTCTAATGTGTTCTCATCTAATGTACATTATGATTTTCCTTTAATCTTCTTACAATGGGGTTAGATGTCCATAAAACTACCCCGGTTTTGTCTATACAATATAAATAATAATGGAGTTTAGTGCCGCAATGTCATCTTTGAACATTTTTATTTTTTTAAGCTTCAAAGGGGAAATTCGACATCCAACTCATTAATGTTAGAATCTTTCCCGTGTGATGTGGATAAGCGGAGACACGATGAACCCGCATAGCGATCCCCTGTACACATGCTAATACTTCCACCTGCTTCACATCCCATTGATCCGACCATCAGGAATGACACTGATGCATTAACTAAAAGAAAATACATTTCATTTATGCATCATTATGTGGCAGCTTGATGTACATCAGTGAGCGATCGCCTGCAAATCTGACTTACATCAAGACTAGAAACGTCGGCAGAACCAACACAAAACATCCCGAAAGATACATATAAATATTTATATCTCCGTGAATTCTGATTTATATGCCATGCTAGAAAAGGGGCAAAATAAAAAATGATTCTCAGTGTCACAGCATTGAAAGGAATGTAAAGTGCTTTCGTGGTTACCGTATATACTCGAGTATAAGCCGAGTTTTTTTCAGCACATTTTTTTGTGCTGAAAATGCCCCCCTCGGCTTATACTCGAGTCAAGCACTTTTCTGGAGCAGAGAATGACATTTTCCGACCCAAATTTGGTGTGTAAACACAGTAGAACTAACACTGCAACATATCCAAAGATGGGGTTTCTAGCACCAAGCCCCGAGATACAGGGGGGCCCCAAAGTCGGTTCGGAAAATGTCATTCTCTGCTGCAGAAAAGTGCTTGACAAACTTGGGGCCCCGTATCTCGGGGCTACTTGGTGCTAGGAACCAAGTGGCCCCGAGATACAGGGTCCCAAAGTCAGTCAACTGTGTCCATCTGCAGCAATGTCATTTTGGGACCCTTTGAGTCCAGAGACCCCAAATTTTTGCTGCAGCTAGGGGGCATCTAGGAACCCTTAACTACCAAGTTTGACTCAGGGACCCATGGGTACAAACGGGCACAGTGAGGCTGCAAATGGGCACAGTGAGGCTGCAAATGGGCACAGTGAGGCATGCAAATCGGCACAGTGAGGCTGCAAATGGGCACAGTGAGGCATGCAAATGGGCACAGTGAGGCATGCAAATGGGCATTGTTGACCCTCTTTTCCACTTACAGTAGCTGCGCATTTCTCACCCTAGGCTTATACTCGAGTCAATACGTTTTCCCAGTTTTTTGTGGTAAAATTAGGTGCCTCGGCTTATATTCGGGTCGGCTTATACTCGAGTATATACGGTACTTTATTTCTGTATTTCTTAATTCTATCTTGATTTAAATATATATACAGTGATGTGAAAAAGTATTTTCCCCCTTCCTGATTTTTTTTTGCACATTTCTCACACTTATGCTCCGTACATACAGTCGGAATTTCCGACGGAAAAAGTCCAATCGGATTATGTTGTCGGAAAATCCGATCATGTGTGGGCTCTATCGGACTTTTTCCGTTGGAATTTCCGAAGGAAAAAGTTTGAGAGCTGGATCTAAAATTTTCCGACAACAAAATCCGATTGGACTTTTTCTGATCGTGTCGTCGAGAATTCCGACACACAAAGTGCCATGCATGCTCAGAAAAAAAATTTGGAGACGAAAGCTATTGTCTACTGGCCTCTACGTAGTCCCGTCGTACGTTTTCTACGTCATCTTGTTCTGAATGATCAAACTTTCCAACAGCTTTGTGCGACCGTGTGTATGCAAGACAAGTTTCGGCCAAAATCCGTCGGAGAAAAATCAGACGGATTTTGTAGTCGGAATGTCCGAGGCATAAAATGATTCAGATCATCAAACAAATTTTAACCACCTAAGTACCGAGCCTCTTTCTGAGATTTGTTGTTAACAAGTTAAAAACTTTTTTTTTTTTGCTAGAAAATTACTTAGAACCCCCAAACGTTATACATTTTTTTTTCTAACACCCTAGAGAATAAAATGGTGGTCATTACAATACTTTCTGTCACACCGTATTTGCGCAGCGGTCTTACAAGTGCACTTTTTTTGAAAAAAAATACACATTTTTTAATTAAAAAATAAGACAACAGTAAAGTTAGCCCAATTTTTTTTGTTATATTGTGAAAGATAATGTTACGCCGAGTAAACTGATACCCAACATGTCTCACTTCAAAATTGCGCCCGCTCGTGGAATGGTGACAAACTTTTACCCATAAAAATCTCCATAGGCGACGTCTACAGGTTGCATGTTTTGAGTTACAGAGGAGATCTAGGGCTAGAATTATTGCTCTCGCTCTACCGATCGCGGAGATACCTCACATGTGTGGTTTGAACACCGTTTTCATATGCGGGCGCTACTCACGTATGCGTTCGCTTCTGCGCACGAGCTCGGCGGGATGGGGCACTTTAAAAAAAAAATATCTTCTTTATTTTACCTTTTATTTTTTATTTTTACACTGTTTTTTTTCTTTTTTTTTTTAAATGTCACTTTTATTCCTATTACAATGAATGTCAATATCCCTTCTAATAGAAAAAAAAAGCTGAGAGGAGAGCCAGTCCAAGTTTTGCCTAAGGCCTCACAAAGCCTAGTACCACCTCTGGCACGCTGGTGTAGACCATGTGACTAATGCCTCGGCAAGCAGCTATTGGTTCGCCAGGACTTTTTTTTTATGTTTAAGTGTGTCCTAGGGAGTGATTCTAACTGTAGGGGGGGATGGGCTACCACTGACATGACAGTGATCACTGCTCCCGATGACAGGGGAGCAGTAGATCTCTGTCATGTCACAAGGCAGAACAGGGAAATGGCTTCTTTACATAAAATAGTGTTAGTAGTTAGACATGTGCAATTTGTTTCGTTCCAAATAATTTTTTTAATGAATTTAGACAAATTCATTAAGTCGTAAACATCCAAATTAACGAAAACCCGCTTAACAATTTTTTCTGAATATTCTTCAATTTTAATATTTGAAAATTCGTAAATTTGTAAATTCATAAATTTGTAAATTTGAAATTCGAAAATCCGAAAACCTGAAAATGTGAAAATCTGAAATAATAGCTAAAAATTCAATTATAGGTACTGTATTGGTATTTCCTTTCAAATGTATCTGTTATAAATTTATCAAAAGTTAAGAAGTATCCGAAATAACGAATGCCGTATCTAAATAAATGGAAAGTAACAAATTAATAATAATCAATAACAAAAATAATAATGATAAAAACGTTTTATTATTATTATTTATTATTCATTTGTTCTGTTCAATTTGTTTAGATGCGGCATTCGTTATGTCGGAAAATTTGCAACTTGGGATAAATTAGCATTTGTTACTTCACTAACAGCCACATTTGAATGGAAATTACAATACCTATAATTTAATAGTTAGTAATAGTTGAGTTATTATTAGTGAGTTAGTTATTCTTTCAAATTTTCAGATTTTCTTCCTTATTTTCGGATTTTTGAGATTTCTAATTTTAGAAAATACGAATTTTTGAATTTAAGAATTGCGATCAAAACGACGTTCACTAACAGCCAAATTTGAAAGGAAATTTTTATTTATTATTTATGTCAATATCCCTTGTAATAGAAAAAAAAAGCTGAGAGGAGAGCCAGTCCAAGTTTTGCCTAAGGCCTCACAAACCCCACAAAACCACCTCTGGCACGCTGGCATAGACCATGTGACTAATGCCTCAGCAAGCAGCTATATGTTCGCCAGGACTTTTTTCTTTTTTTTGTCAATACTTTATTTTAAGGCAACTCACAGAAAATACAGAGACCAAAAAAAAAAAACCATGTCAAAATATATCATCAGTTAAAAAGTCACAACACAAGTAAGAGCTTAACCAATACACGGGTCAGGAAGATAACATTCCGGAAAGGCCCGGCACTAAAGCGTCTCTGTACTCTGCAAGGTTTTTTCTTTTATTAAATTCTTTTGTAATCCAGGAAAAAGAAAAGGAAAAAGAAAGAAAGAAGGAAAAAAAAAAAAAAAAAAAAGGGGAGGGGAGAAAAAAAAAAGGGGGAGGGGGGATCCAGTTAGACCACCACCCCAGCAGATCCAAGATGATCGTCGGTACAATCTCCAGTTAGGTTATTTTAATTCAGCAAGGCCTTGTATGCATCAGAGTAAACAAATTTGTGCCAACAGAACCCCTACTTAAGAAATTTATCCCGGAGGCCCCTCTCGGTGGCCACCAAGTCCTCCATCTTGTTAATTTCCGCCACTCTCTTCAACCAGACGGCTATGGGTGGAGCCTGCGCCTGCTTCCAGAAGAGCGGGCTGTAGCTTTTTGCTGCTGTGATCAAAAGGGGTAAGATGGTATCGCCTATACGCCTTACCCCAAGAAACTGTGGTGGCGCCAAAGGAACAGCGCAGGATCCCTTGGGAGGACACCAGGACTTTTTTCAACAAAGACTTTGGCAATAAGATATGCATTATTGAAAATGCAGCTACTTACTGTATGAACACCCATAGACTTCCACTCTCATCCCGATCCTCCCATTGGTATTCCACTCCAGCGGCACAAATCTGAGGAATCTGGCCTTTATGGAATTCGGAAATCTGTGGTTCACCACACCATCCGCGTTTGTGTTCCCTGAAAAGACCTGTTGGTAGAATGTGATAGGAGTAAACAAACACATCAACTTCAGGTAATGCGAGTCATGGAGATTGTATTTACTATAAGGCAACTTTGACCAGTGTTAGGCCCCACGCACACGAGACGCCGATGCAAACTCTGCTGAACGCATGTTTTAAATGCATTTAAAAACGCACGTTTTTGTCGCATTTTCATGCCGCGTTTAGCCGCCTTTTTTTCCCCCGTTTGCGTCTATAAGCGTTTGTAAAGATAACATCATATAGACCAGGGGTCTTCAAACTATGGCCCTCCAGTTGTTCAGGAACTACAATTCCCATCATGCCTAGTCATGTCTGTGAATGTCAGAGTTTTACAATGCCTCATGGGATGTGTAGTTCCGCAACAGCTGGAGAGCCGTAGTTTGAGGATCCCTGATATAGACCCTCCCCAAGCTCAGAAAGCATGTATTATTAACTATTTCTGCCATTTTGATCGGAGTGAGCAGCAGAGAGAGCAGTTGTACACTTGCATTTGCCTCTCTTTCTGTGTTTTTTTTTTGGAAATGGATCCCATATTGAATATATGTCAGGAAATGCTCCTGATGTTGCTCTTGATGAGGCAGCAACGTCGTCGCAAATTGCGTGAGAGGTCCAGAGTCAGAGCTCGTCGATATTGGACCCATCCGTTGATGGCACAGCGAATGTCCGTTGGATATTTCCCAAACATGGTGGGGGGTTGGGGGCTGACTAGACATTGGTATGCAGGTTTTTCTTTGTGAAAAAAATACATTGCTATGCTTTGGTCAGACTAGGTGGAGTCACTGATTGGATTAGAAATTGGATGAAGGGTTGGGGCAAAGAAGTGGAGGCATTCCTCATTGTCTAAGCTACCTAAAAAAATAGAGGTTTTTTTATGGCATTGCATCAGTGAGTATATACGCTCTATGAACTATCTAAAGTAATTACGACATTTTAAACCAATTTTTTTTTTATTTTTTATGGTTTACCATCATATTTCTTAGTTTTCTGGTCCAAAAAATTGGGTTCCTTTAAAAACGCTTATAAACGCAAACGCTGCTAAATGTGGGTGTCGCGTTTACCCGCGTTTTGCGTCTGAAACGTGGAAAAGCAAAGAGTCTGAACCCATTTTTTTGCTTCTGGAAAAACGAGGTTAAACGCAACTGCATAAAAACGGGGGAAAAAACGAGACTGTGTACATGGACACATAGGATAACATTGCATGCGTTCAGAGGCAGTTGAAAAAAGTTCCCAACTGCCTCTGAACGCGCGTTTAACAGCGTCTCGTGTGCATGGGGCCTTAGAATATTGTAATTGGGGAAAAATGGACTTTGTAGGCACGTATGAAAATAACAACACATTTTTTAACAGTTCACAAAAAATACATACATATACGACACATGATTTGTAAAACAAAATATGGGGCACACTAGTTTTGCGGCGGAAATACTGAATATGATACTTCCTGTGGGGCAATGCTGGACATGTCAACAAAATGCCCCCAATGAGATGTATGTTCTCCTCTTCAGTGTTCCCAAAGTCCTTAAGGTTAAAAGAATTGCTCGCTCTACGTGTTTCGCCAACCTGAAATGTCGCTGTTCCCGATCACTGGGGACAGAAGATCTCTGTCACGTCATCTGGCAGAACGGGGAATCGCCTTGTTTACATAGGTAGTTCCCCCGTTCTGCCTCTCCTCACCGTGATCGCGGGTCGTCGCCAACGCGCGCTATCCTCCTTGCACGGAGCAGGAGAGCTGACCTGCCGCAGTATATCTGCGTGAGCTGGTCTGCAAGTGGTTAAATACTAGACATGTGCAATTCGTTTCGTTTTTTTTCGTTTTCCGTTTAAATTCGTTATATTCGTTCATTCGTTATCGTACGAATGAACGAATGATTCGCTAAAAATTTTAACGAATAACGAATGTTCGAATCGAACGAATATGAAAAACAACGAAAATCCGAAATAACCAAATTAGAAACAACGAAACTACGAAAGAAGAAAATCTGATAAACGAAAACAGGAACAACGAAAATCAAAATGAACGAAAAAATTTGTACATTCGTAACTTTATTTTTTTGTTGAATTGGTAATTTTCCGTGTCCCTTACAATGGCGCTACTTAACGTGCATCGAATGGATTGAACGAAAAAATTCGTACATTCGTAACTTTTTTTATTTTTTTTGCGATTCGTAATTTTTTTTTTTTTTCCGTGTCTCTTACAATGGCGCTGCTTAACGTGCTTCGAATGGATTGAACGAAAAAATTCGTACATTCGTAACTTTTTTTTTGCGATTCGTAATTTTCCGTGTCTCTTAAAATGTAATAATAGCATACGCATTACATAAAATTATGAATTATGCTCCGATTACGAATCTACGAAAACAATGTTACGAAAGTACGAATAAATCAATCAAACGAAAGTACGAATGTAACTAAATCTACGAAAATACGAATGCGTCCGAATTTCGAATAAACGAAAGTTAAACTAACGGAAAAACGAATCAACGAAAAAATAACTCTTACGAAAATACGAATCGTTACGAATATGAACACAGACGACTTACGGATTTACGAATCGTTACGAATCAACGGAAACAAAAGAAATGAAACGAAAATAAACAAATCTTTCTATTGTGCACATGCCTATTAAATACCACCAAAAGAAAGCTCTAAAAAATTATAAAAATTGTATTTGTGTACAGCTGAAAATTGGCCTGGGCAGGAAGGGGGTTAAAGTGCCCGGTATTGAAGTGGTTACATATGTCACAAAAACTCATAATATAAATAGAAAGTACAGCATATGCAGTAAATCTATCTGACCTGTGCAATTAAACTTTTTTGATTACAAAAGAAATTTGTCTTGATTGAAACATTTGACAAGTAATGCCCTGTGGGGGGAGGGGGGGCGGGGGTTATCGCACACGTTATGCGTGACGCCTTGGTTTGCATTGTCTTGGATGACTGTACGGGTAACTAGAGGGATTTGGTGAAGGAGACGGCCAACTGCACAAGACGAATGTTGGAATGATCAGCGGAGCCATTCAGGAAGTAGGCTTCGTCTCCCGAGTCAGTTTTAAACGTAAGAACGTTTCGTCTTTTGACGGCTATGTACCTTAAACAGATGGCAGACTTCAGACGTGTAAATCCTATTACTTTCAAGGTCAATGGCTGTCATGTTTTCATTTTCAGACGTGACAACCTAATGTAATAAGACGTTCTGAATAAGAAGCGAGGGGAAAAAAAAAATAACAATAACTTTTTTTTTTTTTTTGCTAATTTCAAACGTAATCAGGACAACCGAGTTCAAAGGGAGCCGTTCTCCGAGCCGTGACGGCACCGCGCTGGGTAATAGATATTAATGGCATTTACTGTGATTGCAGTTTAGGGTATAAAAGAATCCGGAGAAACAACATAAGATTAGCGGGCTTACAGCTCTCTTGTTTTATTAAAGGTGACATCTGAATTTATTCAGGACTTTTCTTTGATCAATTCGCACTTTACGTTTTTTTTTTTTTTCAGCTTCTCTTGTTGCTTTAGAACAGGGGTCTCCAAACTGCGGCCCTTTGTTTGCCTTAATCCGGCTGTTGGGGCACTATTCCATCCAACTGACACCATCAATTAATTCCATTGACACCCATTATGGGGCACTATTCCTCCAACTGACACCATTAATTTATTCTATTGACACCAACGATGGGGCACTATTCCTCCAACCGACACCATCAATTCATTCCATTGACACCAACAATGGGGCACTATTCCTCCAACTGACACCATCAATTCATTCCATTGACACCAACGATGGGGCACTATTCCTCCAACTGACACCATCAATTCATTCCGTTGACACCAACGATGGGGCACTATTCCTCCAACTGACACCATCAATTCATTCCATTGACACCAACGATGGGGCACTATTCCTCCAACTGACACCATCAATTCATTCCATTGACACCAACAATGGGGCACTATTCCTCCAACTGACACCATCAATTCATTCCATTGACACCAACGATGGGGCACTATTCCTCCAACTGACACCATCAATTCATTCCATTGACACCAACGATGGGGCACTATTCCTCCAACTGACACCATCAATTCATTCCATTGACACCAACGATGGGGCACTATTCCTCCAACTGACACCATCAATACATTCCATTGACACCAACGATGGGGCACTATTCCTCCAACTGACACCATCAATACATTCCATTGACACCAACGATGGGGCACTATTCCTCCAACTGACACCATCAATTAATTCCATTGACACCCATTATGGGGCACTATTCCTCCAACTGACACCATCAATACATTCCATTGACACCAACGATGGGGCACTATTCCTCCAACTGACACCATCAATACATTCCATTGACACCAACGATGCGGCACTATTCCTCCAACCGACACCATCAATACATTCCATTGACACCAACAATGGGGCACTATTCCTCCAACTGACACCATCAATACATTCCATTGATAACAGTGATGGGGCACATTTCTTTCCATTGACACCAACAATGGGGCACTATTTCTCCAACTGACACCATCAATTCATTCCATTGACACCAACAATGGGGCACTATTCGTTCTCCCTGCCTGCAACCTCCTGGGACGAGTCACAGATCCCAGGAGGCTGCAGGACCATCCAGATAGCGCGGCACAGCTTCCAAATGGGCAGCTGTGAAGCCAGAGAGACTCACAGCTGGCTTCCCACAGTCAACATGGTGACACCGGGGACCTGAAGACCGGTGAAGAGCCGGTCCTGGTAACGACAGTATTTGTTGCTGCTGATTTATTTTTTATTTTTTAAAACCTGACCGAAGCTCCTCTTTGAAGGCCAATGCCCACGAGCTCATGGGCCGTAATTGTGGGCATATTTTTCAGTGTGGAAGACACGGCTTCTGCGTAGATCCACCCACAGAAATGATTGGCTTTATGCAGCTGTACAAGGAAATATGACAGTACTGTATTTACGTAAACCCACACATGTGTATGACCATACAGATTATTAGACATGTGCAATTTGTTTCGTTCCGAATTCGTTATTTATCGAATTTCGACAATTTCGGAAATTCGGAAATATCCGGATTAACAAAAACCCGTTTAACATATTTTTCCAAATATTTTGTAAATTTGAATATTCATAAATTCAAAAATTCGTCAATTCAAAATTTGAAAATCCCAAAACCCAGAAAATGTGAAAGTCTGAAATAACTAACTAATAATAACTAACTATTAAATTATAGGTATTGGAATTTCCTTTCAAACTTGGCTGTTAGTGAACGTAACGAATACGAATTTATCCGAAATGATCAATTATCTGAAATAAAAAAAAAAATGCCATATTTAAAGCGGAAGTAAACCCATCGATTTAACAGTCTAAAAAAAAAAAAGGCATGCCGGGAATGCTAACTGCACATTGGCTGTGCTCTCAACCAAACAGTCAAACCATCCAATGGCTGGTGTCATAACGGATCACATGTGCAGCACTGTGGCAGTTGAAGATTAAACAGAGGCAAAGATGGCAGCTTCCTTGGCTGAAAACGATAGGGGGGTTTACTTCCACTTTAAATATTTAGCGGATAAAGGTATGAAGCTCTTGAAATCATAGGGCATTGTCCCTGAGGTACCATCCCACAATCAAAACACCGGAAGTCCTTCATGTGTGGATCCTGAGTGGCATACAGTCACTACCAAAAATGCTTGATCACACATGTGGCCGTGATCTTGGCTACCATTCTCTTACTCAGAAGTTCTCGTAAAGGCTTATTCCTATTGAGCCAAACTTTCCCCCCCTACTATGTGAGTAGCAATCTGCTACACCCAAGCAGCGATCTCCAACATGTTTGTTGAGTGGCTGACCACCAAGGCTTTTTTATGTTATTGTTTGCTTAAATCTTTTATTTCTGTTAGTACTAGAGTTGCCACCTCATCCCTTTAAACCCAAACACATATGAATTACACAGGTTCTGAGGCTAATTTAATGCAGATAAGGCACCGAGTGAGTTTAATTACCACCGTAATCATCCACAGAATCTGTGTAATTATTATATGTTCGGGTTTAAAGGGATGAGGTAGCAACACTAGTTACTACAGTCACATGCTATCTTATGTCTTCAACCATACTTTTGAGCAGCAATTGGATGAGACCTAGAGGTCCAAATCTCTGCACTCCTGAATGTCCTACTCCACTTTGGATAGATTGTCTTCTCACAGTAATTGTTGAACATGCATCCCACATCTCCATCACCACCCCCTAACCCTTAATGGCAGTAAAATTCCTCGCTATTAACTCAAAATACCTCAATCATCCTGCAAAGCGAAGATCCCTCTGGAAAGAGGCCATACAACAGGATTGCGACATACTTTGTGTACAAGAGACACACTTTGAAAGTCATGCACCTCCCAGATGTACACACCCCAAATTCTGTGACATTAACTCTACCACCTACACTGTGGCCAATGCATATGCTCACAATGTACATCGGGTCCGCTTTTTACACAAAGTTATGAAGAAGATACGTTCATTACACCAAGGTCTACTGCTATTATGTGGACACTTTAACTTGACACCAAACCCAACCCTAGACTCTACCTTCAAGTCCAAAAGACCGCTACTTTTTACATGCGTTTCTTACAAACCTTATGATGCCTGGAGGTGTCTAAAAGCCAATGAACTAGACTATTAGTTTTTTTTCCTCAAGACATAGATCGCATAGTAGGATTTATTTATTTCTTGTAGATAAATGGCTATTGTTTGAGCTTAAATCTTCTATGATCAATACAATCACTTGGTCGGACCATGACCCGGTGAAGCTGGTGGTTGAAGACTCTACAACGAATGCCCCCACTTTTATATGGCGTTCTAATCCATGCCTTTTTCAAGATGCTCTGACCAAGTCTATAATCAATAACAATTAACCAAATTCTTATGCCGCGTACACACGACCGGACTTTACGACAGCAAAGGTCCGACGGAACAAATCTGTCAGACAATTCGATCTTGTGTGGGCTCCATCGGACCTTTGCTGTCCAAAAATCGAAAGGACTTTAGAAATAGAACACGTTTCAAATTTTTCTGAAGGACTCGAGTCCGGTCGAAAAATCCAGTCGTCTGTATGCTAGTACAACGGACAAACAACGACGCTAGGGCAGCTATTGGCTACTGGCTACGAACTTCCTTATTCTAGTCCGGTCGTACGTCATCACGTTCGAATCCGTCGGACTTTAGTGTGATTGTGTGTTGCCAAGTCTGTTCATTCGGAAAGTCTGTCGGAACTCTGCTGAAAGTCCGTCGGAAAGACCGTCGGACCTAGTCCGTCGAAAAGTCCGATCGTGTGTACGGGGCATTAGAGTTTAACAAGTTATCTATTTCAGACTCGTTCTTTACCTGGAATGCACATAAGGCATTTGTGAGAGGCATTCTTATCCAGCAGGGAACAAAGATTAAGAGGAGGAGGCAGGAACAGATGTGAGACCTCATATCTACAATTAGTGCCATAGACAACCAAAACAACCACCCTCCAATTACTATCTGACCAACTCACCAGAACACGTAGCGACCTTGGATCACTTCTTCTGGAAGACTTTGAAAAGGCCTTCAGGAGATTTGAAATGTCCCGCTATGCAACTGGCAATAAAGCAGGTAAACTCCTCACCAGTAGAATTAGGGGCCATAGATACAAAACACAAATCCTGTATATTTTACACCCTAAAAAACACTCAAAACTATTCCATCCGCAAGCAATTGCTGATTGCAATTGATTCATTATATAATTTTAAAAACGACCCCAATACACCACAACCTACCCCAGAAATCATTAGGGACTTCCTAAAAACAATCAAACTCCCAAAACTCTCGGAAGACCATCTCAACAGTCTTAATTCTCAGCTTGCTATGGGGTACCCGAGGAGAGCCGCAGATCCATGTGTCCATTCAGAAACTGAGATGTGGTTCAGCCTTGCCTGATTGGCTAACTGACTTTGATTGACAGCAGCGGGAGCCAATGGTGCCTCTGCTGTGTCTCAGGCAGGAGGGAGAGTCCAGGACAGCCTGCAGCACAGAAGGTTTTTAACCTTAATACATAGAATGCATTAAGGTGAAAAACCCTAAGGCTTTACAACCACTTTAACTTCTTCCTCTCCATTTATTTTTCTGCTGATTTTTTATTTAATGTTTTTTTTTACACATTTACATTTTTACTTTTTTTTTCTTATTTATTCACTTAGTTAATAAAAAAAAAAAAAAAAAAAAAAAAAAAATATATATATATATATATATATATAGCCCTCAAAATTTTCACTCGCCTGCTCGCATATTGCGAGTGAAAATTAGCTTGGGGCGAGTGGAGAGGGGGCGCTGAGAGCATTTGAGTGACAGTGTCCAACTGCCTGAACGATAGGAGTGACGCTGCCATCACTCCTATCATGCCGAACACCACACAGTGCAGGCTCTGATGGCTGCTGGAGGGAGGATTTTGCTGGCCCCTCCCTCCAGCTCCGAGACTGACAGTTTCAGGCTCTGGTTGCTTGTTGTGTGGGCGGAATGGGGATGAAGCAATCTTCTGAGATCCCGCCCACCTGCCTGAATCGTCCACCTGCTGACCCGCCCACTCGCCTGTCCATCTGTCTGAATAGCCCGCCTGCTGACCCGCCCACTCGCCTGTCCATCTGTCTGAACAGCCCGCCTGCGGACCCGCCCACTCGCCTGTCCATCTGTCTGAACAGCCCGCCTGCGGACCCGCCCACTCGCCTGTCCATCTGTCTGAACAGCCCGCCTGCTGACCCGCCCACCTGCCTGCCTGCACTCCTGAAAGGGGGACATGTGAAGTTATCAGGAGCGAGTGTGTGCTGAGGTAAGCTCAGCAAACTACTTGTTTCTTTGTTCTGGCTCCCTGTCCAGCACCAGAGCGTTATGGTAATGGGACTGGAAATGGCTGAAAATGAGGAAGGAGTTAGCATTGCTATGTCCACCAATGCGGGTTGGGTCAGTGGTAGTGAAAGTTAACCACCTCACATGCATTGGTCTTTATGGCAGTGAATGTTAATCTCCTCATCCCTCACCCCACCTTGCATTAGTCCTCATGGCAGTGAAATTTTAACCCACCACCGCCTTCTGCATTTGTGGTAATGTCAGTGAAAGTTAACCCCCTCCCCCCACATTGGGAATATTAACAGCTTCAGCCCCAGAAGATTTTACCCCCTTCCTGACCAGAGCACTTTTTGCGATTCGGCACTGCGTCACTTTATCTGACAATTGCGAATTGGACGTGGGCTCCCAAACAAAATTGACGTCCCACAAATAGAGCTTTCTTTTGGTGGTATTTGATCACCACTGCGGTTTTATTTTTTGTGCTATAAACAAAAAAAGAGCGACCTTCAAGAAAAAAACACAATATTTTTTACTTTTTGCTATAATAAATATCCCCCAAAAATATATAAAAAAAAAAAACGATTTTTTTTCCTCAGTTTTGGCTGATACGTATTCTTCTACATATTTTGGGTAAAGAAAAATCACAATAAGCGTTTATTGATTGGTTTGCGCAAACGTTATAGTGTCTACAAAATAGGGGATAGTTTTATGGAATTTTTATTTATTTTATTAAATTTTTTTACTAGTAATGGCAGCGATCTGCGATTTTATTTATTTATTTTTTTATTTTAATTTTTTTTGATCGGGACTGCGGCATTATGGCGGACACATCAGACAATTTTGACACATTTTTGGGACCATTGTCATTAATACAGCAATCATTGCTATAAAAATGCATTGATTACTGTAAAAATGTCACTGGCAGAGAAGGGGTTAACACTCGCATCGGCTCGGTGGGGCATGCAGCTGGCGCGTGGCCACAGGGCGAAGCAACGTAACATAGCGTCGCTTCGCCCAGCCGTGCATTTCTGCCGCAGTACAACTGCGGCGGCTGGTCGGCAAGTGGTAATACTGACACCTGTGCTAGCGGTTATTAATGAGTCCAATGACTTCAATGCTGGGAGTTACTAATGCATCTTCTGATACCTGCGTGGGGGTTATTATGGCATCTGGCACCAGTGCTGGGGTTTTTAATGCATCCGCTGACATCAATGCTAAGGCCACAGCCTCAGATACCTGTTTTGGAGGTTATTATAACGTCCACTGACACCAATGCTGGGGGTTATAATTACGTTGTAATTTAATTCGTGTTTAGGGGCGGGCAGGGTAGGGGTTGGGTGGGGTAACTGGTGGCGAGTAACTCTTAAGTCCTGGCTAGTAGCTCAGGACTTGAAATTTTGAGCCCTGCATATATATATATATATATATATATATATATATATATATATATATATATTTATTCAATTTATAAATATCTTTGCAATGCTTTGCATCAAAAATATCATTTTAGTGTCATTATACAAACTACAGAATAAAGCTGTTCCTTTTTGCTACAGAAACAAACAGTGGTCAAAGCAGAAAAAATAAACTTTTAACATTTTTGATTTTACATTTTTGTCTAAGTCCTGAAGAAGTAGGGTAATAAACCTGTGAAACGTGTTGACGCATGTGAACGTTTTGCTTTCGTATCAGTGTTTGGTTTTATGCTTAAAGGGTTACTAAACCCTTGTTTAAAATAAAAATAACAAACATATCATACTTACCTCCACTGTGCAGTTGGTTTTGCACAGAGTGGCCCGATCCTCCTCTTCTGGGGTCCCTCAGTGGCGCTGGTGGCTTCTCCTTTCGGGACACCCATGTGGACGTGCTCCGGAGTCCTGCTGCTGCGTCTATTGACACAGACAGCAGGACTCAAACCCGCCCCAGCGCAATCAGGACACAAGAAACCATCTGGAGCTGGTGTGCTTGTTCCCATCGTGGGAATTACAGCAGGACTCAGGTAAGTAAAAGAGGGGCTGGGGGGGGGGGGGGGGGGGGGGGGGGGGGGGGGGGGGGACTGGTGCATGACAGAAGGTTTTTCACCTTAATGCATAGAATGTATTAAGGTGAAAAAACCTTGAGGGTTTATAACCCCTTTAACCGTTTCAGCCCCGGAAGAATTTACCCCCTTCCTGACCAGAGCACTTTTTGCGATTCTGCACTGCATCGCTTTAACTGACAATAGCGCGGCCAAACAAAATTGATGTCCTTTTTTCCCCCACAAATAGAGCTTTCTTTTGGTGGTATTTGATCACCTCTGCGGTTTTTTTTTTGCGCTATAAACAAAAGAAGAGCGACAATTTTGAAAAAAAAAAAACGCATCACGCATCTTTTACTTTTTGCTATAATAAATATTCCACATTTAAAAAAATGTAATATTTTATTTTTTTTCCTCAGCCGATTCTTCTACATATTTTTGGTAAAAAAAAAATCACAATAAGCGTATATTGATTGGTTTGCGCAAACGATATAGCGTCTACAAACTAGGGCATGGTTTTATGGCATTTTAATTATAATTTTTTTTTTTACTAGTAATGGCGGCAACATTTTTGGGACCATTGGCATTTATACAGCGATCAGTGCTATAAATGCATTGATTACTGTAAAAATGTCACTGGCAGGGAAGGGGTTAACACCAATGGGCGATCAAGGGGTTAATTGTGTTCCCTAGTTTGTGTTCTAACTGTGGGGGGATGGGAATGTGTAGGGGAGATGACAGATCGTCTGTTCATACTCTGTATGAACAGACGATCTGTCGGTTCTCCCCTCAGAGAAACACACACAGATCCCGGTTCTCTGTGTACCTAGAGTGATCCCGGGGCATCCCATCGGCTCTGTGGGCGAGCAAGGGGTGTGCGCATGCCCCTAGTGGACAAATAAGGAAGCAACGCAAGATAACGGTGATTCGCGCAGCCGAGCCATGTTGCCGCAGTACAACTGCGGCAGCTGGTCGGCAAGCGGTTAAAATTCCTGCGTAATGGGAATATTGTAAATAATAAATAATGATTTAAGTTGTGTTGGGTCCGTTCATCTGGGAGCACATTTAGGCTGCATTCACACCTGAGCGTAGCGGAACGAGCGTTTTTTACCAGCGGTTTTACCGACGTTTTGTCGCGCGAATACCGTCGTTTTTTGCACATTTGCATACGGCGTAACAGGCGTTTTTCAACTTCGGCGTTTTTCTTGATAGCCAATAGGAAAAATGATCATCACTGTCATCATTTGTTGCTATGTTCTATGGGGATACAAACGCCCAAATCTGCCCGATTCGCGCGACAAAAAAGGGTCCGGAACTTGTTTGAGCTTCAGGCGTTCGGCTTCAGGCGACATGGAGTGGAGATGTGAACCATCTCCATAGAGAATAATGTATTTTATCCCCTCGAACGTTTTGTAGCTTCAGGCGTAGGGCGGCTTAGGGCGACAAAACGCTCAGGTGTGAATGCAGCCTTAAAGTCCTTCTATTTACATTTCTTGGGACAATACATGTGAATAGCAGGCTGGCTTTTGATTTGTACAAAGTAACAATCTGACAAGGCGGTCGCAGCTGACTGCGGCAAAACTTCTCCCCGTGTACATGCGCCCTAAAGGGGTATACAGGTTAACCAACCTCCAAAGTCATTTAATATTGAAATCTCACCATCCTTGACATTGCGCCTTCTTCTCCATTTAATACCTAAATCATCTTTGTGAGATGCTGCGGAAACAGATGGGAACTTATTACAACGCTCTGCATCCTCCTCACCCCCTAGAATCCTGTTTAAAGGCTATTTTGATTGCAATTGCGGCTGATGCCCTGCATCTTGTAGCCTTGTGTCTGCCACATAAATTAACATGAGGAATTGTTCCGAGAGCGCATAAAAAGCTCTCGAGGTGCTTCTGATGAAGCTGCGCACAAGGTGTTCCGCGCTCCCTCTCAATGCAGATGCCCATAAATATTCAGAAAAAATCTTCTAATCCCTCTAATTCAATGCAGAGCAGGGCCGACCCAAAATATTTATGCACAAAAGCAGCTGGGAGCCGAGCGAAGGTTAGCCGGGGAAACATATGAAGCAATCTATTGATTGCGATTTATTCTTTTCATCTTGGGATTTTTTTTTTTTTTCTTATTAAAACCACTTCAGCTCCGGAAGATTTTGGCTACTCACTGACCAGGCCATTTTTTGCGATACGGCACTGCGTTGTTTTAACCACTTCAGCCCCGGAAGAATTTACCCCCTTCCTGACCAGAGCACTTTTTGCTATTCGGCACTGCGTCGCTTTAACTGACAATTGCGCGGTCGTGCGACACTGTACCCAAACATTGACGTCCTTTTTTTTTTACAAATAGAGCTTTCTTTTGGTGGTATTTGATCACCTGTGCGTTTTTTTTTTTTGCGCTATAAACAAAAGAAGAGCGACAATTTTGAAAAAAACACAATATCTTTTTTTTTTTTTTGTCTTCGTTGAATGTTTCATTTATTGTAGCAATTACCACATTTGACCACTAGAGTATCCAAGTCCTATATCTTTTACTTTTTGCTATAATAAATATCCCACATTTTAAAAAAAGTTAAAATTGTCCTCAGTTTAGGCCGATAGGTATTCTTCTACATATTTTTGGTAAAAAAAGAGCGACAATTTTGAAAAAAACAATATTTTTAACTTTTTGCTATAATAAATCTCCCCCAAAAATATATATAAAAAAAACGAATTTCTTCCTCAGTTTAATCCGGTATGTATTCTTCTGCATATTGTTGTTTAAAAAAATTGCAATAAGCGTATATGGACTGCTTTGCACAAAGGTTATAGCGTCTACAAAATAGGGTATAGATTAATGGCATTTTTATTATTATTGTTTTTTTTTACTAGTAATGGCGGCAATCTGCAATTTTTTTTGGGCCTGCAAAATTGCGGCAGACAATTTGGACACTTTTGACACATTTTTGGGACCATTGACAATTATACAGCTATCAGTGCTATAAAAATGTACTGTATAAATTTCACTGGTAGGGAAGGGGTTAACACTAGGGGGCGATCAAGGGGTTAACTGTGTTCTAAATGTAGGGGGGGTGGGACTGACTAGGAGGAGAGAGAGATCGGTGTTCATACTTAGTATGAACACACAATCTGTCTCTACTCCACTGAAAGAACCAGGAGTAGAGCTTTCTTTCTTCTTCTTCCCTGCTGAGACGATGGGCTACGCGGGTTCTGATTGGTAGTGCCATCCATGTGACAGCGCAGACCAATTAGAATGCTCCTAAATGTCCCTCCTGACTGGGTACATTTAGGAATTTAAGCTCCAGGGATGTCTAAGCCCAGAGGCCGTGAGACAGCTATACTGGGGCTCAGAACAGGAGATTGCCGTGCTGCAGGTCATCAGGACTGGGAGGGGGTGGGGGTAAGGAGGGGGTCCTGATTTTACCTCTTATGCCACGTACACACGAGCGTATTTTCCGTCTGAAAAAACTTGGATGTTTTTTCCGATGGAATTCCGCTCAAGCTTGGCTTGCATACACACGGTCACACAAATGTTCACTAAACTTTCGACCTTCAAGAACACGGTGAAGTACAACACTACGACGAGCCGAGAAAACAAAGTTCAATGCTTCCGAGCATGCGTCAAATTATTTCCGAAAATGCGTAGGAATTTTGCGCGTCGGAATTGGTACAGACGATCGGAATTTCCGATTGAAACTTTTTCCGACCGAAAAATTGAGAACCTGCTCTCAATCTTTTGCTGGCGGGAATTCGGCCAGCAAAAGTCCGATGTAGCCTACACACGGTCGCTTTTTCCGACCAGAAGCTCACATCGGACTTTTGCTGGCCGAATTTCCGATCATGTGTACGCGGCATTAAAGTGTACCTATTGCCTTGACCTGCATGAGAAGTGCTCAGGTTTGCTTTACAAGTTGAGATTCAGGTTCTTGCAAATGCTCTTCCCTGATTGGTTTACTCTAAAGTTTCAAGCTATCAGAAATCCTAAAATTGAAAGGATAACATTCTCTGTTAATTATTACTATATTGTTTTATTAAATCTACATATCAGTGGGACAAAATTGGAGCTGGGCCACCCAAGTTCTTAATGGAAAACTCTCTTGTACTCATTAGAAGCTCCTCCAGTGCATTGTGCTTACTGCAAAATGATTTGTTGGACGTGTTTTTTTTTTTTTTTTTTTTTCCTATTACAAGCTTTTATGTTACACTGAGGAAATTCATTTTTGGCAATATAAGCCACATTTTAATTTCACAGATCCCTGATGTACTGCAGCTAAGTGATAATATTCCAGGCCAAAAATATTCTGCAATTTGAAATTCATCCCTGGGGGGAAAAAGAGGAAAGATGGAGAGATTTTGCCTGCAGAACATTACCTTACTGGGGGTCATTCAATAACTTCTCCGCTTTACAAAGATGAAGCGGGTCCTCTCGATCATGAATTGATTTGTTCGACTGGGATAGAGATCTACATCTACAATTCTCTATGTAGGTGTGGATTAAGGCAAAATTCCAAGAATGAATGTGAATGTGAAAATCAATACCCATCCCAAATATTGGAATACAGACACACCACCTAAATCTAAGTATTGTTGTTATTCAGAATAACTCTTGTGGTTTCAAATGTTGTGGGCAAAATTCCAGTTTCTGAACTTCCCATGCTGAAATAAATCACCCCCCATTGGCTGTTTGGATATGGGGATCTGGGCAGATTTTTTATGCATTTTGGTTCCTTGCAGCCCCCTCCCTAGTACCAAAGTTATATGAAGACTGTGCCAAAAGTCATGCAAAAATGGGCATAACTTCTTTAGTAATTTACATTTAGGTTGTTTAGGGTTCATACGTTGTTAAAGCAACTCCTTTTTCATTGCAGGTGAATAATGGATTCCAAGCAGAAGCAATGTACTCATTGAGTTCTTTCTGAAGGATGGGCGCAGGCTGTCCGACATCCACAGAAGGCTACAGAATGTTTACAGAGATGACACCACCGACAAGAGCAATAGACTCATCTTCTCACCCTTCTGTAGATGTTGGACAGCCTGTACCCCTCCTTTGTCAAGAACTGAGTGGGGATACGTTGCTTCTGCTTGTAAAGTAGAAGACGAGGCTGAGAAAGGAAGAAGACGAAAACAGAAGAAAGAAGGGTGAAGGTAGAATTAAAATGGCAGAAGGAGGAAGAAGAAGAAAGATGATAAAGAAGAAAGAAAGAATAAAGGAGATGAAGAAGGAAGAAAGAATGGAGGAGGCAGAAAAAAAGACAAAGAAGGAAAACGAAGAAGATGAAAAAGAAAATATATGAATAAAAAAGGAAGAAAGATGGAAGAAGAAAGAAGGAAGAAGAAAAAAGGAAGAAGGAGAAAAGAAGACAAAGAAAGAAGAGGAGGAGGAAGAAAAAGAAGAAGAGGAAGAAGAAGGAGGAGAAGACGAAGGAGATGAAGAAGGAGAAGAAGAAGAAGTAGAAAGAAGAAGTAGAAAGAAGCAACTATTTTCCTTTTTCATTGCAGGTAAATAATGGATTCCAAGCAGAAGCAATGTGCCATCATTGAGTTCTTGATGAAGGACGGGCGCAGGCTGTCCAACATCCACAGAAGGTTACAGAATGTTTACAGAGACACCACCGACAAGAGCAATAGTCTCATGTTCTCACCCTTCCGTAGATGTTGGACAGCCTGTACCCCTCCTTTGTCAAGAACTGAGTGGTGATACGTTGCTTCTGCTGGTAAAGTAGAAGAAGAAAAAAGAAGATAAAAGAAGGAAAAAAGAAGAAAGACAACAATGAAGGAAGAAGAAAGGAAAAAAAGGGAAAAACGAGGCTGAGAAAGGAAGACGAAAACAAAAGAAAGAAGGGTGAAGGTAGAATGAAAATGGCAGAAGGAGGAAGAAGAAGAAAGATGATAAAGAAGAAAGAAAGAATAAAGAAAATGAAGAAGGAAGAAAGAATGGAGGAGGCAGAAAAAAGACAAAGAAAGAAAAAGAAGAAGATGAAAAAGAAAGCATATGAATAAAAAAGGAAGAAAGATGGAAGGAGAAAGAAAGAAGGAGAAAGAAGGAAGAAGGAAGAAGAAAAAAGGGAAAAGGAGAAAAGAAGACAAAGAAGGAGGAGGAAGAAAAAGAAGAAGAGGAAGAAGAAGGAGGAGAAGACGGAGGAGAAGAAGAAGGAGAAGAAGAAGAAGAAGTAGAAAAAAGAAGAAGAAGAAGAAGAAGAAGAAGAAAAAAAAGAAGAAGTAGAAAAAAGCAACTCTTTTTCATTGCAGGTAAATAATGGATTCCAAGCAGAAGCAATGTGCCGTCATTGAGTTCTTGATGAAGGAGGGGCGCAGGCTGCCCGACATCCACAGAAGGCTACAGAATGTTTACAGAGATGACACCACCGACAAGAGCAATAGTCTCATGTCCTCACCCTTCTGTAGATGTTGGACAGCCTGTACCCCTACTTTGTCAAGAACTGAATGGTGATACGTTGCTTCTGCTTGTAAAGTAGAAGAAAAAAAAAGAAGATGAAAGAAGGAAAAAAGAAGAAAGACAACAATGAAGTAGAAAGAAGGAAAAAAAGAGGCTGAAGAAGGAAGAAGATGAAAACAGAAGAAAGAAGGGTGAAGGTAGAATGAAAATGGCAGAAGAAAGAAGAAGAAAGACGGACGAAGAAAGAAGAAGAAAAAAGATGATAAAGAAAAAAGAAAGAATAAAGAAGATGAAGAAGGAGGAAAGAATGGAGGAGGCAGAAAAAAGACAAAGAAGGAAGAAGAAGATGAAAAAGAAAGAATATGAATAAAAAAGGAAGAAGGATGGAAGGAGAAAGAAGGAAGAAGAAAAAAGAAAGAAGGAGAAAAGAAGACAAAGAAGGAAGAGGAGGGGGGAGAAAAAGAAGAAGAGGAAGAAGAAGGAGGAGAAGACGAAGAAGAAGAAGTAGGAAGAAGCAACTCTTTTCCTTTTTCATTGGAGGTAAATAATGGATTCCAAGCAGAAGCAATGTGCTGTCATTGAGTTCTTGATGAAGGACGGGCGCAGGCTGTCCGACATCCACAGAAGGTTACAGAATGTTTTCAGAGATGACACCACCGACAAGAGCAATAGCCTCATGTTTCTCACCCTGTAGATGTTGGACAGCCTGTACCCCTCCTTTGTCAAGAACTGAGTGGTGATACGTTGCTTCTGCTTGTAAAGTAGAAGAAGAAAAAAGAAGATAAAAGAAGGAAAAAAGAAGAAAGACAACAATGAAGGCAGAAGAAAGAAGGAAAAACGAGGCTGAGAAAGGAAGAAGACGAAAACAGAAGAAAGAAGGGTGAAGGTAGAATGAAAATGGCAGAAGGGGGAAGAAGAAGAAAGATGATAAAGAAGAAAGAAGGAAGAATGAATGGAGGAGGCAGAAAGAAGACAAAAAAGGAAAAAGAAGAAGATGAAAAAGAAAGAATATGATTAAAAAAGGAAGAAGAAAGGAGAAAGAAGGAAGAAGCAAGAAGGAGAAAGAAGGAGAAAAAGAAGGAAGAAGAAAAAAGGAAGAAGGAGAAAAGAAGAAGGAGGAGAAGACGAAGGAGAAGAGGAAGGAGAAGATGAAGAAGAAGAAGAAGTAGAAAGAAGAAGAAGAAGAAGAAGTAGAAAAAATAAACTCTTTTCCTTTTTCATTGCAGGTAAATAATGGATTCCAAGCATAAGCAATGTGCTGTGATTGAGTTCTTGATGAAGGAGGGGTGCAGGCTGTCCAACATCCACAGAAGGCTACAGAATGTTTTGGAGATGACACCACCGACAAGAGCAATAGCCTCATGTCCTCACCCTTCTGTAGATGTTGGACAGCCTGTACCCCTACTTTGTCAAGAACTGAGTGGTGATACGTTGCTTCTGCTTGTAAAGTAGAAGAAGAAAAAAGATGATGAAAGAAGGAAAAAAGAAGAACGACAACAATGAAGGAAGAAAGAATAGAGGAGGCAGAAAAAAGACAAAGAAGGAAGAAGAAGATGAAAAAGAAAGAATATGAATAAAAAAGGAAGAAAGATGGAAGAAGAAAGAAGGAGAAAGAAGGAAGACGAAAAAAGGAAGAAGGAGAAAAGAAGACAAAGAAGGAAGAGGAGGAGGAAGAAAAAGAAGAAGAAAGAGGAAAAGACGAAGGAGAAGAAGAAGAAGATTTCATATTTAAGAGGTCCTGTCATGCTTTTTTTCTATTACAAGGGATGTTTACATTCCTTATAATAGGAATAAAAGTGTCACAATTGTATTTAAAAGAACAGTGTAAAAATAAAAAATAAAAAGTAAAATAAATAATAAAAAAATAAAAAATGTTTAATGCGCACTGTCCCGCCGAGCTCGTGTGCAGAAGCGAACGCATACATAACTCGCGCCCGCATATGAAAACGGTGTTCAAACCACACATGTGGTGTATCACCGCGCTCGTTGAAGCGAGAGCAATAATTCTAGCCCTAGACCTCCTCTGTAACTCAAAACATGCAACCTGTAGAATTTTTTAAACATCGCCTATGGAGATTTTTAAGAATAAAAGTTTGTCGCCATTCCTAGAGCCGGCCCAAATTTTAAACGTGACATGTTGGGTATCAATTCACTCGGCGTAACATTATATTTCACAATATAAAAAAATTGGGCTAACTTTACTGTATTTTATTTTTTTTATTAAAAAAAAGCATATTTTTTTCCAAAAAAAACCGCAAATACAGCGTGACAGAAAGTATTGCAAGGACCGCCATTTTATTCTCTAGGGTGTTAGAAAATATATACATATATAATATTTGGGGTTCTAAGTAATTTTCTATCAAAAAAAAAAATATTTTAACTTGTAAACAAGTTTGAAAAATAGGCCCGATCCTTAAGTGGTTAATAAATCAACCCCACTGTGGCTAATTTATAAAAGTAAAGCAACAAGGGGCATTTATGACAAATCATGTAAATCTCTACAACCTCCAGGAAAGTTAAAGCCAAACTTTTTTTTTTTTATGTTTTGTAAAAACACTTTTTTTTTGCTTCTTTGAGATATGACAGAAAGGGAAAACAAATCTCTCCAAGGGGAAGGGAAATCCCTTTGGACAGCTGGTCACCAGAACATGTGCCCACATTTGAACATTCAGATGACAGCTGGAAATTTCCATCACTTTCTGTCTGGGTGACATCCAGAGGGAAGATAAATGCCCTAACGCAATAATTAATACTATAGTGAATTATAATGCTATATAATAATTGTATAACTCTAAATATTTAATGTAAAACTAACAAAATAAATAAATAACACTATCATTTCAAATAATATATTTAAACGAAAAAAAAAAAAAAAACTCCAAATACTGCATATATCTAATAGAAAAAAAAAAAATAATGCTATAACGCTAAATACTATATCTAAATCTAAAGAAGAAAATGCTGTAACTCCAAATACTATATCTAAAACTTCAAAAAAATAATGCTATAACACTTAAAGCGGTTCTCAACGATTATCTTTTAAAACAAGCCATTTAGTTTAAAATAGAAATAAAAGGCAAAACATTTTTGTATAGATTGTAAAGGAAATTTGTAAGTTCTGTATATAATTGTATTCTATTTTGTATGTATTGCCCTCACTGTGCACACGGCACTAATTATGTTTTCAGTACATGTTTGCATTCTTTTGAGTCCTGATTAGATTTAGTCTGCCTATGTTACGCCCCTTGTTACCATAAACGTACAATTGTAATATTAATGTGATACCTACGTAATCATGTGTATAAAAACCTTCAATTGCGTCATAATAAAGCAGAACAGTTATTTGGAAAGATGCGGAGTGTATCTTTTGTGTCTGTTCCCTACTGCAGTAGTTATTAATTTGGAAACACTAATCAATATGAACATAGGAGTTGCCTATCTATAAAATGGCCAGGTCAAGATATAAAATAAAAATAAAAAATAAATAAACATTATAATTGCCTTTTTTCCCTTTTTTATAAGTGATCACATTCCCTCCCTTCTCAGCTGCATAAGGGAGGGAGAAACAGCAAGACACTGAGCTTCCCAGTGATGTGCAGAGGGGGTGTGTCAGGTCTGATCATTGGAGGAGAGTACACTGAATTCCCAGCATAGCTAGAAAACATGACCACGGTGTGCTCTCTGCTTAGTGTGGTCAGTTTTAAATAGGAAAAGCAGATGGACTAGCAGGAACACCAGGGGTTTCACATACAAGTACAGGGTACAGCAGGCACATGTCAGGAATATGAAATGTTGGGGTAACAAACACTAATACTATATATATATATATATATATATATATATATATATATATATATATATATATATATATATATAAAATAAAATAAAATAAATAAAAAAGAAAGAATACTATAACTTTAACTAACTCAACTACCAATACATAAATAAATAAATAACACTATAACACCAAATACTATATTTAAACAAAAAATGTGATAACTCTAAATACGATAACTAATACAAATAATAATAACATTAATAAAAATAATATAAATAATAATAATATGATATAATAATAACTAATTTATTCAGGGAAGCCTATCCCACAAACACCTAACAACAATTGTCCCCGTGCCACCCCCATCAAATCATTCTCTGCAGCTATTACCTTTTGTACCACCACCCCCTTCCTTTAGAATGTAAGCTCTACGAGCCGGGCCCTCCTGTACCTTTTGTATTGAACTGTACTGTAATTGTGTTGTCCCCCCTATACATTGTAAAGTGCTGCGTAAACTGTTGGCGCTATATAAATCGTGTATAATAATAATAATAATGTAAATAATTATAATAATGCTATAACATTAAATACTAAATCTAAAAAAAAATCATGCTATAACACTAAATATTATATCTAAAACAAACAAAAAGAAAGAAAAGAAAACAACCCTAAGGGGTTGATTTAATAAGGTAAATATACAGTGCATATTGCACTTTGTTTTAGCTTTAAATACTAAAGCTAAAACTGATTCAACTAACAAAACATAAATAAATAACACCATAACTCTAAATTCTATATTTAAACAAAAAATGTGATAACTCTAAATAATATAACTAATACAAATAATAATAATAATAATATAAATAATAATACATAATAATGCTATAACATTAAATACTACAATTTAAAAATAAAAAATAAATAAAAAATCATGCTATAACACTAAATACTATATCAAAAACATAAACAAAAATCATGCTATAACACTAAATACTATATCTAAAACAAAAACAAAAATAATGCTATAACACCAAATACTATATCTAAGACAAAATAAAAAAACAAAAAAAAACAAAGGGGTTGATTTACTAAGGTAAATGGCCTGTGCACTTTGCAAGTGCAGTTGCTCCAGAGCTTAGTAAATGAGCAGCAGCTCTGCTGACTTCCATTATCCAATCACGTGCAAACAAAAATGCTGTTTTTTTTGTTTAAATATTCTATGCATGTGATTGGGTACTCTTTGCAAAGTGATGCTTTACCTCATTTAGTAAGCTCTGGAGCAACTGCCAATTTGCCTTTAGTAAATCAAACCCTAAGCCTCTAATATTATATCTAAAAAAAAAAAAAAAAGTCTGGCCCTAGATATATTATCCACTATGAGCAAAATCTATAAAACTGTTCAACCAAAAAATGTTTCTTCTTAAGAAATGGCCACCTGTGTGCCGTGACCTGCGGCTCCTGCGCGCAAGTTTAAAAATACAACATAAAAAAATAATAATAATAATAAGTCAAACAACACCCCATTCAATTAATTGATGATAATAATAATAATAACGTTGTTAAGCGCTGCGCAAACTGTTGTTCCTATATAAATCCTGTATAATAATAATTAGACATGGGAACTGCCAAAAAATTCGTTTCGTTTCGTTTCGTCCCGTTTCGTATATAAAAAAATTCGTAATTCGTAATTCGTGTACGAAATTCCATTCGAATTCGTACGAAATACGAAATTCGGACGAATCGTAATTTTTTTTACGAATCGTTAGTAAAGTTACGAATCGTTACGAATCGTTACGAATCGTTACGAATCGTTAATGCGGCTAATGAATTGTTGGTTCTCATAACACAGAGAACAATTCGAATCCAACTACAAATATCGAATTTCAATTTCAAGTTACGAATCGTTACGAATCGTTATGAATAGTTACGAATCGTTACGAATCGTTATGAATAGTTACGAATCGTTAGTAAATCCAACTACCAATATCGAATTTCAACTAATTTGAACGAAATTATTATAGCAGATATAACGAATGAATTCGAATGACAAAGTGTCATTTTTGCAGAAAAAAAAAAAAGCGTAGGGGTCCCCCCAAATTCAATAACCAGGCCCTTCAGGTCTGGTATGGATATTAAGGGGGACCCCAGCCAAAAAAAAAAATAAAAAAAATGGCGTGGGGTCCCCCCCAAATATCCATACCAGACCCTTCAGGTCTGGGATGGATTTTAAGGGGAACCCCGGCCAAAAAAAAAAAAAAAAATGGCGTGGGGTCCCCCTCAAAATCCATACCAGACCCTTTATCCGAGCACGCAACCTGGCAGGCCGCAGGAAAGGAGGGGGGGACGAGAGCGGCCCCCCCTCCCGCCTGAACCGTACCAGGCCACATGCCCTCAACATTGGGAGGGTGCTTTGGGGTCCCCCCCAAAGCACCTTGTCCCCATGTTGATGAGGACAAGGGCCTCATCCCCACAACCCTGGCCGGTGGTTGTGGGGGTCTGCGGGCAGGGGGCTTATCGGAATCTGGAAGCCCCCTTTAACAAGGGGACCCCCAGATCCCGGCCCCCCCCCCTGTGTGAAATGGTAAGGGGGTACAAAAGTCCCCCTACCATTTCACCAAAAAAGTGTCAAAAATGGTAAAAATGACAGGAGACGGTCTTTGACAATTCCTTTATTAAAATCTTCTTTCTTCTTTCTTCTGGTCTTCCTTTCTTCATCTTCTCCTTCCGGCATCTTCTTCCATCTTCTTCTTCCTTCGATTCGCTTCTTCTTCCTCCGGTCTTCTCGTCCTTCTCGTCCGGCGTCGTCCTTCTCGTCCGGCATCGTCGTCTCTTCTCGCAGGCCGCTCCTCGCAATGGGAGGCTCCCGCTCTGTGAGGCTCCGCTCCGGGTGACAGGTCTTTTATAACGAAGGCACCTGGTGACCCCGCCCCCTCTGACGCACGGGGACGTCATGTGGAATTCCCTATGGCTTTCCCCATGACGTCAGAGGGGGGGCGGGGTCACCGGGTGCCTTCGTTATACAAGACCTGTCACCCGGAGCGAAGCCTCACAGAGCGGGAGCCTCCCATTGCGAGGAGCGGCCTGCGAGAACAGACGACGATGCCGGACGAGAAGGACGACGCCGGACGAGAAGGACGAGAAGACCGGAGGAAGAAGAAGCGAATCGAAGGAAGAAGAAGATGGAAGAAGATACCGGAAGGAGAAGATGAAGAAAGGAAGACCAGAAGAAAGAAGAAAGAAGATTTTAATA
Source organism: Lithobates sylvaticus (assembly GCA_028564925.1). Classification (NCBI taxonomy): domain Eukaryota; kingdom Metazoa; phylum Chordata; class Amphibia; order Anura; family Ranidae; genus Lithobates; species Lithobates sylvaticus. The sequence continues at coordinate 16,278,180 of CM053031.1, forward strand.
AAGGAATTGTCAAAGACTGTCTCCTGTCATTTTTACCATTTTTGACACTTTTTTGGTGAAATGGTAGGGGTACTTTTGTACCCCCTTACCATTTCACACAGGGGGGGGGCCGGGATCTGGGGGTCCCCTTGTTAAAGGGGGCTTCCAGATTCCGATAAGCCCCCCGCCCGCAGACCCCCACAACCACCGGCCAGGGTTGTGGGGATGAGGCCCTTGTCCTCATCAACATGGGGACAAGGTGCTTTGGGGGGGACCCCAAAGCATCCTCCCAATGTTGAGGGCATGTGGCCTGGTACGGTTCAGGCGGGAGGGGGGGCCCGCTCTCGTCCCCCCTCTTTTCCTGCGGCCTGCCAGGTTGCGTGCTCGGATAAGGGTCTGGTATGGATTTTATGGGGGACCCCACGCCATTTTTTTGGCTAGGGTTCCCCTTAAAATCCATCCCAGACCTCAAGGGTCTGGTATGGATTTTGAGGGGGACCCTACGCCATTTTTTTTTTTTTTTTGGCTGGGGTCCCCCTTAATATCCATCCCAGACCTGAAGGGCCTGGTTATTGAATTTGGGGGGGACCCCTACGCATTTTTTTTATCAATTACTTCAATGAATGACAGTTCTCTGTATTACGGATCCAACAATTCATTTGCCGGCAATAGCTGCGACTCGATTTTAAATAGTTTTTTTTTCCTGCAAAAATGACACTGCAGGAACAGTTCCCTATATTAGATATACTGAATCTCGAATCATTCGAAGCATTCGTTATATCCGCTATTATAATTTCTTTCATATTAGTTGAAATTACATATTTGTTAGTTACAATACAACATTCGAATTGTTCTCTGTATTACGGGAATCGGCAATTAGCCGCGAGTGATTTTAAATGTCTTTTTTTCCTGCAAAAATGACACATTGTACAGAGAGAGTTCTAAACACGGAAACATGACCCCCTTCATAGACATACTATAGAGTATATAGTATATAGAAGGGCGCAGGTTTCCCGTGTTTAGAACTCTCTCTGTACAATGTGTCATTTTTGCAGGAAAAAAAAGACATTTAAAATCACTCGCGGCTAATTGCCGATTCCCGTAATACAGAGAACAATTCGAATGTTGTATTGTAACTAACAAATATGTAATTTCAACTAATATGAAAGAAATTATAATAGAGGATATAACGAATGCTTCGAATGATTCGAGATTCAGTATATCTAATATAGAGAACTGTCCCTGCACAGTGTCATTTTTGCAGGAAAAAAAAAACTATTTAAAATCACGAGTCGCAGCTATTTGCCGGCAAATGAATTGTTGGATCCGTAATACAGAGAACTGTCATTCATTGAAGTCATTGATAAAAAAATGTGTAGGGGTCCCCCCAAATTCAATAACCAGGCCCTTCAGGTCTGGGATGGATATTAAGGGGGACCCCAGCCAAAAAAAAAAATAAATGGCGTGGGGTCCCCCCATAAAATCCATACCAGACCCTTATCCGAGCACGCAACCTGGCAGGCCGCAGGAAAGGAGGGGGGGACGAGAGCGCCCCCCCCTCCCCGCCTGAACCGTACCAGGCCACATGCCCTCAACATTGGGAGGATGCTTTGGGGTCCCCCCCAAAGCACCTTGTCCCCATGTTGATGAGGACAAGGGCCTCATCCCCACAACCCTGGCCGGTGGTTGTGGGGGTCTGCGGGCGGGGGGCTTATCGGAATCTGGAAGCCCCCTTTAACAAGGGGACCCCCAGATCCCGGCCTCCCCCCTGTGTGAAATGGTAAGGGGGTACAAAAGTACCCCTACCATTTCACCAAAAAAGCATCAAAAATTGTAAAAATGACAGGAGACGGTCTTTGACAATTCCTTTATTAAAATCTTCTTTCTTCTTTCTTCTGGTCTTCCTTTCTTCATCTTCTCCTTCCGGCATCTTCTTCCATCTTCTTCTTCCTTCGATTCGCTTCTTCTTCCTCCGGTCTTCTCGTCCTTCTCGTCCGGCGTCGTCCTTCTCGTCCGGCATCGTCGTCTCTTCTCGCAGGCCGCTCCTCGCAATGGGAGGCTCCCGCTCTGTGAGGCTCCGCGTGACAGGTCTTGTATAACGAAGGCACCCGGTGACCCCGCCCCCCCCTCTGACGTCATGGGGAAAGCCATAGGGAATTCCACATGACGTCCCCGTGCGTCAGAGGGGGCGGGGTCACCAGGTGCCTTCGTTATAAAAGACCTGTCACCCGGAGCGGAGCCTCACAGAGCGGGAGCCTCCCATTGCGAGGAGCGGCCTGCGAGAAGAGACGACGATGCCGGACGAGAAGGACGAGAAGACCGGAGGAAGAAGAAGCGAATCGAAGGAAGAAGAAGATGGAAGAAGATGCCGGAAGGAGAAGATGAAGAAAGGAAGACCAGAAGAAAGAAGATTTTAATAAAGGAATTGTCAAAGACCGTCTCCTGTCATTTTTACCATTTTTGACACTTTTTTGGTGAAATGGTAGGGGGACTTTTGTACCCCTTTACCATTTCACACAGGGGGGGGGGGCCGGGATCTGGGGGTCCCCTTGTTAAAGGGGGCTTCCAGATTCCGATAAGCCCCCCGCCCGCAGACCCCCACAACCACCGGCCAGGGTTGTGGGGATGAGGCCCTTGTCCTCATCAACATGGGGACAAGGTGCTTTGGGGGGGACCCCAAAGCACCCTCCCAATGTTGAGGGCATGTGGCCTGGTACGGTTCAGGCGGGAGGGGGGCCGCTCTCGTCCCCCCCTCCTTTCCTGCGGCCTGCCAGGTTGCGTGCTCGGATAAAGGGTCTGGTATGGATTTTGAGGGGGACCCCACGCCATTTTTTATTTTTTTTTTGGCCGGGGTTCCCCTTAAAATCCATCCCAGACCTGAAGGGTCTGGTATGGATATTTGGGGGGGACCCCACGCCATTTTTTTTATTTTTTTTTGGCTGGGGTCCCCCTTAATATCCATACCAGACCTGAAGGGCCTGGTTATTGAATTTGGGGGGACCCCTACGCTTTTTTTTTTTTCTGCAAAAAATGACACTTTGTCATTCGAATTCATTCGTTATATCTGCTATAATAATTTCGTTCAAATTAGTTGAAATTCGATATTGGTAGTTGGATTTACTAACGATTCGTAACTATTCATAACGATTCGTAACGATTCGTAACTATTCATAACGATTCGTAACGATTCGTAACTTGAAATTGAAATTCGATATTTGTAGTTGGATTCGAATTGTTCTCTGTGTTATGAGAACCAACAATTCATTAGCCGCGTTAACGATTCGTAACGATTCGTAACGATTCGTAACTTTACTAACGATTCGTAAAAAAAAATTCGTATTCCGTACGGAATTCGTAAAAAAAAAAAAATTCGTACTACAGATTCGTAAATTCGTACGAATTTCGAAAAATTCGTACGAATTACGAATTCGTACGAAACGAATCGCACATGTCTAATAATAATATATAATAATAATATATAATAAAGCACCTACATAAAATATATGCTCACCCACTCTCGTTTGCCTTTGATTTTGATTCCAGTTTTTGGAAACTCACTTTTTTTTGTGAAAGACGAACATACTATGCCCCGGGCATTCCAGCAGCTCTCACACTGGTACAATATATATATATATATATATATATATATATATATATATATATATATATATATATATATATATATGAACCTCACATGTTCTTATTACACAGCTCCGATCTTCCATCTGACCTTACCTACAAAAGGCACAAGTAACGTCCTTGAGATGGTATCCAGCTCTGCACATATGCGTAAAGTAATAAAATGATGTGATGCCCCCCGGGGACTGCTTATATCTGGGTGGCGATTTGCCAGTGTAACATTTTACAAACGACCATCTCCAGATGTTTCTTTCATGAGAAATAGCTGCAGGACACGATCATTGATTATTCATCCTTATTCCGAAACCACAACTGATCCAAATACCAAGAACTCAATCGTTTTAACACTCGCACAGCTGCGGCCCGACATAGTAATGGCTGGAAAAAAATTATCTTCAAAATCTTTCCTGATACTTTTCTTCTATTTTGGGCCTGCCACAACTCTTGCCTGTAATATTTCATTGGATTAATTGGCATGACAGACTTGTCTCACCTACAGGCAGGTGCCTAGATTACAGTTGATGATAAAGGAGTCTTAAGGCAGTATTAAAGAAGAAGTAAACTTCCCTCTAATATTTGTACATATAGGCAGTGGCATCACTAGGGGGGGGGGGGGGGGGCAGAGGGGGCCATGCCCCCCCCCCCCCCCCCCCCACATTATACTGTGCCCCCCTAACTAAAAAAACTGGGAATGCAGGGGACAGGTATGGACTGAGCCGCTGTGTTGCTGGCTCCATCTTCACCTCCTGAGTCTACTCCCGGACACGGGTTGCTAGAATCGCCTCGCGTCTAGCAACCAGTGATGTCACGGCCGACATTAGCATTGATGTTCTCTCTCCCCTCCTTCCTCTCTCGCATTGAATGATACACAGACGATCTGCTCCTTTTCCCCCTCCCCTCTTCTGTATTTTTGGGGGATATTTACTATAGCAAAAAGTAAAAAAATATTGCTTTTTCATTTCAAAATTGTCGCTCTTTTTTTGTTTATAGCGCAAAAAAAACACGCAGAGGTGATCAAATACCACCAAAAGAACCTCTTTGTGGGGAAAAAAGGATGTCAATTTTGTTTGGGTGCAACGTCGCACAGCCGCACAATTGTCAGTTAAAGCGACGCAGTGCCGTATCGCAAAAAGTGCTCTTGTCAGGAAGGGGGTAAAATCTTCCGTGGCTGAAGTGGTTAAAAAAGTAAGCTGTCCTGGAGAAGTGGAGGTTAGAGGTCAGGTCGTTGGTCAGGATTATGTTGTCACACATCTGTCAGGAAGGGCTTCTAGTCTAGTGCTGCCAGCATGGAATATTTTACCACTGTAGTGGGTGGGGCCCAGCAGTCGCCACCCACTACAGGCTGCCTGCAGAAAATGACAGGAAGGGGGCGGAGATAAGACAAGTCACCCTGCACAAGGAGAGAGAGAGCAGAAGTGGTCTTTATTACAGGAAGCTCCTTCACAGAGGTAAAGTCTCACACTGGATTACTACACAAATCCAGAAGATATACACAAAGCCCCCCGAGTGCCCCCCCCCCCCCCATGAACTTTCTGATTTAAGCCATGTCCCTGCACTTCCTGTGTGCCAGATTATTGTGCTCTCTCTAGTTGATATCTTGCTTCTTTGCACACCTGCAGAGGTTTTTATCTTCCCTACCACTCATTACCTACTTTTGGCTTGTTTCTTGACTATGCTTCTGCTTGATCCCAACTTGCAACCACTTGTTACCGTTCTTTGGGTTGTATACCTTTCCTGCTGTTAGATGGGAGCCTCTCTACTGCCATAGCCACTGGTCTCCGAGCCTGACCCCTGACAGTGACACCAAAACCCAAAAAGAATATACAGTATCTCACAAAAGTGAGTACACCCCTCACATTTTTGTAAATATTTTATTCTATCTTTTCATGTGACAACACTGAAGAAATTATGCTTTGCTACAATGTAAAGTAGTGAGCTTGTATAACAGTGTAAATTTGCCGTCCCCTCAAAATAGCTCAACACGTAGGAATAACATTCCTTCGTACAGACCCTCTTTGAGCCAATGGTCTTCCGCTTTCAGGTTGAGGCAATTACGGTGACTATTTGGTTCCAATATATACTTATTGTTGAACAATCAATTATCTGTGCCTTGAGAATACCTCTCTACTGTATTCAGCTGAATGTATATCTCTATACCGTTGTACTACTTGTACATTATATATTGTATGGAAATTTTTCAATAAAAAACAATTGAAAAAAAAAATCAACACACAGCCATTAATGTCTAAACCGCTGGCAACAAAAGTGAGTACACGCCTAAGTGAAAATGTCCAAATTAGGCCCAGTTAGCCATTTACCCTCCCCGGTGTCTGGTGTGAATGGGGAGCAGATGTGTTAAATTTGGTGTTATCGCTCTCACTCTCTCATACTGGTCACTGGAAGTTCAGCATGGGACCTCATGGAAAAGAACTCTCTGAGGATCTGAAAAAAAGAATTGTCGCTTTACATAAAGGTGGCCTAGGCTATAAGAAGATTGCCAAGACCCTGAAACTGAGCTGCAGCTTGGTGGCCAAGACCATACAGCGGTTTAACAGGACAGGATCCACTCAGAACAGGCTTTGCCATGGTTGACCGAAGGAGTTGAGTGCACGTGCTCAGCGTCATATCCAGAGGTTGTCTTTGGGAAATAGACGTATGAGTGCTGCCAGCATTGCTGCAGAGGTTGTAGGGATGGGGGGTCAGCCTGTCACTGCTCAGACCATACGCTGCACACTGCATCAAATTGGTCTGCATGGCTGTCGTCCCAGAAGGAAGCCTCTTCTAAAGATGATGCATAAGAAAGCCCACAAACAGTTAGCTGAAGACAAGCAGACTAAGGACATGGATTACTGGAACCATGTCCTGTGGTCTGATGAGACCAAGATAAACTTATTTGGTTCAGATGGTGACAAGCGTGTGTGGGGGCAACCAGGTGAGGAGGACAAAGACAAGTGTGTCTTGTCTACAGTGAAGCATGGTGGTGGGAGTGTCATGGTCTAGGGCTGCATGAGTGCTGCCGGCACTGGGGAGCTACAGATCATTGATGGATCTATGAATGCCAACATGTACTGTGACATACTGAAGCAGAGCATGATCCCCTCCCTTTGGAGACTGGGCAGCAGGGCATTATTCCAACATGATAACGACCCAAAACACACCTCCAAGACCACCACTGCCTTGCTAAAGAAGCTGAGGGTAAAGGTGATGGACTGGCCAAGCTTGTCTCCAGACCTAAACCCTATGGAGCATCTGTGGGGCATCCTCAAATGGAAGGTGGAGGTGCGCAAGGTCTCTAACATCCACCAGCTCCGTGATGTCGTCATGGAGGAGGGGAAGAGGACTCCAGTGGCAACCTGTGAAGCTCTGGTGACCTCCATGCCCAAGAGGGTTAAGGCAGTGCTGGAAAATAATGGTGGCCACACAAAATCTTGACACTTTGGGCCCAATTTGGACATTTTCCCTAAGCGGTGTACTCACTTTTGTTGCCAGCGGTTTAGACATTAATGGCTGTGTGTTGAGTTATTTTGAGGGGACAGCAAATTTACACTGTTATACAAGCTGTACACTCACTACATTACATTGTAGACAAGTGTCATTTCTTCAGTGTTGTCACATGAAAGGATTAATAAAATAAAATAGAATATAAATATAAGAATAGAATAAGAATAAGAAAAGAATAAGTATAAGAAAAAATATTTACAAAAATGTGAGGGGTGTACTCACTTTTGTGAGATACTGTATGTACAAGCTGTACACTCACTACTTTACATTGTACCATGTAGACCTAGCGTTATTTTCCAGGAAGGCTGCAATATAAGCCCTACTCGGAAAATAAGCCCTAGTTTAAAAAGCTTGTAAAATCCTATAATGCAATCTATTACAGTAGTATATAATGTACAATGTGTGTGTTTCTGTAATATAATTGAAGGGAAGAGAGCTCCGGCGGGTCACAGAAGCGCAGAGCGGCGCTATAACGAAGGTATTTGGCACAAGTATATTACAGAAACACACAATGTACATTATATACTATGGTAATAAAGTGGATTATAGGATTTTACAAGCATTTTAACTCGGTTCACACTGGGGATTCCTTTCAGGCAAGGAGAGAGGGGGGAGACAACACATTACATGGTAAGACCTACCCCAAAAATAAGCCCTACTGTGTCTTTTGTTGCCAAAATTAATATAAGACTGGATTATTTTCGGGGAAAACAAGGCAGCAAAGTGTAACTTCTTCAGTGTTGTCACATGAAAAGATAGAATAAAATATTTACAAAAAATGTGAGGGGTGTACTCACTTTTGTGAGATACTGTACATCATCTATGGATCTAAACAATATTTGCTGATCCCGGAGTTCAGCGTGCGCTATGTGCACCTTTTCAGCTTGCCATCTTAGTCGGGGAAAAAGGAATGTGGCAGTTCCTGAGGACTTAGCACTTGACAACGCTTTGTAGATCTCCCTTCACTCGTCCTTCACCATATAACCTTCCTGTCTATGGCCGGTCTCAATGCACTTTGGTCATCACTGCCTTATTATCAGTGTTGGTCATCTTACTTTAAAAAGTAATTTGTTAAGTTACAAATTACTCCCAAAAAGTAATTGCGTTAGTAACTCAGTTACTACATTGGAAAAGTAATTAGTTACGCAGCAAAATAACTGTAATTTATTTTTAATATTCTATACGTGTAACTAAGGGGCGGGTCTAGTATTACTGTAACCAAGGGGCGCATTTATTATTATTGTTATATATCGTGTAACCAAGGGGCTGCTCTATTATTACTCTAACCAAGGGGCAGATCTGTTATAGCGTGTAAGCAAGGGGCGGGTCTATTATTATTATATCGTGTAAGGGGCGGATGGCTACAGAAGAGGGCGAATGTTAAATTAATGGGCAGAGCTCGATCTATAACAATAATAATAAATGCGCCCCTTGGTTACAGTAATACTAGACCCGCCCCTAGTAACACGATAGACGCCCCTTGCAGAGTAGCACGAGCATCGGGAGCGTGCGGCATCGCCTCGTACAATTACATGTTAACTGTGCCTGTGCGGTGTAGAGTTCACTCAGAGCTGTTTAGGTTCGGCAATTTTCGTAAGCTCTGTAGTCCTTCGCCTGCGCAGTATCCGGCGGGGGGGAACTTTTTCGGCAGGACACCGGAATTACACTACTGCCATCTAGTGGCGGTAGATGTAATTGCGGTAACGCCGCCCAAGTAAGGGGGACTACGTTACCATGAGGGGAAAAGTAATCAGTTACATAGTTACCTAGTTAGCTAGGCCAAAAAAAGACACAAGTCCATCCAGTTCAACCACAATTAGATTACTCGTTACCCTCTAAAGTAACTGCGTTAAGTAACTCTTAAGCCCCATACACACGGTAGGATTTTCCAATGGATTCTGTCCTATCGGACAATGTTGTCGGAAAATCAGACCGTGTGTAGGCACCATCGGACAGTTTCCATCAGATTGTCTGACGGACAAAGTCCTATCTCCTGCTGGAAAGATTTGCCGACAACAAAGTCCGATCACACCAAATCCGATCGTGTGTAGCGAATTCCGACCGGACAAAGTGCTACGCATGCTCAGATCACATTACAAGACCAAAGCTATTGGCTACTAGCCTCTACGTAGTCCCGTCGTAGGCAACAATCGTCACCGCGTTCAGAATGATCGGATTTTCCGACAACTTTGTCTGACCGTGTGTACGCAAAACCAACATCAGACAAAGTATGACGGACATGGTCTGACGGACCTGGTCCTCGGATAATCCGTGCGTGTGTATGGGGCTTTAGACATGTGCAATTCGTTTCGTTTTTTTTCGTTATTTTCGTTCGTTCGTTTTCGTACGAATCCGAATAACGAATTGTTCAAATCGTACAAATCCAATAACGAATCATTTGAATCGAACGAATCGGAAAAACAACGAAAATCCGAAAAAAAAACGAATTAGAAACAACGAATGTACTAATGAAGAAAATCCGAAAAATGAAAACGAACGAAAAAATTCGTACATTCGTAACTTTTTTTTTTGTTGAATTGGTAATTTTTCGTGTCCCTTACAATGGCGCTGCTTAACGTGCTTCAAGTGGATTGAACCAAAAAATTCGTACATTCGTAACTTTTTTTTCGATTCGTAAATTTTATTTTTTCGATTCGTAACTTTTTTTTCGATTCGTAACTTTTTTTTTTTTCGATTCGTAATTTTCCGTGTCTCTTACAATGGTGCTGCTTAACGTGCTTTGAATGGATTGAACAAAAAAATTCGTACATTCGTAACTTTTTTTTTTTTTTCGATTTGTAACTTTTTTTTTTTCGATTCGTAACTTTTTTTTTCGATTCGTAAATTATTAAAATGTAATAATAGCATACACATTGCATATAATTATGAATTATGCTCCGATTACGAATCTACGAATGTTACGAATGTTACGAATGTTACGAATGTACAAATAAATACGAATGCGTACGAAAATTAAACTAACGAAAAAATGAATCAACGAAAAAATAACTCTTACGAATGTATGAATCGTTACGAATACGAACACCGACGACTTACGAATGTACGAGTCGTTACGAATCAACGGAAACGAAAAAAACAAAACGAAAAAAATGAATTTTTTTCGGAAACGAAAAAAACGAAACGAAAATAAACAATTTTTTTTGTTGTGCACATGTCTAGTAACTCTGTTTATTTTAACTCAGTTACTTACATCACTGCTTATTATACATGCCTGGGTTTTTTTTTGTTTTTTTGTTTTCATTCTTTGACTGATGCTAACTTCCAGCTGTGGTCACTGAACAAGAATCCAACATTACAATGCAGCATTCCAGATCTATATGTTGGTTTTATCAAGCAATGGTCTATCTAACTGCTCCTTCCTATTCTTAACATAACAGAAATGAAAGCCGGTATTTTAATGGGGCCGGCGGAATATAGTCGTGGCATTGTTCTTAATGTAGCTGCTCTTTAAAGGCTGCAAATTACAAATTAAAAGCTTTTATTCCAGTTTAATTTCCAGCAAGGTCAATACAATTGTTCTATTCTTCGGAGACAGATAACGTTTCAGAGTTATTTTCGACATATAATGGTTTCGCATTTAGCATTCCGAACATGCAAGTGAATTCACTGCGCTGAAAGTTCTGGAGGGTTCTTGAGAGCTTTCAAATTAAGCTGAATTATTGGAAAATAACTTTTTTTCAGGCTGTCACTGTTCTCAGAAGTAATTTGAGTTTTTTTTTTTTGGTGGGCATGGAACAATTTGAACACAAACAGAAAAGCAGCGCAAGAAGAGTCAAATGGTGTAGTATGTTAAAAATACCAAATTTAATATAATAAAAGCAAACTAAGGAAATGTTCTCACAAGGGACCCGTAATTTGCATGTAGTAACCCTAGACCGGCTGGATACTAGACATGTGCACAACAAAAAAATTAGTTTATTTTCGTTTCGTTTTTTTCGTTTCCGAAATTTTTTGTTTTTATTTTCATTTAGTTTTTTTCGTTTCCATTGATTCGTAACGATTCGTACATTCGTAAGTCGTCGGTGTTCGGATTCATAACAATTTGTACATTTGTAAGAGTTATTTTTCGTTGATTCGTTTTTTTCGTTAGTTTAATTTTCGTTTATTCGTTTATGCGAAAATCGGACGCATTCGTATTTATTCGTACATTCGTAACATTCGTAGATTCGTAATCGGAGCATAATTCATAATTTTATGTAATGTGTATGCTATTATTACATTTTAATAATTTACGAATCGAAAAAAAAAGTTACGAATCGGAAAAAAAAAGTTACGAATCGAAAAAAAAAAAAAAGTTATGAATGTACGAATTTTTTCGTTCAATCTATTCAAAGCACATTAAGCAGCACCATTGTAAGGGACACGGAAAATTACCAATTCAGCAAAAAAAAAAAAAAGTTGCGAATCGAAAAAAAAAAGTTACGAATCGAAAAAAAAAAGTTATGAATGTACGAATTTTTTCCTTCAATCTATTCGAAGCACATTAAGCAGCACCATTGTAAGGGACACGTAAAATTACCAATTCAACAAAAAAAAAAGTTACGAATCGAAAAAAAAAGTTACAAATCGAAAAAAAAAAAAGTTACGAATGTACGAATTTTTCCGTTCAATCTATTCGAAGCACGTTAAGCAGCACCATTGTAAGGGACACGGAAAATTACCAATTCAACAAAAAAAAAAAGTTACGAATGTACGAATTTTTTCGTTCATTTTCGTTGTTCCTTTTTTCGTTTTTCGGATTTTCTTCATTCGTACATTCGTTGTTTCCAATTTGGTTTTTCGGATTTTCGTTGTTTTTCGGATTCGTTCGATTCGTTAATCGGATTCGTACAATTCGAACGATTCGTTATTCGGATTCGTTCGATTCGAATGATTCGTTCATTCGTACGAAAACGAACGAACGAAAAAAAAGAAAAAAAACGAAAAACGAAAAAAAACGAAACGAATTGCACATGTCTACTGGATACCCAAAGTGTAAAAGCTTTATTTAACCACTTCAATACTGGACACTTTCACCCCTTCCTGCCCAGGCCAATTTTCAGCTTGCGGTGCTGCCACACATCGCATTGTCCATTTTCCTCCTGATTTTCTCCCAGGGAATGTGTTCAGAAGTAATTTGCTACCTCTAATTATTCATGACTTGCCAACAATGTGGAAACCTTGCAAAAAGATCTGAACACATTAATGGGGTGGCAACTACATGGCAAATGAGGTTCAATGTGGAAAAATTTTAAATAATGCATTTGGGTGGCAAAAATCTGAACGCAATCTATACACTGGGGGAGAACATCCGGGGGAATGTAGGGTGGAAAATGACCTGGGGGTCCTAGTAGATGATAGGCTCAGCAATGGCATGCAATGCCAAGCTGCTGCTAACAAGGCAAACAGAATATTGGCATGTATTAAAAAGGGGATCAACTCCAGAGATAAAACGATAATTCTCCCACTCTACAAGACTCTGGACCGGCCGCACCTGGAGTATGCTGTCCAGTTCTGGGCACCAGTCCTCAGGAAGGATGTACTGGAAATGGAGCGAGTACAAAGAAGGGCAACAAAGCTAATAAAGGGTCTGGAGGATATTATATATGAGGAAAGGTTGCGAGCACTGAACTTATTCTCTCTGGAGAAGAGACGATTGAGAGGGGATATGATTTCAATATACAAATACAGTACTGGTGACCCCACAATAGGGAGAATTTTTTTTTGTAGAAGCAAGTTTAACAAGACTCGTGGCCACTCATTAAAATGAAAAGAAAAGAGGTTTAACCTTAAACTACGTAGAGGGTTCTTTACTGTAAGAGCGGAAAGGATGTGGAATTCCCTTCCACAGGTGGTGGTCTCAGCGGGGGGGAATTAATAGTTTCAAGATAAGCACCTGAACGACCGCAACATACAGGGATATACAATGTAATACTGACATATAATCACAGCCTGCCTGTGTAACTATGTAACTATGTAGCAAGTATAACTGAGCATCAGCAATTTAACCTTCTTTATGAAGTTGCTCAAACATTGACACTGTGAAGCCCTGGCAGATGAGGCCACAATTGGGAATGCTCTACAAATGTCCTATATACAATGTGAATTCTTCCCAAAAAGTCATTAGAGAGATTGATGAGAACTGCTTTTCCTTAATTTATCCTCACAGGGCTCATTATAGAATAAAGTTTATAGAATAAAGAATGTGTTGTTGATAGAGACATATTATGGACTTCCGATGTTCAGACACATGGGGGGGCATCTTTATTTTCTGGAATTAGATTAGCTGCAAAGGGTGGGATCTGCGAGAAAGTTTTCCCGGAGAAATCGGCCTACAGCCACTACGGAGCAAGAGCCTGCTCGGTTGTAAAGTGACCTGACGGAGCCTGAGAGATGGTGACCAGAGAGAGAAGGTCCAGAGGCACTCATCGGAAAATCAGAGGACCGGGTCCATCCAGTGGAGCGGTACAGAGCGTCTGGCCCAGCTGACATAGAAGCAAGCTGCAGTTACCGGACACAATCATCACACAGAACTCCGATCTAGTTGGTGAGCGGGTTACGGCCCACCTTTTGTTAACTTGTTACACGCAGTTAGCCTCACTCACAGGCCTCGCTGGAATCTGTAGCTCCACGGAGGAGTAACAGAGCAACTGACATTGAGCAGGCTTGGGGCCTATTCACTTTGGTGCCCAAGTGTTGTAAATAAGTTATTGGAGTTATACCCGGAGCACTTTGATCCAACTTTCCACACACTTTGGATTACAAATTGCAAGGAAGTCATTTTAGCTAGCGAAGAAAGACGATCCCAGATAAAGTACTTTCAGTGAGATCTCACGCATAGCTTTTAAAGTAGAGGGAGCTCCCAGGTTTAAAACATATCTATATACATACATCCTATATTTTTCTTATATTGAAATATATTGTGCTGTCATCGCATGTTGGGATGACAGTACAATTTCTGTAACCACCTGTTTAAATATTTTTCAGTAAAAGTATATCTGATTAAGTATCCAGTTGTGTGGCGTACTGTTTTCTCCCACCAGGTGGAGCCAGTGTATCCTGAGTTCATAATACAGGTATTTTACATTGTTTCATGTTATACTGTATTGCATTGCACCACAGCTGTGCCAAGGGGATTGAGTCAAGTTAGTGGGGTTTCTTGGTAGAGTGCAGGCCCAATTCAAACCAGCAGCTCCTTCGGGGGTCAGTGGTGCTACATATATAAAGGGATGTGGCGCTATAATTTAGTTTCAGTATTTCAGCTCTTTAAAAATATTTTCACCTCTGTAATACATGATAAGTATAAGCCGACCCAAATATAAGCCGAGGCACCTAATTTTACCACAAAAAAAAAAATGGGAAAACGTATTGACTCGAGTATAAGCCTAGGGTGAGAAATGCGCAGCTACTGTAAGTGGAAAAGAGGGTCAACAATGCCCATTTGCAGCCTCACTGTGCCCATTTGCATGCCTCACTGTGCTCATTTGCAGCCATAGTTCCCCCAAACTTCAAACTTGGTAGTTAAGGGTTCCTAGATGCCCCCTAGCTGCAGCCAACATTTGGGGTCTCTGGACCCAAAGGGTCCCGAAATGACATTGCTGCAGATGGACACAGTTGACCGACTTTGTGGCCCTGTATCTCGGGGCCACATGGTGCTAGAAACCCCACATTTGGATATGTTGTATTGCTAGTTCCACTGGGTTTGCACACCATTTGGGGTTCCTAGCACCAAGTGGCTTCAAGATATGGGGCCCAAAATTCAGGTCGGAAAATGTCAAGCCCTTTTCTGCAGCAGAGAATGACATTTTCCGAACTGACTTTGGGGCCCCGTATCTCGGGAAGACTTGGTTCTAGAAACCCCATTTTTTTGATTCCACTAGGTTGGCATACCAAATTTGGGGTTCCTAGCACCAAGTGGCCCCGAGATGCGGGCCCCAAAGTCGGTTCGGAAAATGTAATTTTCTGCTGCAGAAAAATGCTTGACTCGAGTATAAGTCAAGGGGGGCATTTTCAGCACAAAAAAATGTGCTGTAAAAAACTCGACTTATACTCGAGTATATACGGTATGTAAAAATATTGGTAACTACAGATAATAATCAAAAACATTAAAACAATCGCACCGCCTATATTCTAAATTCTATATACTATCATGATTAAAATAATTATGTTTCTATTTAACCAGATGATAGCTTTATTCTCAATATCGATGTACTACGTAGAACTTTAATAACACAATATTTCTGAATTATTTCTAATACAGCTGAGCTTGGCAGTACGAATAATTGATTCCTAAGAAAAGAGAGAGATCGCCTTTATTTCTGAACGTATTCCATCAGCCCTCAGCAATTTGGCAAAAAAAATGTAAATCTTTAAAATTAGCGCACATTGTGAGATCTCTGAAATCAGATAGAAGAGTTGATAATATTAATCTGGGAAACATTATTCACAGAGCATAGGAGGGTTGATGGGACCCGATGCTATTTTCGAGTAAGTATTATACAATGTATTCTTCTTGAAGTTAATCCTTCAGAATGAATTTGCCTGTAGTGAGCCATTTATTGCTTTGCAGATGCTTCAAAAGATGGTTCTGTTTCCTAGGTCTTAGCCCCCGTACACACGGTCGGAAATTGTCCTATCGGACCATTTTGACGGAAAATCCGACCGTGTGTGGGCTCCATCTGACTTTTCGTCGGAAAAAATTTGAGATCCTGCTCTCAAATTTTCCGACAACAAAATCCGATCTGACTTTTCCGATCGTGTAGAGAATTCCGACGTACAAAGTGACACGCATGCTCAGATCAACTTACGAGACCAAAGCTATTGGCTACCAGCCTCTACGTAGTTCCGTCGTACGCAACGAACGTCGCCGCGTTCAGAATGATCAGATTTTCCGACAACTTTGTCCGACCGTGTGTATGCAACACCAGTGTCAGACAAAATCCGTTGGTAAAAATCTGACGGATTTTGTGGTCGGAATTTCCAACCGTGTGTACGGGGCATTAGAAGAGAACCTGGAATAGTAAATATGAAGCTTAAAGCAGAACTACAATGCATCTGAGCACCCCAAACTGAAAACGCTATTTAATTCATTTTTAATATAACCCCCCTATCCATCCATGTCACCATGCTTAATTTTGTTAAAGTGGTGTTTCCACCAAAAAAAAAAATGCTTAAAATTCCTAAAAAAAAATAAAAAATAAATAATTGGAAATTTTTTTTTTTTTTACTCACCTCTTTCAGTGCCCGGGCACTGACGTCACTTCCCCCCGCCACAGTCAGTCATCTGGGACCCAGATGACTGCGCAGCGTATCACGGTGCGAGGCGCCGCTCGCGCATGCACAGTGGGTGCCCGGCTGTGAAGCCACAGCCGGGTTCCCACAATAAGAATGCCTGGCGCCACGAGTGGAGCGGGGAACGGGGGGGCCTTCGTACCCCCGCATCGCTGGACCCTGGGACAGGAAAGTGTCCGGGGGGGCACAATTTGGCAGGTTTGCCCTGGGCTCTTGATGACTTTGGCCAGACACTGTATGCAAGTGATGGTGTGTAATGACGTCATTAAGGCTAATTGGGCTAACTTTACTGCTGTCTTATTTTTTAATTAAAAAATTTGTATTTTTTCCAAAAAAAAGTGCGCTTGTAAGACCTCTGCGCAAATACAGTGTGACAGAAAGTATTGCAATGACCACCATTTTATTCTCTATGGTGTTTAGAAAAAAAATATATATATATATAAATGTTGGGGGTTCTAAGTAATTTTCTAGCAAAAAAAAATGTTTTTAACTTGTAAACACCAAATCTCAGAAATAGGCTTGGTAACAAAGTGGTTAATGTGTAAATGGCAATGGCAGGGAAGGGGTTAAACACTAGGGGGCAATCAAGGGGGTTAAGTGTGTCCTAGGGAGTGATTCTAGCTGTGGGGGAGATGGGCTTCCACTGACATGACAGCGATCACTGCTCCCGATCACAGGTCAGTAAAATGAATATGTATGTTGTTGTATTACCAGTACTATTTACTTAGACACTTGAACTCTTTCATTTGGAGGGAATTTTTGTTTTCTTTTACCGTATAAGTTATAATGATAATATGCATATTTTGTGCATTGATTGAAGGCCAACTCATTCTTCTTTCTACTTCCATGATCAAATACAAGGTAATATAGAATTTTCCCTACATATCTTCATGTGGTTAATCCAAGTTTCCCTTCGCACGCATTAACTACACATGTTCATCACATTTTCTCTGTTTCCTCTCAGCGTGTCTCCAAGGAGATACCTTTCCCTATACTTAAAGCTTTCCCATACAAAATTTCAATTATCTAATAGCTGAATAATATAGGCATTGCCATAATTTATTTAAGCTCAGGGACTTAGCGAATTTGTCTTAAACGGAGCAGGGATGCACTCCTCCGCTCCAGATAATTATAATCAATTAGCATTAATTTGATGGAGATCAGTTATGAAATAGCTTGGGCTCTACGGAGAATAGAGCGGCGTGGTGTGCCCATGCCCTGGGTATTCAGAGCCTATCCTTAAAGGGGAGCTCTGTGGTAATGCCTATATGAGAACTGTAATGGAATGTCTTTTGATTTCCAAAATATTAAGCACTGCATTTCTTTTCATCCAGTATTGTGATCCACAAACTCTATGCCATGGGTGGAAGGTTTAAAACCTCTTTTAGTGTGGCTGTTTTCTTACATGCAACTGAACCTGCATTTGGGGGTGGGGATAATATCCTGGGAATGGATCCCATATGATTTATAAATAGACCCTATTATAGATTAGTAATAAACCCCTTATGCAGAGAAGCCATCAGAAATTTTTGGGCCCCTTACACAGCTTTAGACCTGGGCCCCCCGCCCATACCCCCCACCTAGAGCCTGACCACCAACATTCCCCAGGGATTGCCATCCTACCGAATTCGCATACCGGCCACCTCAACTTTAAGCACCTGGCCCCCCCTCAATCCTGTATATATGTCAGCCCCCTCACACCTGTATATTTGTCAGCCCCCCCTAATCCTGTATATTTGTCAGCCCCCCTCACACCTGTATATATGGCAGCGCCCCCCCCTCCACACCTGTATATATGTAACCCCCCCCCCCCACACACCTGAATATATGTCAGCCCCCCACATCTGTATATATGTCAGCCCCCCCCACACACACACCTGTATATATGTCAACCACCCCACACATGTATATATGTCAGCCCCCCCCCCACACACACACCTGTATATATGTCAGCCCCCCCCCCACACACACACCTGTATATATGTCAGCCCCCCCACACACCTGTATCTATGTCAGCCCCCCACACCTGTATATATGTCAGTGCCCCCACACACACCTGTATATATGTCAGTGCCCCCCACACACCTGTATATATGTCAGCCCCCCCCCCCCACCTGTATATATGTCAGCCCCCCCCCCCCACACACACCTGTATATATGGCAGCACCCCTCACACACACACCTGTATATACATCAGCCCCCCACACACCTGTATATATGTCAGCCCCACACACCTGTATATATGTCAGCGCCCCCCACACACCTGTATATATGTCAGCCCCCCCACACACCTGTATATATGTCAGTCCCCCCCACACACACCTGTATATATGTCAGGGCCCCCGACACACACCTGTATATCTGTCAGCCCCCCCCCCCCCCACACACCTGTATATATGTCAGCCCCCCCCCACACACCTGTATATATGTCCCCCCCCCACACACACCTGTATATATGTCAGTGCCCCCCCCCCCCACACACCTGTATATATGGCAGCCCCACATACACAAATCTGTACACACACAAGCCTCTAGCCCCTCCCTGTACACAAACAGCTCCCCTCCCTTTCCTTCACAGCCCCTACTTGTAACTTCCTACCTGGTGCCAGCTTGTTTTTACAAAGCTGAGAAGCATAGTACAGGCAGATCACTGTCAGACGAGGGGTGCACATGCACATAGTAGCCAGAGGGGGCAGTAAAAAGCTCAATGTCAATGCGTGGCACTTTGTGCGTCGGAATTGTCTACACACGACCTCTAAACTGAGGAATAACATTGTTATATATTTTTTGGGGGATATTTATTATAGCAAAGTAAAAAGTAATGCGTTTTTTTTTTCAAAATTGTTGCTATTGTTTTGTTTATAGTGCAAAAAATAAAAACCGCAGAGGTGATCAAATACCACCAAAAGAAAGCTCTATTTGTGGGAAAAAAAGGATGTAAATTTTGTTTGGGAGCCACGTCGCACGAACGCGCAATTGTCAGTTAAAGCGACGCAGTGCCGAATTGCAAAAAAACGCTTTGGTCTTTTGCCAGTGAAATGGTCCGGGGCTGAAAGTGGTTAATAGACCCCTTATGGGTTATAATTAGATCCCCTGGTGTTTATTAATAGACCAATTATGGGTTATAATTAGACCCCCTGGTGTTTATTAATAGACCACTTATGGGTTATAATTACACCCCCTGGTGTTTATTAATAGACCCCTTATGGGTTATAATTAGACCCCCTGGTGTTTATGAATAGATTCCTTATGGGTTATAATTAGACCCCCTAGTGTTTAGTAATAGACCCCTTATGGGTTATAATTAGACCCCCTGGTGTTTATGAATAGACCCCTTATGGGTTATAATTAGACCCCCTGGTGTTTATTAATAGACCCCTTATGGGTTATAATTAGACCCCCTAGTGTTTATGAATAGACCCCTTATGGGTTATAATTAGACCCCCTGGTGTTTATTAATAGACCCCTTATGGGTTATAATTAGACCCCCTAGTGTTAATTAATAGACCCCTTATGGGTTTTAATTAGAGTGTTTGGATATTTTTAAACTAATAAATAGTTAACAGTAGCTGGAGTGAGAAAAATCTTTTTTTCCTGTGGGTTCAGCTTCAACTCTCTGCTGCAGTGGTTTTGAGCACCTATACTATCATCACTCCAATATAATAAGAATATTTTCATCTCCCGGCTGAAGTAGACACCCTCATGATGAACATCTCTCATCACCGAATATGAATTGTAAGTCTGAAGCTGTCAGAGCTCATCCCGACCCACCGCTTCCTATATACCTGGATTATGATAATTATTAATAGAGATATTATCCGGAATCCAGCTTTACGCCACATTCCCCAGCAATTCGGTTACAGGACTTGACTGCTTCCTAAAGAGCGTTGTGTGGCTTTTCTGTTATTTTGTTGTACTATTTAGAAATAATCTACGCGCATATTGCAGAGATATATTAAATGAGAGATGAATATGAAGATGTTCTTTCCTGGATCATTCCTCCACTCGGTTTCATTAGTATCGAATAAAGACTGAAGAAGCCGTAGTACAGGCTCATAAATAATATTCAGGAAGATTTACAGGGACTGCAGAGTGGAAACAAGTTTATTACCTTTTTTTTTTTTAATTTTATTTTTCATGACGTTAAATCTAATATTATTTCGGATAGCGTTTACAGTTTTTATTCCTATCTATTGAATGAAAAGGACGGAGTAATGCTTATTTTAATTTGTTTTATTTGTTTATTTTACACTG
The DNA here is from genome assembly GCA_028564925.1 of Lithobates sylvaticus. Classification (NCBI taxonomy): domain Eukaryota; kingdom Metazoa; phylum Chordata; class Amphibia; order Anura; family Ranidae; genus Lithobates; species Lithobates sylvaticus. The sequence goes on from CM053031.1 coordinate 16,298,844, forward strand.
AACCATTCACAGAGGGATGGATATTAAGCTAATTCCTCAATGGTCATTCAGATTTTGTGGGGGAAAGGGAGGGGGGAGGGGGAGGGGGTGAGAGAAGGAAATATGGAATGAGAGAAAAATATATGAAATAATGGTAAAAAAAAGAATCACACTCTAACCACACTTCAGACTGTGAGGTTAGTGGAACATGGATGGATGTACTAATATGCAGATAACTAGCATTCAAAATATGTTTTTTAAAAAAACGTCAGACAACAACTGATAGGTTGGAAAAACTGCATAGTTTAAAATTTGTTAAAAATGTTCCACACAAAACAACAATAAAATTCACATTTACATCACAGCCTGATTGCAATAACAATAGATCATAACAACTTACCAAATCTGACAAATGAAAGACGTGAACATGTATATAATGACTGGGCATCCACAAATGTACACACAAAATTCCTCATAAAATACGATACACTTTGTTTACATGGTTCTTCAACGCACCTCAACCCCCTTAAGTTACCACCCCTTGCTCACACACAAAAAAATATGATAGGTAATCAAATAAAATGGTACAACATTAACTAAACCCGCCACAAATGAGAAACCTAAAAAGCACAAATAACCCATGTTAAAATGAAAACAACATATGCAATGTCAAAAATGGAAATGAAACTAGCCTCACTCAAGACAAATGATAAAACATTAAACAATTAGCTAAGAAAAACCTCTTAGACTATCTGGGCAAAACCAATTTTATACAAAAAAGAAACAGAATACTATTGTATAAAGAAAGAACGATGCAAAAACATGCGAAAATGCTGGATTGTACAATTGATTCTAACTATATAATGATAAAATACGCAAAGACAAGAACATGCACTTCAATTGACTGCAATGAAAATAAGACAACTGAATGTGCGAATACCCCTAGCAAGCCTGAAGACATGTTTTTTTTAAACCATACACATACCAATGCACAAAAAAGAAATGTAACAAAAGAGTTTGTATAAACATAAATGACTAAAAAACATGAAAATGTTAAAAACAAATTTTCTGAATGATCAACACAATTGAAATGGTATTCAAATGATATTTCAATAATTTTTAAATAAATTGCCATGTGAATGAAATAATGAAAAAATGTATAAATAAAAATAAAAGAACAAAAAAAATTTAAAAATAAACAATTGTTCTAGGAACAACATAATTTTGTACTTGATGACAAAATAAAACCTCATTGAAGAATTAAAATGGTTCTCGAAATGTTTATGAACAAAAATGAACTGGAACTTTTCATGAAATGTGTAGTAAATTTGAAGAATGTGACTGAATGCCAAAGAATGAAATGTTACAATATGAAAAAAAAAACAATGTTGTTCGTGGATACCAAAATTATGTGTATGTTATAACAAAAAAAAACATGGAATTGTTACAAATGTAAATGGAAGAAATTGAAAAGCAGAACAAACACCATCTAATGCCATGTGATATGACAAGCACAAACACAACAGCTCCCCAAACAATAGTAATGTGCAAATCAAATCTGTGCAAAACATAATTTTGGAATAATTGAATTTATAATTCAATCGCCTAAAATGGTCATGTCCAGATTTGGTCATTATAAAAAAATCAAATTTGGTGGAATGGGGTGATTGTCAGGAGTGGGGGGGAGGGGGGATTATGGTGTGGGGGTGGAGGGGTGGAGGAGTGGGGGGGGAGGGGGGATTATGGTGTGGGGGAGGGGGGATTATGGTGTGGGGTTGTTTATCAGGGGTTGAGTTTGGCCCCTTAGTTCCAGTGAAGGGAACTCTTAAGTCTTCAGCATACCAAGACATTTTGGACAATTTCATGCTCCCAACTTTGTGGGAACAGTTTGGGGACGGCCCCTTCCTGTTCCAACATGACTGCCCACCAGTGCACAAAGCAAGGTCCATAAAGACATGGATGGGCGAGTTTGGGGTGGAGGAACTCGACTGGCCTGCACAGAATCCTGGCCTCAACCCGATAGAACACCTTTGGGATGAATTAGAGCAGAGACTGTGAGCCAGGCCTTCTTGTCCATCAGTGCCTGACCTCACAAATACGCTTCTGGAAGAATGGTCAAACATTCCCATAGACACACTCCTAAACCTTGTGGACGGCCTTCCCAGAAGAGTTGAAGCTGTTATAGCTGCAAAGGGTGGGCCAACTCAATTTTAAACCCTATGGACTTATGCCCCGTACACACGGTCGGAAATTCCGATGAAAAATGTCCGATCGGACAATGTTGTCGGAAAATCCACCCTTGTGTGGGCTCCATCGGACTTTTTCCGTCTGATTCTCCGACCGAAAAAATTTGAGATCCTGCTCTCAAATTTTCCGACAACAAAATCCGATCTGACTTTTTCCGATCGTGTGTAGAGAATTCCGACGGACAAAGTGCCACGCATGCTCAGATCAAATTATGAGACCAAAGCTATTGGCTACTAGCCTCTACGTAGTCCCGTCGTAGGCAACGAACGTCACCACGTTCAGAATGATCGGATTTTCCGACAACTTTGTCCGACCGTGTGTATGCAACACCAGTGTCGGAAAAAATCAGACAGATTTTGTGGTCGGAGTTTCCGACCGTGTGTACGGGGGCTAAGACTGGGATGCCATTAAAGTTCATGTGTGTGTAAAGGCAGGTGTCCCAATACTTTTGGTAATATAGTATATACGAGGGTTGGTAATATAGTATATACGAGGGCTGTACTAAAAATAATGTAAGAGTGGGTATTACTATTAGTTATTAACTTACATAGGTCATTCAAATGTTACATGTGGGTAGAGTTATGCCTCGTACACACGATCGCACATTCCGACAACAAAATCCACGTTTTTTTTTTCCGACAGATGTTGGCTCAAACTTGTCTTGCATACACGCGGTCACACCTAGTTGGTTCGGAAGTTGCGAACGTCAAGAACCTGGTGACGTACAACACGTACGACCAGCCGAGAAAAATTAAGTTCAATAGCCTCTTCTGCTTGATTCCAAGCATGCGTGGCACTTTGTGCGTCGGAATTGTCTACACACGATCGGAATTTACGACAACAGATCTTGTTGTTGGAAGTTTTGAGATCCAGATCTCAAATTTGGTGTGTCGGAAATTCCGATGGAAAAAGTCGGATGGAGCCTACACACGGTCGGAATTTCCGACAACAAGCTCCCATCGCACATTTGCCGTCGGAAAAGTCCGACCGTGTGTACGGGGCATTACTCTTCCTCCGTAGTAACTCTTCTTCTTCTTTTTCATTGCAGGTAAATAATGGATTCCAAGCAGAAGCAATGTGCCGTCATTGAGGTTTTGATTAGACATGTGCACAATAGAAAAATTTGTTTATTTTCGTTTCGTTTCTGTTCGTTTCCGTTGATTCGTAACGATTTGTAATTTCGTAAGTCGTCGGTGTTCGTATTCGTAACGATTCGTATTTTCGTAAGTTATTTTTTCGTTGATTAGTTTTTCCGTTAGTTTAATTTTCTTTATTCGAAATTCGTACGCATTCGTATTTTCGTAGATTTAGTTAGATTTGTACTTTCGTTAGATTGATTTATTCGTACTTTCGTAACATTGTTTTCGTAGATTCGTAATCGGAGCATAATTCATAATGTTATGTAATGTGTATGCTATTATTACATTGTAAGAGACACGGAAAATTACGAATCAACAAAAAAAGTTACGAATGTACGAATTTTTTTCGTTCAATCCATCCGAAGCACGTTAAGCAGCGCTATTGTAAGAGACACGGAAAATTCCGAATCGCAAAAAAAAATAAAAAATTACGAATGTACGAATTTTTTCGTTCAATCCATTCGAAGCACGTTAAGCAGCAAGAAGAAAGAAGAAAGAAGAAAATCCGAAAAACGAAAACAGGAACAACAAAAATCAAAATGAACGAAAAAATTTGTACATTCGTAACTTTTTTTTTTGTTGAATTGGTAATTTTCCGTGTCCCTTACAATGGGTAAGGGACACGGAAAATTACCAATTCAACAAAAAAAAAAGTTACGAATGTACGAATTTTTTCGTTCATTTTGATTTTCGTTGTTCCTGTTTTCGTTTTTCGGATTTTCTTCTTTCGTAGTTTCGTTGTTTCTAATTTGGTTATTTCGGATTTTCGTTGTTTTTCATATTCGTTCGATTCCAACGATTCGTTATTCGTTAAAATTTTTAGCGAATCATTCGTTCATTCGTACGATAACGAATATAACGAATTTTAACAGAAAACGAAAAAAAACTAAACAAATTGCACATGTCTAGTTTTGATGAAGGAGGGGTGCAGGCCGTCCGAAGGATACGTTATGTGTATGGAGATGGCACCATTGAAAAGAGCAATGTCTTGTCTTTGGTGACTCTTGCCAATTGCGTTATCTCCATAAAAATTCTGTAGCCTTCTGTGGATGTTGGACAACCTGCACCCGTCCTTCATCAAGAACTCAATGACGGCACATTGCTTCTGAAAGGGAGGAGAAGATAGGAGGAGGAGAAGAGTTACCAACATGTGAATGACCTATGTAAGTCAACCGCTTCCCGTTCCGCCTATAGTCAAACCATGGCCGGGCGGGTGCTTTCTTATCTGGACTGGACGTCATATGGTGTCCTGTAAAGGAAGCACCGATCGCGCGGCCAGCGGCGCGTTCTGTCAATGGCTGTGTCCAAGGGACACAGCTGATGACTGATCAGAGTACCAGCTCGCTGCCGGTAGCACGTGACTGCCGTCACAAATCACAGCAGGTCACATGACAATTGTACACACTGGATGACTTCCTTTCATGCCATCCATTGTGTATAATTGTGTTGCTAGCTGTGATTGGTCAATTTGATCACATGGTACAGACAGGACCAATCACAGCCCATCTGTACCATGTGATTAGCTTTGACCAATCACAGCTAATCACAACAAAATCGACAAAAAACAGTAAAATGTGTGCTTATAGCAATGTAATACACTGCTAAAAGCAAACAATGTGAAAAAAATAAAATAAAAAAATCCCGATCACTTCCCTAGAGTAGTACTATGTTACTATGGTAGCATTATAGTGCTCTGGTCAAAGTTTGTTAAAAAAAAAATTGTAAAAAAAAAATTTTTTAAAAAATAAAATAAAAAAATGTAATAAAAATAAAAAGAAAACATATTTGTTTACATACTGTCACCAGTCAGTGTCCCTGATCACGGCCACGGCAGTTATATGATGACACTGTACTGCACTAGTAACAGGACGTAAAAAAAAAAAAAAAAAATGTAATTTCTTAATTTTCCAAAAAATTATGACATAAAATGACAACTTAAAAAAATCCACCATTCCTCTTACTAAATACCTTGGACTGTCTATTTTCCAAAAATGGGTCATTTGGGGGGGGGGGGGGGATTTCTACTGTTCTGAGATTTTCGGGCCTCAATGAATGAGATCAGTACATCAGGATTGATCAATTTTCAGATATATGCATATGCCATAGTTTGTGGACTCTATAAACTTTCCTACAGACTAAATAATATACACTGTGATTTGGGTAATTTTCACCAAAGAAATTTTGCGGAATACATTTTGGGCTAAATTTATGAAGAACAATTATTCATTAAAAAAAAAAATTATAACAGAAACAAAGAAAAACATATATATTTTTTTTTAATTTTCAGTCTTTTTTTATTTATTTAGCAAACATTTTTTTTTTTAAATCCAGCGGTGATTAAATACCACCAAAAGAAAGTTTTGTGTGAACAAAATGATAAAAATTGTGTTTGGGTACAGTACTGCATGACTGCGCAATTGTCATTCAAAATGAGACAGCGCCTCCGTTTCTTTATAACAGGAACAAAGAAAAACTACAGTATTTTATTTTTTCAGAATTTTCTGTCTTTTTTCATTTATTTAGCAAAAAATAAAATAAAAAATCCAGTGGTGATTAAATACCAACAAAAGAAAGTTTTATTTGTGTGAACAAAATTATAAAAATTGTGTTTGGTTACAGTGCTGCATGACTGCGCAATTGTCATTCAAAATGAGACAGCGTCTTCATTTCTTTATAACAGAAACAAAGAAAAACTATTCTATTTTTTCACAATTTTCAGACTTTTTTCATTTATTTAGCAAAAAATAAAATAAAAAATCCAGAGGTGATTAAATAACATCAAAAGAAAAATCTATTTGTGTGAACAAAATGCAAAAAAATTGGTTTGGGTACAGTGCTGCATGACTGTGCAATTGTCATTCTAAATGAGACAGCGCCTGGGCAGGAATGGGGGGGGGGGGTGGTGAAAGTGCCCGGTATTGAAGGGGTTAATTAAAAAAAAAAAAAAGTAAAAAATGTAAGAAAAAAAGAAGAAAAAATGAAAACATTTTTGTTTACATAATATCACCAGTCAGTGTCCCTGATCACGGCCACACCAGTTATATGATGACGCTGTACTGCACTGGTGACAGCGTGTAAAACGTAAAAATAAAGAAATAAAAATTCAATTTCTTAATTTTCCAAAAAATTATAAAAAAAAAATTACAACTTCAAAAAACCCACCATTCCTCTTACTAAATACCTCGGACTGTCTAATTTCCAAAAAGGGGTAATTTTTTTTGGGGGGGGGGGGGGGGGGGTATTTCTACTGTCCTGACATTTTTGGGCCTCAAGAAGTGAGATCATTACATCAGGATTGATCAATTTTCAAATATATTATATCCCATCATTTGTGGACTCTATAAACTTTCCTACAGACTAAATAATATGATTTGGGTTATTTTCACCAAAGAAATTTTGCAGAATACATTTTGGGCTAAATTTAAGAAGAACAATTATTCATTTAAAAAAAAATTATAACAGAAATGAAGAAAAACATTTTTTTTTTTTCAAAATTTTCATTTATTTAGCAAAAAATGTATAAAAAATTCAGTGGTGATTAAATACCACCAAAAGAAAGTTCTATTTGTGTGAACAAAATGATAAAAATTTGGTTTGGGTAAAGTGCTGCATGACTGCGCAATTGTCATTCAAAATGAGACAGCGCCTGGGCAGGTGGAGGGGGGGTGAAAGTGCCCGGTACTGAAGTGGTTAACCACATCAGCACCGGGCGATTTTACCTCCTTCCTTACCAGAGCACTTTTTGCGATTCGGTACTGCGTTGCTTTAACTGAAAATTGCGTGGTCGTGCGACGTTGCACCCAAACAAAATTGACGTCCTTTTTTTTTCTCCCCACAAATAGAGCTTTCTTTTGGTGGTATTTGATCACCTCTGCGGTTTTTATTTTTTGCGCTATAAACAAAAGAAGAGCGTCAATTTTGAAAGAAAAAAAACACAATATTTTTTACTTTTTGCTATAATAAATATCCCATTTTTTTTAAAAAAAACTATTTTTTACTCAGTTTAGGCCGATACGTATTCTTCTACATATTTTTGGTAAAAAAAAGTCACAATAAGCGTATATTGATCGGTTTGCGCAAAAGTTATAGCGTCTACAAAATAGGGGATAGATTTATTGCATTTTTTTTTTACTAGTAATGACAGCGATCTGCGATTTTTTTTTCGTGACTGCGACATTGCGGCGGACACTTCGGACACTTTTGACACATTTTTGGGACCATTCACATTTACACAGCAATCGTTGCTATAAAATTGCAGTGATTACTGTGTAAATGTGACTGGCAGGGAAGGGGTTAACACTAGGGGGCGCTGCAGGGGTTAATATGTTCCCTATGGTAGTGATTCTAACTGTGGGGGGAGGGGACTCACAAGGGGAGGAGACCGATCGCTGTTCCTCCGTACTGGGAACACATGATCGGTCTCCTCTCCACTGACAGGACGTGGAGCTGTGTGTTTACACACACAGCTCCACGGTCCCGCTGTTTTCACGGGCAATCGCGGGTGCCTGGCGGACATCGCGGCCGCCTAGCACGCGCACCGGGTCCCAGCGCCGCGCCCCCTAGGCGGCCGGGAATGGGAGGACGTCATATGACACCCTACCAGGATGGGAGATCCACCTTGTGAGCGTCATATGACTATGGCCGGGTAATTAAGTGGTTAATTAAAAAAAAAAAAAAAAGTTTGTGGAGTCTATAAACTTTCCTACAGACTAAATAATATGATTTGGGTTATTTTCACCAAAGAAATGTTGCAGAATAAATTTTGGGTTAAATTTATGAAGAACAATTATTGATTTAAAAAAATTATAACAGAAATTAAGAAAACATATTTTTTTTAATTTTTCAGTCTTTTTTCAGTTATTTAGCAAAAAAAAATAAAAAAAAAATTCCAGTGGCTATTAAATACCACCAAAAGAAAGTTCTATTTGTGTGAACAAAATGATAAAAATGTGACAGTGCTGCCTGACTGCGCAATTGTCATTCAAAATGAGACAGCGCCTGGGCAGGAAGGTGGGGATGGGGCTGAAAGTGCCCGGTATTGAAGTGGTTAATAAAAAAAAAAAGTTATGCCCATTTTTGCATTACTTTCAGTATAGTTCTTATATTTCTGAAACTATATACCCTATCTCTGTGCTCTGGCCAAAAATATTCCTCTTTGAACGCATCCGGTTTAGAATACCCAACCCATGCCCGGTACTTTCTCTCTTCCATATACAATTACAGATATTTTACTTCCTCCATTCTATCATACAGCTCAGCAAACGTGCCTTATAAATAGCAATAATGATACAATTAACCCAGTCGGGGCCATCTGCACACGTCCCCGGCCAATCCCCGCTGTCTTCGCACACAGACCAGCTCCGTGCACGGAGATTATTAAGCGTCTACAGCAAATATGTAGGTGCTGGAGGTTAATGTATGCAAATTAACACTTGCTACAGGCCAAGCTTAACTGAATCCTTTGAACATGAGTATCAGGGGGCTTATAGCCGCCGTCCGCGCAGCATTCAAAATGCAGCCGTCAGGCGGAATTTCTCCGCTAATGCTTTTCGAAAGAGAAAGAAAGAGAAAAAAGCCCAGAAATATTCTGGTGAAAGTATTTTACTGCCTACCATTGACGGTAACAAGCGAGGCAATAGGCAAGCGGGGAGGGGGGGGGGGGGTTGGGGCTTGATTGTTAGAAAGAATTAAAAATGGAAGAGAGTTAAATAAAAGTAAATCTTATGGATGTGTTCACACTGTTGCAGTTCATTAACACAAAGCGTGTTACCTACGTTAATTTCATGCATTAAGCCAGGACAGCTACTTATTTTAACTGAGCTCCTTAATTCACTAAAACACACAAAAAAAGGTGTAAGTCGTTTATTTTTTTTTTGAAAGACTGAGCACCACAACATGTGTCAGGACCTGGATCACCTGCTGTGGTGGCACTGTGCTTCCCAGATTGGAAGGTTGCAGTTCTGCTGTTCACCAGCGGGTGTCTCCCTGCAGCCAGCAGATCCCAGTAATCAGTCTTCTCCTGATGCTGGCTGCTGGGAGGGTATTTAAGTCATACCAATGCAAAAGATAGGGGTTCCAACAGGTAACCCAAGGTCGGACTTTACAGGCACAGTAAACATTAAAGCGGGATTTCTCCGCTAATGCTTTTCGAAAGAGAAAGAAAGAGAAAAAAGCCCAGAAATATTCTGGTGAAAGTATTTTACTGCCTACCATTGAAGGTAACAAGCGAGGCAATAGGCAGGCGGGGGGGGGTGGGGCTTGATTGTTAGAAAGGATTAAAAACGGAAGAGAGTTAAATAAAAGAAAACCTTATGGATGTGTTCACACTGCTGCAGTTTATTAACACAAAGCGTGTTACCTACGTTAATTTCATGCATTAAGACAGGACCGCACCTTATTTTAAATTAGCTCCTTAATTCACTAAAACACAAAAAAAGGTGTAAGTCGTTTATTTTTTTTTGAAAGACTGAGCACCACAACATGTTTCAGAACCTGGATCACCTGCTGTGGTGGCACTGTGCTTCCCAGAACGGAAGGTTGCAGTTCTGTTGTCCACCAGCGGGTGTCTCCCTGCAGCCAGCAGATCCCAGTAATCAGTTTCCACCTGATGCTGGCTGCTGGGAGGGTATTTAAGTCCTACCAATGCAAAAGATAGGGGTTCCAACAGGTAACCCAAGGTCGGACTTTACAGGCACAGTAAACATTAAAGCGGTTCTGCAAACAATTTTTTTTTTCTTCTCCTGTTAAAATACTTTTTAAGTCGAACATTAAACTGTCTGTCCTTTATCCATTTCCGTTTTGTCCCGAAATCTGCACTTTTAAAATAAAAACAACACTATTTCCATTTTGCTTGTGGCCATTCGAAGCCCACAAGCAATCACTTCCCTGTTCCCATTCCAGGCCTCGCTGGTTCTCGCGCATGCGCACTGACAACAGCGCAGAGCGGCGTAAAAACCACTATTTTGCCATAACAACGGGTGGCGTCCGTGAAATCACGCGAGATTTTGCGTCAGCTGTCCACACTCCTGGGAGGAATGACACCAGATCCCAGGAGACAGTGCGGCAATCAAGTGATGAGGATCCCCGCACAAACCCCGCCCACACCTGCAGAGACAGAGGAATGGGTGCATAGACCGGGCCATCAATTAGAAGGTAGAAAACAAAAAACGGCCATTTAGCGCTCTTTGCCAGATTTGGAAGGCAATGAGATCTAGGCAAAAAAGTATGTGCAGAACCGCTTTAAGGATATGAAAAAATATTGATATTTATTGAAACATAAATCATATACATAAAGATACATAATATGTGATGTGAGCCCTAGTGCGTCAACGCGTTTCGCTGTTAAGCTTCTTCAGGACACATTCAGAATTCATTGATTGCAATAAAAGGAAAAGTTCTCACTATCTAAAGATAAAAACACATAATTATAATAACAATAACAGATATTGATAAAAATAAAAGACACTGTTTTTGTCCGGATAAAAGGCTATAGCATGTGTATATATATATATCAGGACGATATACATATATATAGATATATATATATACACACATGCTATAGCCTTTTATTCGGACAAAAACAGCATCTTTTCTTTTTATCAATATACGTTATTTTTATTATAATTATGTGTTTTTATCTTTAGATAGTGAGACCTTTTCCTTTTATTGCAATCAATGAATCCTGAATGTGTCCTGAAGAAGCTTAACAGCGAAACACGTTGACGCACTAGGGCTCACATCATATATTATGTATCTTTATGTATATGATTTTTAACCCTTTTTCTATGTCTCCTTTCATACCATATGTATATTTACATTTATGTTTCAATAAATATCAATATTTTTTCATATCCTCATTGTTTACTGTGCCTTTAAAGTCTGACCTTGGGTTTACCTGTTGGAACCCCTATCTTTTGCATTGTTATAATTATTTGCGGATGAGGCAACGTGAGTGCTTTCTCTTTTTTCTCATATCAGTATTTAAGTCCTCTAAGGCATGGTCGAATCTTCGAAAATAATTTTCTTTTGAAAATCAGAAATTCCATGCGTTTTGTGATCTGGTGATGCCACCGTTGATTTCGACATTCGACCAACCATGCCTTCAATTCAAATAATTTTCATGGTTGGGAATCTTCTTTTCTTTCCGAAAATTCTCTTTTCCTTCCGAAAATTTTCTTTTCTTACGCGTGCGCATTTCTTTTTCGATTACATTTCTGGCACGATTATCCCATCATTGACTAGAAAATCGTTAGTTTTAAAAAAAAATTTCCAACATGCCCAATGACTTAAATTCAATGAGTGCGCGAAAATCTTCTGTTGCTACAGCCCATGGTGCGAAATTCGAAAGAAAATTCTTAGATAAGATTTTCAAAATGATGAATTTGAAATTCTTAGAAATTCCCAAGGTATGGCCTGCCTAATACTAGTGTCTCTTGCTCTGCTGTGTTTTTCATTGCTGCCAGAGACTGCGTGCCATTTAGCCTGACCTTGATCTTGCTCCTGCCCTATATCCTGTATTCTACTGCCTCTTGTCTGCTCCTCATGATCCTGATACCAGTCCTTGTTCTCCATTCTCATGTGTTCCAAGCATATTAGACATGTGCACAATAGAAAAATTTGTTTATTTTCGTTTTTTTCGTTTCCGTTGAGTCGTCGGTGTTCGTATTCGTAACGATTCGTATTTTCGTAAGAGTTATTTTTTCGTTGATTCGTTTATTCGAAATTCAGACGCATTCGTATTTTTGTAGATTTAGTTACATTCGTACTTTCCTTAGATTGATTTATTCGTACTTTCGTAACATTGTTTTCGTAGATTCGTAATCGGAGCATAATTCATAATGTTATGTAACGTGTATGCTATTATTACATTTTAAGAGACACGGAAAGTTACGAATCTAAAAAAAAAGTTACGAATGTACGAATTTTTTCGAATTTTTTTTACGAATTTTTTCGTTCAATCCATTCGAAGCACGTTAAGCAGCGCCATTGGGTGTCATACGCTGATGACACCCAATTATACTTTCGGATCACCGGACAAAAAGACCATCATCGGCAATTAGAAAACTGCCTCACTCGAATAGACGACTGGATGACCGCCAGCTCTCTTAAACTCAACGAATCAAAAACAGAACTTCTTATTCTACATGCAAACCAAAACTCCCGAACCAAGATCCCTTGGACACCTCCTACCATCCTTGGACAGACCATCTCCCCAAGAACCAAGGCCAAGAGCCTCGGAGTCATTTTTGACTCAGAAATGTCAATGGATGCACAAATAGGATCGGTAGTTAGCGGATCTCACCATCTCCTTCGCCTTCTACGCAGACTCCTCCCCTTCATTCCAAAGGAGGACAAAGCAGTGGTAGTTGGAACAGTCATTAATTCACGACTGGACTACGCAAACTCCCTCTACATAGGGTTACCCCAATATCAACTTGCACGCTTACAACTTATCCAAAACACGGCGGCAAGGCTGATAACAGGAAAAAAAACCCGGGAATCCATCTCCCCTTCCCTGAGGAGCCTACATTGGCTAACCGTAAAGAATCGGGTCATTTTCAAGACCCTCTGCCTCACCCACAAATGCACCCATGGAGACGCGCCTCAATACCTTCTCGAGAAAATAAAACGCTACACACCCAATCGCAGTCTTCGATCGTCCGACCAAAACCTCCTCCTCATCCCCAAGTCCCGCTACAAATCAAAAGGGGAACGAAGATTCGCTGTCCAAGGACCACGGCTATGGAATGCACTACCAACCTACATCCGCATGGAAGAAAACCATCAGGTCTTCAGGAAAAAACTCAAGACCCACCTCTTCTAAGAAGCTTGACAACAAAGCACTAATTACAGCGCCTTGAGGCGATTCGGTTCGCATTGTAGCGCTATACAAATTATTCATTCATTCATTCATTCATTGTAAGGGACACGGAAAATTACCAATTCAACAAAAAAAAAAAAGCTACGAATGTACGAAAAAAAAGAAACGAATTGCACATGTCTAAAGCATATCCAGTTTACCAGGTTGATATGTGTTCCCCATTTTGTGTATACAGTATATTGTATATAGTCAGTTTGTTTAGTTAGGCTTTCTGTTACTCTGTTAGGTTGCTAGTTGGATTTTTTTTTTATCATTGGGGTATATAGTCCACTTACAGGCAGGGCTTCTTTTCCTAGAGAATAGGTGCAGGTGCAGTAAAACCTTGGATTGAGAGTAACTTGGTTTGAGGACGATTTGCAAGACAAGTAACATTTTCTTTTTACATTTTGACTTGATAAACAAGTGATGTCTTGATATACAAGTAGCGTCACGTCACAACTGGGTATAAAAGAGAAGAGAGGGCGCCTCTAAGTGTAGCAATATGGTTACATTTAATGAAGGTGCAACATTTAGCAACTCACATGGTTGATAATTAAAACAGACACATCTAAGTAAGGAGGCATCCGGGGTAAAGCTGTCCACACAGACCATACTCCGCGAAATTAAATTACAATAAAAAAACTAAAATACGTTTTTTTATTGGGTATGTTTTATCGCAAAAAAGTAAAAAAATATAGTTTTTTTTATTTTTCAAAATTGTCGGTTTTTATTTTGTTGATAGTGAAAAAAATAAAAAACGCAGAGGTGATCAAATACCACCAAAAGAAAGCTCTATTTGTGGGGGGGGGGGGGGAAAGGACATTGATTTTATTTGGGTACAGCGTCGCACGGCCACGCAATTGTCAGTTAAAGCGACGCAGTGCCTTATCGCGAAAAAAATGGCCTGGTCATGAAGGGGGTGAAACCTTCCAGGGCTGAAGTGTTTAAAGCATACCCAGTCGCTGTAATAATATGCCAAAACCCTTGTGACTCCATTTTAGCTTAAGTCTGCAATTACGAAAGAATGCACAGAAAAATGCTTGCACAGCACTGTACACTATATATATATATATATATCATTATGGTTTAGTTTGTCTTTTCCTTTTTTCTGTTCTATAGGCCATGGCACAGGATGCATGACTTATGACTCATAACCAGATGGTCTGTTGACCTGTGTTAACTCATGATAATGTATCTTAGGGGGTCACTATTATATGGTATATATTTTATACCAATACATCATTTACTAACCACTCCCCCCCTCTTTTGATTGGTAAGCTGAACCATATATAAGCTGTATACGCACCTAATAAAAGCAGACATTTTACGAATGCAAAACCTGCCTCTCGTTTCGTTTTGTCTCTCTAGATATCTGAGGGCCCTGTTGGTGTACCTATAGAAGGGTGGTCGTCCAGAATACTATTTCCTTTCAGTCGCTACCAGTGACGGCCGGCGGTAATTTTTTTTTTGGAGGGGGGTAGCAAACAGTGCACCCACAAAACACCCACCCCACATTGGAATCCATGCGCCCGGTGTGCTAAAAGAGGCGGGGCGCAGGGATGGGGGGGGCGGCGCCCATGCGCCCTTAATGGACGGGCCGCCCCACCTAGTAAGCAACACAGATTTGGTCATCACTGCTGCTGATTGCGGACAATTGGCGCATTACCATGCGAGCAGCGAGCGAAAAGCTACCACTACTAAAAAGATTGTATTGCAAGCTTGGTTTTATCTTCAGGCAACATAGAAACTTCTAAATATCATTAGAATTGTTCTGATTGGTTTGAGGCATTTCCCGGAGTTACCCTCAACCAGACAGATGAGATACAATACCAGTGTACGCCGATTTGCATCTATATTAAAGAAACTGAGCTTCTTTCTCATCCCTTTAGCAGGAAAAAAAAAAAAATATATATATATTATATTTTTCTGAGGCTTAGAGATAACACTTCAGTATGATAATCCTACAAAGTCGACAGCCTTTTCTGCAGCGCACAAAAATAAATCCATGAGTGTAAACACCTAAGAAATCATATCACATTTATCCAGAGATAGAAAAGCAAAACCAATAAATACAACACATATTATTTTTAACTATTACCAATAAAATATATAGCAAAAAAATGGTCCATTCAGCACCAAATTCATCATATACAGTAGCCAACATGTAAAAAAAAAAAATAATGAATCGGACTACCGGTACCACTTGGGGATAATATGTAAAATCAATGATATTTTTTTATATCAATACATAGTTACATAGTAGGTGAGGTCGAAAAAAGACACAAGTTCATCAAGTCCAACCTATGTGTGTGATTATATGTCAGTATTACATTGTATATCCCTGTATGTTGTGGTTGTCCGGATGCTTATCTACCGTATATACTCGAGTATAAGCCGACCCGAATATAAGCACCTAATTTTACCACAAAAAAACCTGGGAAAACGTATTGACTCGAGTATAAGCCTAGGGTTGGAAATGCGCAGCTACTGTAAGTGGAAAAGAGGGTCAGCAATGCCCATTTGCAGCCTCACTGTGCCCATTTGCAGCCATATGTCCCCCAAACATCAAACTTTGTAGTTAAGGGTTCCTAGATTCCCCCTAGCTGCAGCCAAAGGGTCCCGAAATGACATTGCTGCAGATGGACACAGTTGACCGACTTTTGGGCCACTTGGTGCTAGAAACCCCAAATTGTAGTGCTAGTTCCACTAGGTTTGCACACCAAATTTGGGGTTCCTAACACCAAGTGGCCCCGAGATAAGGGGGCCCCAAAGTTGGTTTGGAAAATGTAAAGCCCCATACACACGGTAGAATTTTCCGATGGATTCTGTCCTATCGGACAATGTTGTCGGAAAATCAGACCGTGTGTAGGCTCCATCGGACAGTTTCCATCAGATTGTCTGACGGACAAAGTCCTATCTCCTGCTGGATAGATTTTTTGACAACAAAGTCCGATCACACCAAATCCGATCGTGTGTAGCGAATTCCGACCAGACAAAGTGCTACGCATGCTCAGATCACATTGCAAGACCAAAGCTATTGGCTTCTAGCCTCTACGTAGTCCCGTCGTAGGCAACAAACGTCACCACGTTCAGAATGATCGGATTTTCCGACAACTTTGTCCGACCGTGTGTACGCAAAACCAACATCAGACAAAGTATGACGGACATGGCCTGACGGACATGGTCTGACGGACATGGTCTGACGGACCTGGTCCTCGGATAATCCGCGCGTGTGTATGGGGCTTTATTCTCTGCTGCAAAAGTGCTTGACTCGAGTATAAGCCGAGGGGGGCATTTTCAGCACTCGGCTTATACTCGAGTATATACGGTAATCGTTTTTTGAAACTATCGATGCTCCCCGCTGAGACCACCGCCTGTGGAAGGGAATTCCGCATCCTTGCCACTCTTACAGTAAAGAACCCTCTACGTAGTTTAAGGTTAAACCTCTTTTCTTCCAATTTTAATGAGTGGCCACGTGTCTTGTTAAACTCCCTTCTGCGAAAAAGTTTTATCCCTATTGTGGGGTCACCAGTAGACATGTGCGCCGTCAATAAATTTGTTTTGTTTCGATCCGTTCCGTTTCGTATTAGCCGTTAATTCGTATTTCGTAATTTGTGTCCAAAATTCTATTTGGATTAGTACGAAATACGAATTTTCGTTAGGTTCGTTAACTTTTTGTAACAAAGTTCGTTATGATGAATTTATCATTATGAGGGGCTCCCATCATCCCTGTGCTGTGATGACTTCCTGGGTTTTTTAACTTCATCATAACGAATAACCGTAATTAACGAACATTCTTATTTTGTCTGATTCTGAATCTCCCATCGACTAACACTCCCACTCCCATATTAAAAAGGGTCATTTTTCCAACCCTCACTCAGCAGAAGAAGAAAACCTCTGATTGGTCAACTAAACACCAGTCACGTTTCCGTTGTAACGGAATTTGGATCCGAAATTCGTAAACAAAATTTCGTATTTCGTACAAAATTCAGAAGCTTAGTGTGACTGACCTAGCCGGGACACAGGCTTTTTGAGAGGACTAAATGTGAGCCTCCTGCCAACTGATTATGGGCCCTGGATTTTAAGGGGCACAGGTGAAGGAGAACCCCAACCATCAATAATCTGTGCTAGTCAGATTCAATTGCAGGGTTAATTGGCACATACAACAATAGGTGAAATGCTCTTTAGAATCTGTGTCAAGACAGATTACCCTTGTTTGCATTATACAAGACAACAGACAGGTGGCTGGAGTTGATGATATTAGCATCTAACATGTGTGAGGCTCGTGACAACAAGTCTGACCTGTAGTGAAAACCTGATGGGCACAGAGTCACATTGGCTGCTTAAAGGGATTAGTTAATTAGTTTATGTTAATTTGTTACAGGTGTATTGTTAGAGTAATATGAGCAGGAGGGGGGGGGTCTCCTCTTCTACTTTATTATAAATACTGTCATTTTGGTTCTAAATCTAAAGTCTCTTCTCGTTTGGTGCTTGGGAGCGGTTGGAATATCTGAGATCCATTCAGACTGGGAGGAAGTGGTATATGACGAAAGCACTCCAGAGGAGTGTGGGAGCGTTTTGTCACACATAGCAATTCGTATTTTGGATCCTCCCGAATGTACGAATTTATGGAAATTCGTACGAATTTTCGATTTGTACGAAACTAATCGCACATGTCTAGTCACCAGTACGGTATTTGTATATTAAAATCATATCCCCTCTCAAGCGTCTCTTCTCCAGAGAGAATAAGTTCAGTGCTCGCAACCTTTCCTCATAACTAATATCCTCCAGACCCTTTATTAGCTTTGTTGCCCTTCTTTGTACTCGCCCCATTTCCAGTACATCCATCCTGAGGACTGGTGCCCAGAACTGGACAGCATACTCCAGGTGCAGCCGGACCAGAGTCTTGTAGAGCGGGAGAATTATCGTTTTATCTCTGGAGTTGATCCCCTTTTTAATGCATGCCAATTCGGTACACCTGTGAAATTGCCGTTCCATCCTGAGAAAGCAGATTAAGTCTGCAAAACACTTTCCATTCTGCCATTCCATCATTGGTTAGTGGCGGTCTGTTCATTAGGGGCGGTCCGTTCATTAGGGGTGCCCGGGCGCCACCCCCTCTCTCTACGCCACCCCCTATATGCAATGGATAAATTCATGCATAGACCCTATGCATAGATGCATGCATAGCATGAATCTATCCACGGCCGCCGTGGCCACAACCTATTCATGCATCCGGCCCCTTAAAGGGGCCCCCGGCGCATGAATTACAGCGGCTGGTTATGTTTTTAGGCCAGAGGCTCTAATAGGCTTCAAAATAGGGTGGGCTTGGGTCACAGAGAATGCGAACGGAGCCCACCCAGGTGCGTTGCAACAGCAAATGAAAATACCTTTTTTCAGTGGGAACATGGATGAATGCAGTTCCGGCACCTCCAGCACAGAATGTATGTACTGGCAAAGGGGTCTGAGAGTGTGCTGGGGGGGTCTATTGATACTGACTGGCAGAACTCTAGGTGTTGTAGTGTTGCTGGGGGGTGTCTATTGTTGCTGGAGGTGTCTAACATTGCAGAGGGCTCTATTATTGCTGGTGGGGGATCCTTTGCTCTGGGGTTCTTATGTTGTTGGGGGTCCACTGTTGAGGGGGTAGGGTCTTTTGATGCTGGTTGCTGGGGGATCTATTGTTGCCAGCAAGGGTCTTTTGTTGATGGGGGCGTATTTTGTTCTTGGGGAGGTCTATTGTTGCTGGGGGGGGGTCTGTTTTTGCTGGAGGGGTCTATTATCAATAACCAATTCCGTAAAAATTACTTAACGAAACAAAATGATACTTGGCTCTAAAAGGTTTGGTACTAAGTGGTGGATAGGGGGTGTAAACAAGGGGCAGTGCTCATTGGTAGGTCAGGGTGAAGAGAGTACCTGCACCTATTCTATGAGAAAAAAAAAAAAGCCCTGCATATACTGTATATGTAGAAGCATTTGCCAACCATAGCAAATTTTGGCAAATCCCTCTTACTTCTCCCTCTCTCCAACACTTTGCGATTTACTTACTAAAGCTGGAGAATGCAAAATCGGCTCACTTCTGTATAGAAACCAATCAGCTTCCAGGTTGTATTGGCAAAGCCTAATTGAACAAGCTGAGGCTAGAAGCTGATTGGTTTCTCTGCAGAAGTGAGCCTGATTTTGCACTCTCCAGCTTTAGTAAATAAACCCCATAGTATTTCAGGAGAAGAACCTCATACCAACTGCGAAGCATGGTGGTTTTTAATCTAATAGTTTGGGGATGGTTTGCTGCTTCAGGACCTTGGCAACTTTCAGTTATCGGGTCAAGTCATAGGGCAAACCAGGCACTTGCCCGGTGGGCCGCTGGGGCCGCCAGTCCTTACGGGGTGCGACTGCCACTTAAGCGCTGAGCGCCGGGGGGTGCCGGGGGGCGGAAACAAGAAGGGGAGGATCTAGATGAGACACCTACGGACTCGTCCGTATAGGTCAGCCGTCGGTGCTGGGGGGCGTGATTGCAAAGGGGAGAGGAGCTAGAGCAGATACCATGGAGCCGAGCGGTAAGAGAAAACATGAGTGCAGCCCCCCCCGTAACCTGGATAGGAGGAGCGGTAGGGGCGGCTGCATATAGAACAATAATTATTTTCATCTTCCTCCTACAGTCTCTGAATACCTGCGAGAGGTAGAGAAGAAGCAGGCATTCCGAGACTGCAGGAGGAAGATGGAGAGAATGATTCTTCTATATACAGCCACCCCTACCGCTCCTTCTATCCTGCTTCTCTCTGCTGCCCCCCCCCCACCCCCACTGTGCTCTCCACATTCCCCATGCTCTCCGCCACCCCCTCCCTGTGCTCTCCACATTCCCCCATGCTCTACGCTGCCCCCCTGTGCTCTCCACATCTCCCCATGCTCTCCACCTCCCCCCATGCTCTCCACATCCCCCCCCATGCTCTCCTCCGCCACCCCCCCTGTGCTCTCCACATTCCCCATGCTCTCCGCCACCCCCCTCCCTGTGCTCTCCACATTCCCCATGCTCTCCACCACCCCCCTCCCTGTGCTCTCCACATTCCCCCATGCTCTCTGCCACCCCCCTCCCTGTGCTCTCCACATTCCCCATGCTCTCCACCCCCCTCCCTCCCCGCCACCCCCCCTGTGCTCTCCACATTCCCCATGCTCTCTGCCACCCCCCTTCCTGTGCTCTCCACATTCCCCCATGCTCTCTGCTGCCCCCCTGTGCTCTCCACCTCCCCCATGCTCTACACCTCCCCCCATGCTCTCTACATCCCCCCCCATGCTCTCCTCCGCCCCCCCCCTGTGCTCTCTACATTCCCCCATGCTCTCCGCTGCCCCCCCTGTGCTCTCCACATCCCCCATGCTCTCCACTTCCCCCCTCCCTGTGCTCTTTACATTCCCCCATGCTCTCTGCTTCCCCCTGTGCTCTCCACATGTCCCCATGCTCTCCACCTCCCCCATGCTCTCCGCTGCCCCCCTGTGCTCTCCACCCACCCATTCTCTTTCCTGGTCCCCCCTCACCTCCCCCCACACACCTCTGCTGTGTTCCCCCCTCCCCTCTCCCGGAGGATCCGTCAGGGTGGAGAGTGGGGAAGGGGATGGTTAACATATGGGCTGCTCAATCCAAAATGCCTGGGCCTATTTTCTGTCCCAGTCCGGGCCTTGGTCAAGTGATTGGTTTCTCTGCAGAAGTGAGCCTGATTTTGCACTGTCCAGCTTTAGTAAAAAAAACATAGTATTTCAGAAGAAGAACCTCCTACCAACTGCGATGCATGGTGGTGACAATCTAATAGTTTTGGGATGGTTTGCTTCTTCAGGACCCTGGCAACTTGCAGTTATCGGGTCAACTGTAAATTCTACATCATATCAAAGTGTGCTTGATGAGAATATGGGACCATCTGTCCGAAAGTTTATGTTGAACTGGAAAAGGATGTTTCACCATGATCATGATTTTGCACTCTCCAGCTTTAATAAATAAAGCCCAGTATCTTTCAAATGCTTTTCCTACCTGGGTGATTCAGGCCTTCGAGCCAATGAGTCAACAAATAATGAATTTTATTGAAGACGTGAAAATACAAATAAGATGGGAGACAAGGCAGAAAAAAGCATCTCATGATACATTGTAACTGAGCTTTTTGTTTTATCCTTTACCAGCCAACTGGGAGCAAGCCTTTAGAATCGTGCACATCTACAGGGATTCTGAGCTCTTATGTAATGTAACCTCAGCCCAGAGCCTTTTGGAAGATAACCAACAGCTAAGTAAACTAAAGCAATTTGGCGAGATGCTTGATGACGGCTCTCAAAGGACAGGAGAAGAAAGGAGAAAGCTGGAATCTGCAAACTCTCATCATTTGCATGAATGAATTATAGGATCTAATGTGTTTAAAAGTGCACTTATCCTTAACACCAGCACTGTTATATCATGCCAGCTTTGTGTTTCTTTGTTTTAAATGTGCATTGGTTGTCGTCCTGAAACTAAGATTAAGAGTAAAATGTTCTTCTCATAGATCATCATCATTGAATTTGGCTCACTTTGCAGTTCACAAACATTTATTTGTATCTGAGGGAACACCGAAACCTTAAGTGCTGTAGGAACCTGGGGATGCAATGGAGGAACCAGGATAGCTACAGAGGAAGCCTATCCAGTTCCTATGAACCTGAAGCATAACCCAAGCTTGATATCACACCCCCCCACCCCAGTTCTCTCTCCCTTATGCCGCGTACACACGATCGGAATTCCAGCCAGAAAATAACTGATGAGAGCTTTTCATCGGAAAATACGACCGTGTGTAGGCTCCATCTGAATTTTGCTGGCCGAATTTCCGACACCAAAGAATTGACAGCATGTTCTCAATTTTTCCGAGGTTTCTATCGAAAATTCCCATCATCTGTAAGAATTCCGACGCCCAAAGTTCTTACGCATGCTCGAAAACAATTCGACGCATGCTCAAGAGCATTGAACTCGGCTTGTTGTAGTGTTGTACGTCACTGCGTTCTTGACGGTCGGAATTTGGTGTGACCGTGTGTAGGCAAGACAGTTTGAGCGGAATTCCGATGGAATTCCAACAGGAAAACCATCAAAGCTTTTTCCGACGAGAATTCCGATCGTGTGTACGTGGCATTAGATGTTTTCTAAAAAGATCCTCATACATCTTTATTCCTTAAATCTGAAATTTAGGCTGGTCTGGTGGTGTTATGGATCGTTTTTCTTCCTCTGTGGTGGTGGAAGATGGTCCTTCCTGTGAGCTCAGGCTGTGATATGTCCCCTTAAGTATGTCCCCTTAAGGGGCGGGTCCATGACATTCTCACAGGAAGAGGGTTGATAGATGCTGGCTGTCATTAAATCTGGAAGACTGAGACCATCTAGTGGCAAAGAAGAGGTACTGGCAGGGACACCTCTTAAATGTTAGTATTGTAGAAAAAACATTTTTTTTTAACAGCTGCAGGTAAAAAATGTATAGTGCTCCCCTTTAATAATGTGGAGCATGCCAAGTTAACAACTGGGCAGTATGGCATGAAGGAAGTCCTCAACTTACATCAGGGCCCCTTTCTTGGTAGCTATATTATAGGAAGAGATGTGGATCATTAGCTTCCAAAATCAAAATGCTGATAAAATGCTGGATTGTGGGTTCTGCCTACAAATCTTTATGAATAAACATGTGAAAGCGACTCTGAAATAAACTACACTAAAAGGGTGGTTTACATAACTTAATCCTATATGTTACTCATTCCCTCCTTTTCCAAATTTGTCTGTCATCCCTCTCTTTTGTCCATTTCACTTCCAAACTTTTTCTCTTATTTCCTTAACTCTCTCACCTCTCCATCTCACTCTCTCTATCTTTTGCATATCCCTTTTCCAATACAACACTCCCTTCCTTCCTTTCTTCCTTCCCTCTCCACTCAACCATTCTTTCTTTTTCTCTACCCCTGCATTCTTTCTTATCCCTCTCTCTCTCCCTCTTCTTTCTTCTTCTTCTTTTGCATATCTCTTTCTCAATATGTTCTTCCATTCTTCCTTCTAAAATGTTCTTCTGTTCTTCCTTCCTTCCTTCCTTTCTTGCTTTCTTCCTTCCTTCCCTCTTTAATCCCCCATTATTATTTTCTCTTTCTCTCCACTCCACCATTCTTTCTTTTCCCTTTCTCTCCTCTTTCTTCCTTCTCTCTTCACTCCTCAATTTTTCTTATCCCTCTTATCCCTCTTTTCTTTCTTCCCTTCCATTCTTCCTTCCTTCCGTTCTCCCTCCCTTCCTTCCCTCGCCTCTCAACCATTCTTTCTTTTTCTATTTTACTCTACTTCTCCATTCTTTCTTATCCCTCTCTCTCTTCTTTCTTCTTCTTCTTTTGCATATCTCTTTCTCAATATAAAATGTTCTTCCGTTCTTCCTTCCTTCCCTCTCTTATCTCTCATTCTTTTTTTCCCTTTCTCTTCACACCACTATTCTTTCTTTTTTCCTTTCTCTCCTCTTTCTTCCTTCTATCTTCACTCCTCCATTATTTCTTATCCATCTTTTCCATCCTATCTCCCTTCCTTCCTTCCTTACCTTGCCACTCCTCAGTTCTTTATTTTCCCTTTCTCTTTACTCCTTCATTCTTTCTAATCCCTCTTTTCCTTCCTTCCTTCCTTCTTTCTCTCTCCACTCCACTCCACTCCATTCTTTCATATCCCGCTTTTCCTTCCTTCCTTCCTTCCTTCCTTCCTTCCTTCTCTCTCCACTCCACCATTCTTTATTTTTCTCTTTTTCTCTACTTCTCCATTCTTTCTTATTCCTTTCTCTCCACTTTCTTCCTTTACTTTCCACTCCTCCATTCTTCCTTTTCTATTTCCCCCCTCTTTCTTCCTTCTCTCTTCACTCCTCTATTCATTCTTATCCCTCTCTTCCTTCCTTCCTTCCCTCTCCATCACTGTTTCTGTCATGAAGATCCTGCCAGAAATCTAAACCCGGGCCGTCCTGGCCCTCAGATTCCATTGCGCATGCGCATGCGCGCCCGGGCGCGGGCACGTGCACAACCGCGCACAGGGAGACGGGCGCGCGCCCTAGTTAGCACCAGCCGGCCTATTTAAGCCTGACTTGAGCAGACGGTCTTTGCTGTCTGCTCTACAGCGTTGTGGTGTAGTAAAAGAAACCTGATCCTGTTATACCTGTTCCTTTGACCCGGCTTGCCATAAAGACTATCCTGCTTTCTGCCTGTACCCGACCCCGGCTTCCAGTGACCATCCTCCTGCCTGATCCATTTGTACCTTGCTCTAGTTCAGATTCATTACCTGACTTCTTGATGAACTTTGGTTCCTTGTTTAGCCTTTGTCCAGTCTGCAGTCTGACCCTCTGTAACGAGCCTGTCCACCTGCTGGTTCCAGTCCAGTCTGTGGTTCCGTTTCCTGTGCTCAGTTCCTGTCAGCTCTGCTATCCAAGTGTACCTGTGAACTTACTTGCCAAGTCGTTGTCCAGTTCCTGTCAGCTCTGCTATCCAAGTGTACCTGTGAACCTGCTTGCCAAGCCGTTGTCCGGTTCCTGTCAGCTCTGCTATCCAAGTGTACCTGTGAACTTACTTGCCAAGCCGTTGTCCAGTTCCTGTCAGCTCTGCTATCCAAGTGTACCTGTGAACCTGCTTGCCAAGCCGTTGTCCGGTTCCTGTCAGCTCTGCTATCCAGTTTACCTGTGAGCCTGTTTCCTGTGATCCTGCCAGCTCTGCTATCCAGTTTACCTGTGAGCCTGTTTCCTGTGATCCTGCCAACTCTGCTATCCAGTTTACCTGTGAGCCTGTTTCCTGTGATCCTGCCAGCTCTGCTATCCAGTTTACCTGTGAGCCTGTTTCCTGTGATCCTGCCAGCTCTGCTATCCAGTTTACCTGTGAGCCTGATTCCTGTGATCCTGCCAGCTCTGCTATCCAGTTTACCTGTGAGCCTGCTTCCTGAGATCCTGCCAGCTCTGCTATCCGGTTTACCTGTGAGCCTGCTTCCCAGAGATCCTGCTTGCTCAGCTAACCTGTTTCCTTCCCACCGGTCTGTTGATCCTGCCAGGCACCCGTGCTCCTCCTCACTCCTGGCTCTCCTGTTCCCACACCAGGGGACCAGGAGTGGGAGACGCAAGGGAGGCCTCTCCCTGCAATCTCGGGCTCGCACCACCAGGTACGTGACAGTTTCCTTCTCCTTTCTCTTTACTCCTCCATTCCTCATTCCTTCCTTCCATCTCCACCATTCTTTCTTTTTCTCTAATTCTACTCCTCCATTCTTTCTTCACCTTCATTCCATCCTTCCCTTCTTCCTTACTTCTACCCTCTCCACTCCACCATACTTTCTCTGTCCTTTCTCTTCACTCCACTATTCTTTCTTTTCCCTTTCTCTCCTCTTTCTTCCTTCTCTCTTTCCATCCTATCTCCCTTCCTTCCTTCCTTCCTTCCTTCCTTCCTTCCTTCGTCACTCCTCAATTCTTTATTTCCCTTTCTTTATTTCTCTAGTTCCTAAGTTTCTTTATTTTTCAAACATATTCTCTTTATTTCAACGGCCCACATTCTATTTATCCGCCCCCCCCCCTCCCTCCCTCTTACCTTTTTTCCTTCCTCCGTCTCTCATTTCCCTCCCAATTTCTCTCTAAACTCCATCCATCTCTCTATTCTCGAGGATTCCACAAATGTTGTGTATTTTGTATCTGGCTTTGTAAGTTTGGTGTAAGATGAGGTGATGATGATGATGAGTTACATGAAAGGCATGAAATGCAGCCGCCCAGACAAGAATAATGGCGAGCCCATTATACAATGGAGAGGATAAGAAGACAAATGCACGGCGGCTCTCACTAAGACACATGATGGGGTAATCTTATGACAAATGCACTATGGAAAATGAGCTTTTAATGCTTCACAGGTCGCTTTGTGGATCATCTTTATGCAGCGAAGCTGGTTTGCCAGACGTGATTCTTTCTTACATAAATTCAGCAAGGGGAATAAAATGCGGCTTCTCCAGACTGGAGAAAAACCAAGATAAGATGGAACTGCAGGTAACAACACAGGAAATAATGACAATGCAGTTCTAGTACATTTTACTTGTTGAGTGATAGAAAAATACCTGGAAAATGCAATATGCAGTAAGGGGGATACAATATTTGGAAATCTTACTGAATACCAGTGTATAGGAACCAAGGAAGCAGCTGCAGAAACTCGTCTCCGTCCTTCTTATATTAATGATTGTCACTTTCTCTATGTAGCACCCTCTAGTTAGTGTGCTCGAAGAATAGTGCATGTTTTTGTGAGAGTTGGTAAATTTCCAGGCTTGGCTGGTGTGTTTTGATCTGGGTTGGGAGTGACTCAAAGTAGAGCTGAGTGACTCACAGACAGCACCACCAACACCTCCCACTTATTTTTTTCTGGAAAGAAAGGAGGAGAGGAAAGGTGGATCTGCCTGGGTTATTCTGAGGAGCCCTGACCAATCCCCAATTTGGATTGGCAGGGGGCTGGCCTCCTTAACCACTTCAAACCCCGCCCAAATGACGCCCGCAGGAGGGATCTCCCATTCTGGGTGGGCGTCATATGATGATTCTAACTGTAGGGGAGGGGACTCACAAGGGGAGGAGACCGATCAGTGTTTCTCTGTACTGGGAACACACGCAATTAGCGTATATTGATTGGTTTGCGCAAATGTTATAGCGTCTACAAAATAGGGGATATAAAAAAATTTGACACTACCACTATTTTATTCTACAGGGCCTCTGATTTTAGATAATATGTACTTTTTTTTTTTGGGGGGGGGGGGGGTTACAGTAATTTCTAGCAAAAAAAGATCAGATTTTAACATTAGTGCAAAAAATTGCCCCGGTGGACAAATGATAGAAAAAATTAAAAAAAGGAAAAAAAAAAAAAAACATTAGCACCTATTATTAAAATATTAAATATTTAACATTTATTAATATTTTATCTCTTAATATCATATATAATAATACTAAAATACCAACCCATAGGCTTAGTGTGTTGGGGCTTGTATCATCTGGAAAAGGTAATGTAAAAATCACATATAATGGTATTATTAATAAGGGGCAAAAAAAAATTGACCCAAAGTGCCATTGATGCACATTTTGCATTATTCCCTCATCTCTGTACTTTGTACATAAATATACCACAGTGCTGATTTTCAAGCCGGAAACCCAAAGCTGGTATTTGTCATATTATTATCACCAGGTTCAGCGCGGGATCGGCCTGAATTGATTTTATTACAGGAACCAAATTTATTGTCCTATAAATAGCCACTTTCTCTTTCCTCCTGTGTCCCATTTAGGAGATTCTAGAAATTGCTATTTTCTCTCTGGAGATCTGGAGAAGATTGTTATCCAGCTACCTCTTCTGTGCAGGTAAGTATTGATATATGTGACTCAAGCACGCATACAAGTAATGAGCCCAAAACTGGATTTATTATGTATTCTGCCAAGAAAAATAATAATTTCTTTGTCTCTCAAGTCCAGTGCTGAATAAATCTGCCTGCTCAGGACCAGGGCCACTGATGGGGGGGGGGGGGATACAGACCATACTCCCATACTGGACCTGGGCCCCATCGGGTTAAAAGTGAGGTCTGGGTGTGGTACAGACCATAATCCCATAACAGACCTGATCCCCATTGGGTCAGCAAACAGGTCCAAACCTTGTACAGACCATACTCTGATACTGGACCTGGGCCCCATCGGGTTAGCAGTGAGGTCTGGGTGTGGTACAGACCATAATCCCATAACGGACCTGATCCCCATTACTCAAATTTAGTGCAGGATATAATGGAAGACACGCTCTAGCTATGACTGACTCTTTAGGGTGAAACCCCGCCTGAGATTTGTAATAGGTGAACTACAGCACAGTGGACTCCAATGCAAGGACAAACCTGAGCCAACAAATCTAGAATAGTCTCTCCAAGGGTTAGCAAGAACAGTCTCTAGGATCTTTCTCGGACCTATATTACTGTGCCCTGTGTACTCGAATGCTTTCCTTCAGTACCGCATCCAGCTTCTGTGCTGTGGGCCTCCAGGCCAAATCCTCTATAGACTTTCTCCAAACTGCTCCCAGCAACTTCAGACATGGCTCCTCTGACTCTCCCTGAGCTGGGGCCCCCAAACGCATCCATAAAGATTCAGCTCAATGACCCAGTGGGCCACAGCACAAAGGCCGGGTCTTCTCCGCATAGGACAGCTGTTCTAGGCCCCAGTCTATTTATACACACCTCTGCCCCCTACTGGCCATTCCTCCTACCAGAGATTGGCCGAGGCTGCATAAATATGCAAGTTGAGGGTCTCTTCCAAACCATTAAATTCTGGAACTTACCAGAAACCAGGGGTAACCAATCAAACCTGCAACTAGCAGAACCCAGAACAGCCAAAAGCAATCAAACTTCGCTCTCCTGGCTACAGAGGAGCCAAAAAGTAAATTTGCATCAATACTACTAGCAACCTTCCTAGGAGGGTGCTACATGAATATTATTTTTTTCTCACAAACTGGCCTTAGAATCAGATAACAGAAAACCCCTTTCGTTGAAAGGAACAACACCCCTTTATCTACTGCAAATGTTTTGGGGACAGTTAACATTTTCGGTAGTGCAGTGAGAAATGTACATAGGTTTAGTGTTATTTATTAAATGCCAGATTTGCAGTAGCGTACTGACTTTTTGCCGTCCAATTATTTTGCCTTGTTTGTCCCGTGTGTCCCAGTGGGCCATAAAAGTGCTGAAACCATAATTCACGGAGGAAAAATCCATTGTTTCCACTTATCGGAATTCTCCACATTAGATGAGTTCAATAGCTTAATGCCAAGTCAAAAGGTGAAGAATGACAAAACGTGTCTTATAATTCATGACTTTAGATGTACAAGTCCACACCGGCAGTTGTTTATCTCGACTGTAGCATACCAAGCAATTCCTAAACACTTTGTCTATCTCAGTTGACTGATGGATCAGGACAGTTAAAGGATTTAAAATGTGATTGGTTGCATTTTGGCTAATCGGTAATTTTTTTAAAAAACTTACATCAGCATTAGTAAATACATATACCACCATAAATACGTATATATGAGGGCTGTAAAGAAAGTACTGCAAAAGTAGACATAACTTTTTTTTGCATAGACAGGTTGTTCAAATGTCACATGTTGTTAGAGTTATGCCCCGCACACATGGTCAGATTTTCCGACCGGAAATGTTGGATGTGAGCTTGCTGTCGGAAAGTCCGACCATGTGTACTCTCCATCAAACATTTGCTGTTAGACTTTCCGCCAACAAATGTTTGCTAGCAGGTTCTCAAATTTTCCACCAGCAAAACTTTGTTGTCGGAAAGTCCGATCGTGTGTACACAAGCCTGTCGCACAAAAGTCCACGCATGCTCAGAGTCAAGCAGAAGGAGTCGCACTGGCTATTTAACTACCTTTTTCTTGGCTCGTTGTATGTCTTGTACGTCACCGCGTTCCCACTTTCGGAAATGTTGGCCAACATTTGTGTGACCGTGTGTATGCAAGACAAGTTTGAGCCAACAACCTTCGAACAAAAATCCACGGTTTTGTTGGCAGAAAGTACAATCGTGTGTACGGGGCATAACTCTACCTCTATAGCAGTGATGGTGAACCTTGGCACCCCAGATGTTTTGGAACTACATTTCCCATGATGCTCAACTACACTGCAGAGTGCATGAGCCTCATGGGAAGAATGTAGTTCCAAAACATCTGGGGTGCCAAGGTTCACCATCACTGCTCTATAGTAACTCTTCCTCTTTTTTTTTCTTCATTGCAGGTAAATAACTGATTCCAAGCAGAAGCAATGTGCTGTCATTGAGTTCTTGATGAAGGACGGGTGCAGGCTGTCCGACATCCACAGAAGGCTACAGAATGTTTATGGAGATGACACCACCGACAAGATTCTCCAATGAGAAGACATTGCTCTTATCAATAGTGTCATCTCTGTAGACATTCTGTAGCCTTCTGTGGATGTCGGACAGCCTGCACCCCTCCTTCATCAAGAACTCAATGACCGCACATTGCTTCTGCTTGGAATCCATTATTTAGCTGCAATGAAAAAGATGTAGAAGAAGAAGAGTTGCTAGAGAGGAATAGCCGGTGAAGCTCCCTCCTCTTTTTCATACTCACTGTGATTCATTTTAATGGGCTGCCCCATGCGCGAGCAATATGCAAAACAAGTCCCTGACCCTTTTGCAAAATCGCATCGAGCCATGTTAGCAGATGCGTGGGGGGGGTGCTGCTTTTAACCACTTGCGGACGCCCGCTGTACATATACTTCGACAGGGCGGCCGCTCTATGCCAGATCACATACCTAGTATGTGGTCTGAGACCTCAGGGTCTGGGTCATGCACGTGCGCCGCCGGCGTCACGCTCCCGCTATGATCACACACACAGCAAGAGCCCAGCGGCGTTTACCGTGGACTCGATGTCCGCCAGCACCCGCCGATTGTTCAGCACATAGACAGATCGCCATTCTGTCAGTAGGGAAGGCATTGATCCTGTGTATCCTGCAAAGCAGGGACACAGATCTATGCATTCCGTTTGTAAAATCACCTCCCCGACAGAACACAAGCACTGGCTAGGAACACATTTAACCTATTGATTGTCCCTGATGTTAACCTCTTCCCAGCCAGTGTCCTTAGTACAGTGACAGTGCATATTTTTAGCACTGATCACTGCAATGCCCCGTACACTACGGAAACTGTTCGATGGGACTTTGTTGATGGAAATTTTGACCGTGTGTAGGCTCCATCACACATTTTCAATAGGAATTTCCATCACACAAAATTTGAGATCTGGATTTCAAATTTTCTAACAACAAAATTCTTTGTCGGAAATTCCGATCGCGTGTACACAATTCCGATGCACAAAGTTCCACGCATGCTCGGAATCAAGCAGAAGAGCCACACTGGCTATTGAACTTCATTTTTCTCGGCTCGTCGTATGTGTTGTACGTCACCGCGTTCTTGACGTTCAGATATTTCGAGCAACTTTATGTGACCGTGTGTATGCAAGACAAGTTTGAGCCAACATCCGGAAAAAAAACATGTATTTTGTTGTCGGAAAATCCTATCGTGTGTACAGGGCATATTAGTGTCACTGATCCACAAAAAAGTGTCAAACGTGTCAGTTAGTGTCCGTTTTGTCCTCCGCAATATCGCAGTCCTGCTATAAGTCGCTGATCGCCACCATTACTAGAAAAAAAAATATTTAAAAAAATATCCCATAGTTTGTAGACACTATAACTTTTGCGCACACCAATCAATATACACGTATTGGGAATTTTTTTAACAAAAATATGTAGCAGAACACATGTTGGCCTAACGTTATAAAGAAATTTGATTTTTTTTTCAATTTTTTTATTGGATATGTTGTATAACAGAAAGTAAAAAAATATATATTTATTTTTTCTAAATTGTTGGTCTTTTTTTTTGTTTAGCGCAAAAAAAATAAAAACCGCAGAGGTGATCAAACACCACCAAAAGAAAGCTCTATTTGTGGGGAAAAAAAGGACATCAATTGTATTTGGGTACAGCGCCGCAGGACCGCGCAACTGTCAGTTAAACTAATTTGCCCAAAAAATTACCTGGTCATGAAGGGGGGTAAATCTTTCGGAGGTCAAGTGGTTAAGAATTAATGGCACCACCGTGCATACGCTAAAAGACAGCACGTTTCTGTGCCTGACGGGAAAAGCGCACAATTTTTTTCACATTCCCAACGCACAAATTGTGAACGTAGCCTTAAAGATGAAGAACAAGAATGAATTTGGAAAGAAAACGCGGTCACGGAGGGCTCAACCACGCCATGTTCCGCTGTTTGCAAACCGTTTATCTCTGTAAACTAACTTGGCTAATCTGCGCAAAATGTTTGCCGAGAGCAAATTAATGATGCGTTTGTTTAGAGAAAAGCTTTACATACTCCCCCTCCAACCCCCCCACCCTTTCCCCAACATCCGGACCCAATCAGCACACTCCTCAATCAGAAATAGTTTATTTGCGGTGGAGGTGCCAAGTTTGGAAATTGCATGTTTAATTAGTGTTGTGGATCTGTTGACAGATGGCGGATGGGCGTGGGTTCTCGAAGAGAAATAGCCCATGTTTGCAATTCTGTGTACTTAGAGGGAAATTATAGCTTACTTACAAGTTTTTCTTTTTTTTTTTTTCATAAATAACAGGTTTTTCAATATGGATGCATGAAAGTGATTGGTTTAAATCCTGATGCCACGTACACACGGCCGGAAATTCCGTTGGAAAAAGGCAGACCGTGTGTGCCCATCAGTCTTTTTCTGTCTGCATTTCCGATGGACTTTAGATTGAGAGCCTGTTCTTAATTTTTCCATCGGATATGCCGACGGAGTTTTGGACGGTGCAAAGTCTGGCCGTGTGTGTACGCAGCATTACTCTCCTTATTTTGGATGGAGTAGGGAAAAGCCAAGACCACTGACGTGTTTTTACCTTAATATGGCACAACAAAAGGTGAGTGGCCCTCTTCAATCCAAAGGAGCCACTCACCTTTTGTTGTGCCATATTAAGGTAAAAACACCTCAGTGGTCTTGGCTTTTCCCTACTCTATCCAAAATAAGGAGAGTAATGCACACGGCCGGACTTTGCATTAAAATCCTAAAACGTGTTGGGCGAAAAAGGATGAAAATTTCCAAAAGACGCCCAACACGTTTTAGGATTTTAATGCATCTTCATTAGTCAGGGGATTTGAAAGACCCACACTTCTTCCCTTTCTTTCCTTAGGGCTTCTGGGATGGATCAGATTGAGCAATTGTAAACACTCACATGCTCCTCCATGCCTAGAACCGTCCTTCGGAGCATTGGAGCAAGAGCTCTGATGGAGTGCAGAAGTGGTAAGGGAATAAATATAAATGGGTTAGAATACCATGCTTAGCAGGTGGGCAATCATGAGACTATGATAGTGCTTGTGCCTGGCAATTGGCCCCTTAGGCTTAAGCACTCTCACATGGGGAAGGTCACATGCTCCTCCTTACTTAGAACCCAAACTCGGAGCAATGGAGCATGGGCTCTGATAGAGTGTGGCGGCAGTGAGGGAGTGCGGGTGAGTGAGTATACATTGCTTAGCATTTGGGCTACCAGGAGACCATGACAGGGTTTGGGCCTGGTGACTAGCCACTCAGGCCTAAGACCTTTCACATGGGAAAGGTCACATGCTCCTCCATATGTAGAATCTCCACCGAGAGAAACAGAGCAAGGGCTCTGAAGGAGCGTGCGGGCAGGAATGGAGTGTGAATGGATGAGTAAACCATAGGCAGGTGGGTCATCAAAAAGATATGATAGTGTTTGGGCTTGGCGATTAGCCACTCAGGCCTGAGCACTGCCACATGTGGAAGGTCCTATGCTCCCCAATACTTAGAACCCTTATTCAGAGCAACAGAGCAAGGGCTCTTATAGTGTGTGAAGGCGGTGAGGGTGCACAGATGTGTGAGTAAACCTTCCTGGCAGGTGGGCTATCGGGAGACCATGAAAGTGTTTGGGACTAACTACTGACCATTCAGGTTCAGGCTTGAGCGCTATCATATGGAGAGGGTCACATCCTCCTCCATACCTATAACCCCCATTCAGAGCAGCAGTGTGGAAGGTCCTATGCTCCCCCATACTTAGAACCTTCAGTCAGAGCAATGGAGCAAGGGCTCTGATGGTGCGTGAAGACAGGGAGGATACATAGATGGGTGAATAAACCTTGCTGGACAGGAGGGAGGGAGGAGACCATAAAAATGTGTGGACCTGGACACTGGCCACTGAGGCTTGGTGTCAGAAAAGACATTTGCAAACACACAGGCGCATAAACCTAAGAACCCCTGCTTGTGGCCATTACGCTCCTGAGCATCTGTGCATCTGTTCATGTGTTGATCCTCTGTTGCTGACCTCTTTTGTTCCTGACTCTGCCTGAACTCTGCAAGTACCGACCCCTGGCTTGCCTCTGGACTATTCTTCTGCTTACTCACTTGGATGATCAGCCTCGCTGTTACTGACCCCAGCCTGATTCCTGACCACTCTACTGCCTGCTGTCTGTACCTCGATCTGCCCGAACGTTGCTGACCTGGACTGTTTGACCTTGCCTTGGCTCTCATACCCTCACCTGCATCAGCTGACCCATGCCAGCCTCTAGCTCTGGTCCTTCTGCCAGTGTGCATCCAGCCAGTCATCTCTGCACACCCTAACGCACATCAGCACCTGCTAGCAGAAGACTTTACAGACACTCATGCCACTTTGTGCTCTGGCGTTCCCTGATACCTTACCAAGGCTCCTGAGCAGGGCTGGTGCCAGGATTTTTGACACCCAAGGCGAAACCTCATTTTGCCACCCCCCCTGGCTCCACCCCATTTGCCCTGCCCATGTATACCAGACCTTTTTAATAAAGTGCCCATTAAATGCAGCCCACCAGCTCCCATCAAATGCAGCCTAACCAGCGTCCATCAAATGCAGTCTCACCAGCGTCCATCAATGCAGCCTACCAGTGCCCATCAAATGCAGCCTAACAGTGGCCATCAATTCATGTTTGCTTTCTTCCATTCATTCGGGTGTCGGGATACAGACACAGTCCTCCGCCGCCCCTGCGCCTTTGACACTATGTGCGAATGGAGCACCTGCTGATGCTGAGACTTAGTTGCTTGCTGGAGAGAGAAGAGAGTAGAAACACCAGTGGCTGGGCGCCCTAGGCAGCAGAGCGCCCCAGGCGGCTGCCTAGTTTGCCTAGCGGTAGCACCGGCCCTGCTCCTGATCCAGAGCTGTAAAAGAGGTCTACCTCTACACTTCAGACTCCATCACCAGGTACGTTGCACTTGGGCACTTGCAAATGGAGAAAGTCACATGCTCCTGCATACCTAGAACACCCACTTGGGGAAACGGAGCAAGGGCTCTGATGGAGTGTGGGGATAACAAAGGAGTATGGATGGGTGTGTACACCTTGATGGGCAGGTGGGCTATCAGAAGACCATGACAGTGTTTGGAACTGGTGATTGGCCCCTTATTCTTGTGCACGGTCACATGGGGAAGGCCACATACTCCTCCATACCTAAAACATCCACT
This sequence comes from Lithobates sylvaticus, assembly GCA_028564925.1. Taxonomy (NCBI): domain Eukaryota; kingdom Metazoa; phylum Chordata; class Amphibia; order Anura; family Ranidae; genus Lithobates; species Lithobates sylvaticus. Next base: position 16,334,093 of record CM053031.1, read on the forward strand.
CAGAAGAACTGATCTCTGATGGTCTCTGATGGACCACAGTGGGGTTGAGGAAATATGGATGGGTGAGTTGTGCTATCAGGAGACCATGACAGTGTTTGGGCCTGGTATTTTGGCCCCTCAGGATTGAGCACTGTCACATTGGGAAGGTCACAAACTTGGTTGAGGGACCCTTGTGAGGCAGGTGGGCTATCAGGAGGAACTATAACTGCCTTGAATTGAAAAAGTGATGGTGTCTCTGCAAAATAAAACAAATAAGAATTTTGTCTTGTATATCAGTGGTCATCAACTATAAATGTGCACAACAAAAAAAATTAGTTTATTTTCGTTTCGTTTTTTTTTTCGTTTCCGAAAAAAATTTGTTTTTTTTCGTTTCGTTTTTTTCGTTTCCATCGATTCGTAACAATTCGTACATTCGTAAGTCGTCGTTGTTCGGATTCGTAACGATTCGTACATTTGTAAGTCGTCGGTGTTCGTATTCGTAACGATTCGTACATTCGTAAGAGTTATTTTTTCGTTGATTCGTTTTTTCGTTAGTTTAATTTTCGGACGCATTCGTATTTATTCGTACATTCGTACATTCGTAATCGGAGCATAATTCATAATTTGATGTAATGTGTGGGCTATTATTACATTGTAATAATTTACGAATCGAAAAAAAAAGTTACGAATGTACGAATTTTTTGGTTCAATAGAGACACGGAAAATTACAAATCGAAAAAAAAAAAAAAAAAAAAGTTACGAATCGAAAAAAAAAAAAAGTTACGAATCGAAAAAAAAAGTTACGAATCGAAAAAAAAAGTTACGAATGTACGAATTGTTTTGTTCAATGAATTCGAAGCACGTTTAGCAGCACCATTGTAAGGGACACGGAAAATTACCAATTCAACAAAAAAAAAAGTTACGAATGTACGAATTTTTTCGTTCGTTTTCGTTTTTCGGATTTTCTTCATTAGTACATTCGTTGTTTCTAATTTGTTTTTTTCGGATTTTCGTTGTTTATCGGATTCGTTCGATTCGAATGATTCGTTAATCGGATTCGTACGATTCGTACGATTCGAACGATTCGTTACGATTCGTTATTCGGATTCGTTCATTCGTACGAAAACGAACGAACGAAAATAACGAAAAAAAACGAAAAACGAAAAAAAGCGAAACGAATTGCACATGTCTATCATCAACCCTGTCCTCAGGGCCCACTAACAGGCCAGGTTTTATGTATTACCTTGGGGAGATGCAGACTAGAATACTGCAATCACTGAGCAGCAAATCATATCACCTGTGATGTATTTCAGTTATCTTGCAAACCTGGCCTGTTAGTGGGTCCTGAGGGTTGATGACCACTGTTATATATGATTAGATGATTGCATTGAGCACTTCTTCAGTGGTTTGCATCGAGCACAGCTTCAATGTATTCACCTTGCTAAGTCAACCTTCACTACTCTTAGTAAATCAATCTTGGCAGGAACTCCCTAACAGTACAGTAATGAGACGATAACGCCATTTTCAAAAACAAGACACCAACAACCAGGGGTGGCCTGTCCATAGGGGGCACCGACCCCCCCACCACCACCCAGCAGTCACAAAAAAAAAGCTCCTTAAGTGCACTGTGTTCGGACGACGGACACAGTGCACTATGGGAAGCGCCACGTCAATTCAATCACAAGGTGCTTCATTTGCAGGCTTTTGACCTGCTTTGCGGCGCAATCCAAAGCACCAAACAGCTTCCGCCCATAGTAATACTACGAGCGGGAGCTTTGTTGTTCAAGTTAAGAGGTTACTTACGGTTTCCCTGTTCCACAGGGAAACCGGAAGTGACGTCGACAGCTCTGTGGAAAGCACGGCCCGAGCGGAGCTGCCTGTAAGGTAAGTAACTGAGGCTCAGGGCTGCATTTGATGGGGCACAGTGAGGCTGCATTAGATGGGGCACAGTGAGGCTGCATTTGATGGGGCACAGAGAGGCTACATTTGATGGGGCACAGTGAGGCTGCATTTGATGGGGCACAGTGAGGCTGCATATGATGGGCACAGTGGCTGCATTTGATGGGGCACAGTAGCTGCATAAGATGGGCACAGTGGCTGCATATCATGGGCACAGTAGCTGTGTTTGATGGGGCACCGTGGCAGCATTTGATGGCACAGTGGCAGAATTTGATATGGCACAGTGGCTGCATTTGATGAGCACAGTGGCTGCATTTGATGGGCACAGTGGCTGTGTTTGATGGCACAGTGGCTGTGTTTGACGGCACAGTGGCAGCATTGATGGGCACAGTGGTTGTGTTTGGCACAGTGGCTGCATTTGATGGGCACAGTGACCACGTTTTATGGGCACAGTGGCTGCGTTTGATGTCACAGTGAGGATGCAATTGATGTTTTTTTTTCAGAATTTTGCAGTTTGTTTGCGCCCCAGCCCCCCCCCCCCCCCCCCCCCCCCCCCAAAAAAAAAAAAAAAACATTTTTGGAGCACTAGCTGCCACTGCCAACAATACTTTCTATACTTCTACCCTGACAGACTCGCTTAACGTAGATAAAAACTTTGAAACTTTTCAGGTTTCTTAGCTGAATCATCATAATAAAAAAAAAGTAGAAGAAACCCACACCAAGCATCTAAATGGAAATTCCACATATTCCAAGAGGATGAAAGTAAGTGCAGCTCACGAAGGCAGCTAAATGTGTGGCATTATTAAGAGCCGCATCGTAGGAGGTCCTGTACAATAAAGCATCTTGAGAACTCCTAATGCTGCATAATTGATGGCGCACTCTTTCACCATCCATTTCAATCCAGAGGCGCTGTAAGCGGCACCGACTTTAATATTCCCCGAGACATATAGCTGCAAGGAAAATTCCTTTTTAGTTTGCTTCCTTTGACTAAAAGAGAAGAAAGTGTGGCTTTTAGCGAAGACCGCACCATCGACTTGTCTGGGCTTTATTTGCATTAATGTCAACGATACAATGAGAAAGAAAACACATTTAGCGCCTTTTAGCAAAAAGCTCTCTGACGATAAATAAAACTTCTGTATTATTTTCTGATGAAGAAAGCTAACCATAGAAGAAATGTCAACCTCATTGTGTCTAAATTAGAGAAATGGAAATACACCCGCCCATAAAATCCCTCTGTAAGTGCTCCACAACCTTTTTTGGCCGTGGTACACTACCACCAGGGGGGAAGCCAGGTACTCTATGACCCTGTAAGAGTCCAGGGTTTACTACGAATGCACCAATGGCGCGTTGCCGCAAGAGGAATTATGTGCCAACTGAGCATGCGCCAAAGACCCCTCGGGGTGCCAACCCACACTTGCGCAGAAGACTTGATGGAAAAGGGCAGGAAAATGCCCAGGACGTGCACAGGAAGTGACCTCAACCTGGTGGAAAAAGGCTTCTGTCACAAGGGCCACGTTCCTGATGTGAGACCAAAGTAGTGGGGAGGCTTCCCTTGCACCTCGGGTTCTTAAAGCCTCTGGAGATGGAGACAGAGGCTCGGTGGACACCGAGTGGCAAGGGAGGCCTCCTCACTACATCGGTCTCACATCAGGTACGTGGCCCTTGTGACAGACCCCCTGTGATAATAAGTGCAAAGAAATACTGTATGACTGTCTCAAATGTAGGAACATATCCAGATCTGCTCCAGACTTGCTCCATTCAACCCACACAGATGACCCAGGCTACCACAGTCTGCCTCCACTCTCAGTCAAAGGTAAGTATAAACTGCACGCCTTAGCTCTTCTTTATACAGTATGCTTAATTCGTTAAAAAAAAATGAAACTGCTTACATTGATGTCTCCACCCGAAACCACCTTCCTTGATGCGTTTCACCATTGCTGACTTACAAGGATAGGGGAGCAAGCCAGCAGTGGTGAAATGCAGCAAGGAACCTTGTATCAATGGTACCACGTACCTTTGTCTCAAATGGAATCATTTTGACTAGAGTTCTCTACCAGGAGTCAACCGGATACTGTGACCCGCTGTTAACCCCTTCAGCCCCGGAAGGATTTACCCCCTTCGTGACCGGAGAACTTTTTGTGATTCAGCACTGCGTCGCTTTAACTGACAAGCAAAATTTACGCCCTTTTTTTCCCCACAAATAGAGCTTTCTTTTGGTGGTATTTGATCACCTCTGTGTTTTTTATTTTTTGCGCTATAAACAAAAAAAGAGCAACAATTTTGAAAAAAAAAAAGCAATATTTTTTACTTTTTGCTGCTATAAATTTCCCCTAAAAATATATAAAAAATGTCTTTCTCAGTTTAGGCCGATATGTATTCTTCTACATACTTTTGGTAAAAAAAAAAAAGTCACAATAAGTGTATATTGATTGGTTTGCACAAAAAGTTATAGCTTCTACAAAATAGGGGATAGTTTTATGGCATTTTTATTATTATAATTTTTTTTTACTAGTAATGGCGGCGATCTGCGATTGTTATCATGACTGCGACATTATGGCGGACACATTGGACACTTTTGACACAATTTTGGGACCATTGTCATTTATACAGCAATTAGTGACACTGGCAGGGAAGGGGTTAAACACTAGGGGGTGATAAGGGGGTTAAGTGTGTCCTAGGGAGTGATTCTAACTGTTGGTGGGGATGTCTCACTAGAACATGACAGCAATCACTGCTCTGGATGACAGGGAGCAGTAGATCCCTGTCATGAATGGGGAAATGCCTTATTTACATAGGCATCTCCCCGTTCTGCCACTCCGTGACATGATCGCAGGCCCCCGGTGGACATCGAGTCCACGAGACGCGCACGCCCCCACTATGCCGTGATTTAAAGGGGACGTACCTGTACGCCCATTTGCCCAGCCGTGCCATCATGCCGACGTACATCGTCATGCACTGGTCGGCAAGGGGTTAATATAAGTGCTACGGAACATGACTCAGGTTATCTAGAACCCTTCATGAACAAAAGTGCTATTAAATATGACTGTCTCAAAATATAACCTTTTCGGCTAGGGTACTCAACCGGGGATCAGCCTCAAATGAAGGAACATACCCAAACCCATGGCTCCACTCCAGACTTTCTCCTTTCAACTCACAAAGACGACCCAGGTGCTGGCTACCACACCCTGTCTCCACTCTCAGATAAAGGTAAATATAAGCTGCACGCCACAACTTAGCTCTTCTTTATATATTTAGTTCATCAAAACATTTAAACTGCAAACATTGATGTCTCCACCAGAAACCACCTTCCTCAACGCGTTTCACTGCTGCTAACTTACACATAGTCTTTGATTTCAGTAATATGTGTAGTGTTCACTAGTTCAATGTAGTTGAATGTAAAATTTCAATGTAGAGTTCAATGTAAGTTCAATGTAAAATTTGATTCTGTCAGGGCTGGGCTCAGCCCTTCCTTCTCTAAACTGGCTGCTCAGCTGTCGGCTAATTGCCAGCTCCTATCTCTCCACAGTTACTCAGCTGTTGATGATATCCTGCTCATCAGTCCTGCCTACTTAAGCCGTCCAGTCCAGAGGTTCTCTGCCTTCGCCTTGGTTATCATCACAGAAACTATCTCTTGCGATCCTGTTCAAGACTTGCTTTGCTGACATCCCTTATGGCTCCAGATCCTGCTTGCTGTTCCACTACATTGATCCCTGACTTCTGGCTTGGCTGACTATCCACTCCGGTTACCAAACTTTGGCTATGTTTTGACTACATTTGTTCTTTTTACTTTTATTATTAAACAAGTCTGATTTAACTGTACTTCTGTCTCGGCCTGATTTCATGGTTTCTGACAAAATTCGAATTTTAGTCCGAATTTCCGAAAAAAGTTAATCGGAGCATTCGGTAAAATTTGTTAGTATTGTAATTCGGGTATTCGGATAGATCCAAATCTCTGAATAACGAAAAATTCATACGAATATTAATTTGGAACGAAACGAACCGCACATGTCTAGTAAGATTCACCCAAAGGAATATGTAGAGCTGGGATAGGCACTGTGTTGCATTAAGTAGCAGTTCAGGGTAATATTTGTTATCCCATATAGGGCTGTAATTAGTGAAGCCAGTGACATGTTGTCTGGTCTGATTCCATATATTTTGCATAAGGTTAAATGTGGGAAATCTTTTGTTAGATTTGGCATACGCCAATGCCTCTAGTCCTGTAGCCATATCACTAGTCCCCGTTACCTGCCCCATTAAGAAACTGGTGGAATCCTCACTCCCTTCCTCTGCTAGCCATTAAGTTATGGTTTACATCTACTTTAACACTGGGGGGGGGGGGGGGGGGGGGGTATGTGTTTTCAGCCCCAAGTCCAATCGTTGTCAAAAGTTTGTAGAATTCACTTCCGTAACATCTCTAAAATTTGCCCCATTTTAACATATGAAACCACCAAGCTCCTCATTCACTCCCTTGTTATCTCTCACCTTGACTATTGCAACTCCCTTCTCATTGGCCTGCCTCTCCATAGGCTCCTCCCTCTTCAGTCTATCATGAATGCTGCTGCCAGACTTATCCAACTTACCAACCGCTCCTCCAATCCCAATCACCCAGCAAATTCAATTCAAAATACGAACCACAACATACAAAGCCCTCCACAACTCTGCCCTGAGCTACATCACCAATCTTGTCTCCAAAGATCACCCAAATCGTCCTCTCCGCTCCTACTCTCAAGCTCTCTCGTTTCCTCCTCCCATGCTCGTCTCCAGAGCTTCTCCCATCCTCTGGAACTCGCTATCTCCACCGGTCCGGCTATCCACTACTCTTGCTACCTTCAGGTGATCCCTCAAAACTCATCTCTTCAGGAAAGTCTATCACGTCTCCAACTAATCTTCTACCACTTCCATCAGCTCATTCCCCACAGTTACAACCTTTTGTACCACCCCACCCTATTAGATTGTAAGCTCTTCTGATCAGGGCCCTCTTAATCCTCTTGTATTTTATTGTAATTATAACTGTATTGTCTCCCTTTTATATTGTAAAGCCCTGCGTAAACTGTTGTCGCTATATGAATCCTGTATAATAATAATAAAAAATAATGTATAAAACATTTTCTGTGCGGATGTCTTATCCACTCGCATGAGCATTATGAATGTTTGCTGTATTGTTTGTATGATTATATACTCTTATTGTCAGCTCCATCTAGTGGCCAAAATGTGGTATTTTTTTCAAAAGAGGTATTTCAGGAAAATACTGCAAAGTGACCACTAGATGGAGCTGACGATCACAGCAAATTATCATAATTTCAAACAATGTGGCAATTAAGATTAGACATGTGCACTGACAAAAAATGTGTTATGCGGCGTACACACGGTCGGAATTTCCGATGGAAACTGTCCGATGGGAGCTTTTCAACGGATTTTCCGACCGTGTGTATGCCCATCGGCCTTTTTCTGTCGGAATTTCCGACGGACTTTGGATTGAGAACCTGTTCTCAATTTTTCCGACGGAAAACCTTTCTATCGGATTTCCCGAGCGTGTGTTTGCAATTCCGACACGTAAAATTCCGACGCATGCTCGGAAACAATTCGACGCATGCTCGGAAGCATTAAACTTCCCTTCTATAGTGCTGTTGAATGTGTTTTATGCTGCTGTGTTACAGACCGTCGGAATTTGGTGGGACCGTGTGTAGGCAAGACAGTTTGAGCGAAATTCCGTCGGAATTCCAACGGGAAAACCATCAGAGCTTTTTCCGACGAGAATTACGACCGTGTGTACGCGGCATTAGTTTTTGTTTTCATTCATTAGTTTTTTGCTTTTTTTCGTAAATTCATAAATTCGAAGATTCGGAATTCGAAAATTCGGAAATCTAAAAGTTTGCAGTTTCGAATTTCCGAATTTTTGGATTTCCGAATTTTCAGATTTCTAAAATTCGGAAATTTGAAATTTGAAAATCCGAAAATTTGAAAATCTGAAAAAAAGAAAGAAAATCTGTAAAATTCTAAATAATTACTAACTAATATAACTAACTATTAAGTTATAGGTATTGGAATTTCGTTTCAAAGTTGGCTGTTTGTGAACGTGACGAATACAAATTTATCTGAAGTTACGAATTATCTAAAATAACGAATGCTGCATCTAAACAAATGGAATGCAACAAATTAATAATTAAATAATAATAAAAAAAAAAGGTTTTATTATTATTATTGATATTTATTATTATTAGATCGTTACGTTCCATTCCTTTAGATACGGCATTCGTTATTTCACATAATTCGTAACTTTGGATAAATTCATACAGTCAAATTTGAAAGGAAATTCCAATACCTATAATTTAATAGTTATTATTAGTTAGTTAATTCAGATTTTCGAGTTTTCGTATTCTCGGATTTTCATTCTTTTGAATTTTCAGATTTTCATTCTTATTTTAGGATTTTCACATTTCCAAATTCCCGAATTTTCAAATTTCCGAAATTCTGAGTTTCCAAAATTTCGAATTTCCGAACTTACAAACTTTTTAAAATTTCCAAATTTCGAATTTCCGAATATCCGAATTACGAATTTCGAAATTCCAAATTTACGGAAATTCCGAAATTTCAGAAATTCAGAAATTTCGGAATTAACAAATCTGTTAAAATTTGTTAAATTCAAAAATTTTGAAATTAACGAATCTGTTAAAATTTGTTAAAAAACTAATTTGGAACTAAACTAATTGCACATGTCTAGTTAATATATCAGCCTCAGGATGGTTTATACTTGGACACCTTAGTATTACAACATCTCTGAAAAGATTGGCTAAAACAAAAATGAACAATTTACAGAAACCTTCTGTTAAAATAAAAAAAATTAAATATAATAACATAAAAGGTAATACAATGACGAGACCTACCCAGATGGTGTTGTCGTGGTGGTACGGTCTCCAGTTGCGTCCCGTGTCACTGAACATCACGCTAAATCGCGTCACCCAATCAGAACTTCCGTATCTGCCCTGTGTCGCCGCCCCCGTAATGTTGAATCTTTCTCCTAGATCGACCTGCAGCCATTGCTTCCCATTAGATTCCAGCGGTGTCCAGCCACCGGCTCCTGTAACCAGAAAAAAAGACATAAATACATAAACGCGTTTTACCTGAAATGGAATGGCTGTAATTGTTCTGTAATTGGCTTCAGGAGAAACACTCATCAAATTATATCCGCCGATACATCGTAATCTCCGGATTAAGGGCTAAACTAAACGAGCAACACTAATCCCATGATGGAGCCTCATTTGCAGGAAAACGATTTTTAACGTGATGCAAATTAGGTAACGACATGCACGGGGTTAAATCAGGAGAGCGGGGCAAGTAATGGTGTATTTTTTTTTCAAGCAGGCGCACAGTGTTAACAAAGTTGTTCACATGAGATCACACACAGTTGGGCTGAAGACAAGTTGTTGTCCGCATGTTAGAAGGTTATCAAATGTTTATGTAAACTAGACAATAAGTATTGTTAAAGGGGTTCTAAAGTTTTTTTACCTTCATGCATTTTATGATGCATCAATGGGGAAGAAGAAGTGGAAGCAATCATGGATTGTAAAAGGAGAAACAACCAAGTTCAATTTCTTATCAAATGGAAGGGGTATGGACCAGAAGAGAATTTGTGGGAGCCTGAAGGTAAAATCCACACCAAGAGACTGATCCAATCCTTCAAAAGGTGCCACCCTGAGAAATTGGCGCGGAGGCTGCCCCTTGGGGGGGGGGGGGCAATGTCAGGAAAGGCTTGTTGGGAGCAGTAGTTCTACACAAGCTGGCACATGATTGCTGGTGCCTATGCGCATGCGCGATAGCGCATGTGCGCGCAGAGGGAACGCGCGTGTGCCTGATCCCTGGAGCCAGGCAGGCTATTTAAACTCAGCTCTTGCACTGTGATTCTCCAGCTTGCCCTGTGACTACCTCTGCTATCCACCTGCATCTGACCCCGGCCTATCCACGACCTTGCATCTGCCTTATCCGTTGGTCCATCCATCCCTGCTACCGACCCGGCTTGTCCAGTGACTCTGCTTTTGTCTCCTGCCTCTGTTCCAGTACTGTCTGTCCGTGTATGACCCGACCTGCCTGACCCTCTAGTGTTCCAGTCCCTGGAATCCCCTCTCTGTATCCTGTGAGTATCTTCCTGATACAAGCCTGTTCCAGTCTTCAGCCAAGTCTGCTGTCTCCAGTCTGCTGACCCCCAGCTACAGCATCATCCGGAACTCCAGACCTACCTTCCAGCTGTTGATACTGCCAGGCACTCGTGCTACCTTGCACTCCCGCACCACCTGTTCACTCTATCAGAGGCCGAGATTCAGGGGCGTAAGAGAGGCCTCCCTCTGCATATCGTTCTCATCTACTAGGTTCGTGACAGTCCCATCACGATCCAGCGATGGGCACGAGAGTCTCGGCCATTGGCTCCCTCTGCTGTCAAGCACAGCCAGTGAGCCAATGAGGAAAGAGAGGAGGCAGGGCTGAGCCGTGGCTCTGTGTGTGAATGGACATGCACAGCAGCGGCTCGGGACCAAGACTGCTCGGGTGCCCCCATTGCAAGCTGCTCACTCTGGAGGCACTTGGCAGGAGGGAGGGGCCAGCAGCGCTATCGGGGGACCCGAGAAGAAATGGATCGGGGTTGCTCTGTGCAAAACCATTACACAGACATAGCAGGTAAGTATAACATGCTTGTTATTTTAGTGAAAAAAAAACTTAGCCTTTAATATTACTTTCATTTTCAAAGCATGACTCTCACGCAATTCCCCGTGTCGAGCATTGGGCAGCCCATTCACTTGAATCAGCTGCCCTATTTCTATTGGTGGTATTTAATCACCACTGGGGTTTTTAATTTTTTGCTAAACATTTTGTTATAACATTTTGTAAATAAGTATTTTTTTCTTTTTCACTGATGGGTACTGATGAGGAGGCACTAATATGCAGCACTGATGGGCACTGATAGGCTGTAATGATAGGTGACACTGATGGGCACTGATGGGCAGCTTGGATAGACGGAAATGATAGGCATTGATAGGTGGCACTGATCAGCACTGATAGACCGCACTCATAGGCAGCACTACTGAGGAGGCACTCATGGGCACTGACAGGCAACACTGATGGGCACTAACAGGCATCACTGATGGGCACTGAAAGGCATCACTGAGGGCCACTGAAAGGCATCACTGATGGGCACTGAAAGGCATCACTAATGGTCACTGAAAGGCATCACTGATGGGCACTGAAAGGCATCACTGAGGGCCACTGAAAGGCATCACTGATGGGCACGGAAAGGCAACAGTGATGAGCACTGACAGGCTTTACTGATGGGCACTGAAAGGCATCACTGATGGCCGCTGAAAGGTATCACAGATGGCCACTGAAAGGCATCACTGAGGGCCACTGAAAGGCATCACTGATGGCCACTGATGGGGCTGCACTTATAATCCAGGCACTGATGATGATCAGTGCACTGATTGTCAGTGCAGATGTCCCCACTGAGGCTTACCGGTTCTCCTCTTCTTACACGCTGTCAGCGCGAGGAGAAGAATGCCAACAACCAACATTTCCTATTTGCTTTCTTATCAGCTGTGATTGGACACAGCTGATCACATGGCAAAGAGCCTACATCATAGACTCTTTACCATGATCTGTGATGCGCTGTGTCCTAGGGACACAGCGCACCACCGATCGCCGAGCTTCACACACCACCGGGCGAGCATGAGCGGCTAGAATGGGAGGACATCCTTCCACAATGAGTGACGTCATTTCGCTATACGGCGGGCGGGAAGCAGTTAATGTAGAACTATATGCATTTTTTTTATTTATTTTTTTCATTTTGGAAGGCTTAGGTGATAGCATAGGTAGCTGTCAGCAATGTGCACTGTTGATGCGTTTAAATGAATGTGAATGTGAAATGTGCATTACCACATGTTGTGGGCCCTTAAAAAAAAAAAAAAAGATGTCAGTTTCTCTAACCCTTTCATAAAAAAAGTACTTTTATTGTTTCTGTGTCCCTCTTTAAGAGATCGCCCTTATTTCCTGTCCTGTTAACCACAAGTTCCAAAACTTCATGACACTTAGAACGTATCCAGAGAGTCCAAATCTCTGCGTTTCGGGGGACTGCCTCCTTCTTCCTCAGGGCTGTCAGATTGGATACTTTGCATTCTGACGGCCTTGACAAAAGGGGAGGCAGTTCCTCCCTAAATACGCTGGATACTCTTGATCAATAAATATTTGCACTCAAACTTAAGTGTTGTTAACTTTTGTAATGGGGCGATCCTCAACACTCAACCCAAAGCTGAAAATCTATAGTATGTCTTTTTTTGAGACCATTAGAGAGGCAGCAGCCCAAGACAAGAACAAGGTGCAATGGTTTGATAGGCATTGTATTTGACAGCCCTGAGGAAGGGGGAGGCAGGTTCCCCGAAATTAGGCTCAAATTTAAGTACTGTGAACTTTCGTACCAGGTGCTCCTCAACGCTCAGCCCAAAGCTGGATATCAACCGTACGTCTTCTTTTGAGTCCCTCAGAGATGAAGCAGCCCAAGACAAGAACAAGGTGCAATGTTTGGAAAGGCATCCAATCTGACAGCCTTGAGGAAAGTGGGAAGCAGTTCCCCCAAACATGTTGGATTCTCTTGATCAATTAGGTTTTGGACTGGAAACTAAGTGTTGTGAGCTTTTTTACTAGGAACTCCTCAACACTCAATGCATATTTGGATCTACTGCACATCTTATTTTGAAACTATCAGACAGGAAGCAGCCCAAGACAAGTACAAGGTGCAATGGTTTGAAAGGCATCCAATCCGATAGCCCTGAGGAAAGTGGGAGGCAGTTCCCCCAAAACACCTTGGACTCTCTTGATCAATAAAGTTTTGGATTCTAACTTAAGTTTTGTGAACTTCTGTACTGGGTGATGCTAAACACACAACTCATATTTGGATATCTACTGTATGCCTTCTTTTGAGACCATTGGAGAGGCATTAGCCCAAGACAAGAACAAGGCACATGGGTTTCAAAGGCATCCGATCTGCCAGCCCTGAGGGAAGGGGCAGGTAGTTTCCCCGAAACACATTGGATTCTCTTGATCAATAAAGATTTGGACTCAAACCTAAGTGTTGTGAACTTTTGTACTGGGTGCTCCTCCACACTCAACTCATAGCTGGATATCTACTGTGCATCTTTTTTTGAGACCATCAGAAAGCCAGCAGCCCAAGACAAGAACAAGATGCAATGGCTTGAAAGGCATCCAATCTGATAGCCCTAAAACACATTGGTTTCTCTTGATCAATAAGGATTTGGGCTCAAATTTTAGTGTAGTCAACTTTCATACCCGGTGCTCCTCTTCTTTTTAGATCCTCGGAGAGGAAGTAGCCCAAGATAAAAACAAGGTGCAATGGTTTAAAATATACAGTGAAAAAAAGCCGCGCTAAAGTGATAATATGAATAAAATCACACAAAAAAAACTTAAACAGAAAATATTGAAAAAAATCTGTGTAAAAAAAAAAAAATTGTTCATAGAATAAAGTCCAATTAGAACTAAAAGTGATGGTGACAAAAAAGTTTATAGTGACATATGATCTCCAAAAACGTGAATGTGAAAGGAAATCCACCAAGTGACCTTAATCCACCACCGCTCTAATGATGTGCTTACCAGAAGGCAAGCTTTGATAAGCCTGTAACTCGAAAGTCATCAAGGTATAACCAAACCACTAGGCATCGCCTCCAAAACTCATATTCAGCTGGTGATAGCGACCAAAATCCTGGATCAGGCAGATCTTCCCTTGTGGGGTATAAATGGAATCGGACTCCTCCAAAGGTATCGAGCCAGGGAACCATACACTCTCATCTAGCTTTAGGAAGCAATGTAAAAAGCCAGCTCTGTCTCATCTTGTAAACAGCTCTGTGACCAGGAGCCTGACCAGACCCGCAGGCTAAGATACTGGAATGGTTTAAAAGGCATCCAATCTGACAACCCTAAAGAAAGGGGTAGGCAGTTCCCCTGAAATGTGTTGGTGTCCCGGTACTACTTACAGTGAGCCCACAGGCAAGCAGGTGACATGGGATCCCCCAGGGTGTGGAGTCTAAGGGCCAGGGTATTCTGCCAGGGACCCCTTCACGAGGGGTTTGGGCTTAGCTGCGTGCTAACCCCAGGTTCACCCCGCTCGCTAGGAAAGTACCAGAAGACACTGTCAGACAAGGATGGATGGATGAAGCAAAGGAGAGCCAGATAGCGAGCCAAGGTCAGGGCGGGCTGCAGACAACGTAATCAGAACAAACCGAGTCGGTACACGAGATCAGTTCACGAGAGGTCAGGTTAAGGCAGGTTACACGAAGGGAGCTCAGAAACAAATGTTTCTCAAGCAACCAGAACTGGTCTGAGAGGGATTTAAATAGAGAAGCACATGAGGGGCTGGACAGGAAGTAGCAGGAAGGAATCATTTATAAAGCAACAGGTGAGGCCGGTGACACCCATAGCTGCAGAGTGCAGCAGAGCTGAACACAAGCTACTGGAACAACAGGTGCCAGCCGGCCTACAGCAGTAAAGGTGAGACACAGATCAGCTCCGCAGCTGATCTGTGACAGCTGGATTCTCTTGATTAATAAAGTTAGGGACTCAAACCAAGTGTTGTAAAGTTTAACTTGTACAGGACACTCCTCAACACTCAACCCATAGCTGGATATCTACTGTACTTCTTCTTTTGAGACCATCAGAGAGACAGTAGCCCAAGACAAGAACAAGGTCTACTGTGCATTTCTCTTTTACTGTCTATCAATCACTTTGAAGGAAGTCTGACTGTTGGTAAGACCTTGAAGTACTACTGCCCCACCGATATTAGTCCAGTGCTACAACAACAAGTGCACAGAAATCACTGTTGACCAAACAGGAAGTGAGGTGAAGTCTTCCCAATATGGCAGCAGACAGCAATGAAAAACATGGCAGTCCTTCCCCATGCTATGAAAAACGAAGGGGGAACTTTAGGCTGGAGTTTAGCTCTAATAATAAATGTCAGATATATCAAGCTGGTTTACAATAAGCAGGTTTGCTATTTTCGTAAAGAATTTTCATTACTTGCGCTTGAGTCTTGACTAAGTTCTATACACAGACTATGTGCCCCTTTCCCTCTAGGATATGCTAGACTGTTTTCTTCTTCTCTTTGCATCGGTTTATTTGAGAGCATGAAATAAATAGATGCCATCTGTTGTGGCACCTTTAATGTGCAGATAAAAGCCTCCCTTTGGTGCGTGACAGATGACTTTGAAAATACAATTATTTTTATTTGCTGTGTTTTATACCAAATCCTCTGGTGCTGACCTGACAATGCTGAATATTTTGATAACTAATAAAGCCTTGCTTTTTTTTTTCCAGCATAAGTTGCTGAATAATTTAATTGCATTCCCCATCTGTCTGTTTTCCTAGGGCTCTAAATGTTCCAGGAACGTTCTACTCCAAATGATTAGGCATGAATGAATCCGGCCAGGACACTCAGAGCCAGCATTGACTGAAAAGTGGAGATTCACTTCAATGGAGCAACCAATTCACTCAGTTTGCTGGAGAAGAGGTCCAAAGGAGGGTTTGCTGGTTCACTCCTCACTTGCAGAGTGCATTGTAGGTCCTCCTACTTAGATGTGGGCATTGGAGTCCACTCTTACAAGACCCCCCGAATTGCTTCTCTTCTGGGGGTGAAAACCAGTGATCTATTGTTGCCTGGTCCTGCAGCCAACTCGTCCTGTTGCTGCTGCTGGTCATGATGTTATCCTGCTGTAATAGTCTTTAGGACAGGGAGTCTTCCTAAATAGGAACTGGCATTGTACAGCAGGCTTCCTACATCTCTTTCTGTCACCTGGCAGAATTCAGTGAGAATACATTTTTTTAAAGCCTATCTGCAAACAGCTTATGCTTTTCCCCATTCCATCAATTCCATAGACCCTTTTAACTCACCTGGATCTACTGTCATGGGGCCCTCTATGGCTCCCCTCTAGGGGTAAAGACCAGTGATCCATTGTGGCAGTCTGGTCCCACAGCCAACTGATCATGTTGTTTTTGTCATATTGTTATCTAGGTGCAACAGGGGTCTTGAGGACAGTGAGCCCTCCTTACATAGGAGTTGGCTTTGACCAGTAGGCACCCCACATCTGTCACCTGGCAAAGTTCAATGAGGATGTGATTTTTAAAGCATATCCCCAGGAAAATTCTAAAAAAAAACTTCCCCATCCCATGCCATGCCCTTTTTAATGCACCTCAGTCCGCTATCACAAGGCCCTCTATGGCTCCTCTTTTGGACTGAAGACCAGAGACTCAGTCCTGCAGTCTGGTCCCATCTCCAACTGGTCCTATTGCTACCCTTTGTCCCAGCAACAGCAGGCTTCTTTTATCTCAGGTGACCTTCAGTCACCTGGTGGAGTTCAATGGTGATGTTATTTTTAAAGCCTATCTCCAGGAAAATTCTGACCCACTCTTCCCCATCCCATCCCACTCCAAAGCACTTTTCAATACCACCATCATCAAGTATGTTGGTGAAGAGGTCCAAAGGAGGGGTTGCCAGTTCACAGTAAACCCTCCTACTTAGGAGCTGTCTTTGGAGTTCACTGTCACAAGACACTCCACGGCTCCTCTTCTGGGAGTGAAGACTAGTGATCTACTGCTGCAGTCTAGTCCAACCACCAAAGGGTACTGTGCCGTGCCTTATTGTGAGGTAATCATGCTGCAACTGGAGACTCTAGGACAGTGAGCCCTCCTACACAGGGGTTGGCTTTGACCAGTAGGCTCCCCACATCTTAGGTGACCTTCTGTCATATGGCAAAGTTCAATGGGGATGTGATTTATAGAGCCTATACCCAGGCAAATTCTGAAACCCACCTTAGCCATCCCATTCCCATCTCAAGCCTTTTTTAGCACACCTGAGTCTGCTGTCACAAGACCCTTCATGGCTTCTTTTCTGGTAGTGAAGACCAGTGATCTATTGCTGCAGTCTGTACCCACCTCCAACTGGTCCTGTTGTTGTCCTTTATCATGATATTATTGTGCTACAAAATTGGTCTTTAGGACAGTGAGCCCTCCTGCATAAGAGCCAGCTTAGAACAGTGGGATTCTTACATCTCTGGTGACCTTCTGTCATCTGATAGAGTTCAATGGGAGGAGTCCACTGTCAAGTATGCTGAGGAAGTGGTCCAAAGGAGTTCTTTCTGGTTCACTCCTCACTTGCAGAGTGCATAGTTAGCCCTGTTAATTAATGGTATCTTGCTGCAACATGAGCCTTCAGGACAGTGATCCCTCCTACATAGGAGCCCCCCCACCCCACCCATTCAATCACATCCTTTTCAAAGCCCTTTTTAAACACACCTGAGTCCCATGTCACAAGAACCTCCAAGGCTCCTCTTCTGGGAGTAAAGGCCAGTGATCCATCGATGCAGTCTGGTCCTGCACCAACTGGTCCTCTTGACACACCTTGTCATGAACAACAGGAGTCTTTAGAACAGTGAGCACTCCTATATAGGAGCCAGCTTTGGGAGTGGACTTCCAACATCTCAGATGACCTTCTGTCATCTGGCAAAGTTCAACGGGAATATGATTTGTAGGCCTATTTCCAGGCACATTCTGACCCCCCGACCTTTCCTATTCTTTTCAAAGCCCCTTTTAATTCACCATATCTTCTCTTCTGGCAGTGAGGACCAGTGATCCATTGCTGCAGTCTGGTCCCATCTAAAACTGGTTCTGTTTCTACACCGTTTTGTGATATTATCATGCTGCCACTGGAGTCTTTAGGATGTTGAAAGGGTCCTACTAAAGGACAACTGATGGGAAAGCCTCCATGTCACCAGGAGGCAGTGACAAGGCATCTGCAGAGAAATCCTCCCACCCTTCAGTTAATTAAAAAGAATGCTGACAACTTGCCATTTGACCATATATTCAAGTAAGAACAGAAATCATTTCGTTCAAGTGTGGAAGAAGTTGGAAGTTCTCTTCCACTTGCTTACTGGGCACTTAAACCCCCCCCCCCCCCCCCCCTCCTGCCCAGACCAATTTTCAGCTTTCGGCGCTGACGCACTTTGAATGACAATTGCGCGGTCATACATCACTGTACCCAAATTAAATTTTTATAATTTTTTTTCCCACAAATAGAGCTTTCTTTTGGTGGTATTTAATCACAGCTGGGTTTTTATTTTTTGCTTAACAAACAAAAAAAATTTGAAAATTTAGAAAAAAATAAATCATGTTTAATAGTTTGTTATAAAATTTTCCAAACAGGTAATTTTTCTGCTTCATTGATATGCTCTGATTAGGCGGCACTGGTGGGCACTGATAGGCTGCACTGGTGGGCACTAATAGGCTGCACTGATGGACACAGATAAGGTGGCACTGATGGGGACAGATAAGGTGGCACCGATGGGGACAGATAAGTCGGTACTGATGGGCACAGATAAGATGGCACTGATGGGTGGCACAGATGGGTGGCACGGATGGCACTGATGGGCACTGATAGATGGCACTGATAGATAGGTGGCACTGATAGTTGGCACTGATGGGCACTGGTAGGTGACACTGATGTGCAGCACAGTTCAGGCACTTATTGTGGGCACTGACAGGTGACACTGACAGATGGCACTGTTGGCACTGACAGATGGCACTGTGGGCACTGACAGGTGGCACTGTGGGCACTGACAGGTGGAGCTGGTGGGCACTGGTAGGTGGCACTTGTAGGGGGCACAGGTGGGCACTGAGGAGCCGGGGCACATTGCAGTGATCGGGACTAATGTCCCTCTCACTGCCGCCGGTGATCGGCTTTTTTTTTTACCGATTACCGGCTCTATTGATATCACATGATCAGCTGTCATTGGCTGACAGTTGATCGCATGGTAAGGGGTCGGGATCGACCCCTTACTCGGATCTGTGATCCAGCGAGTTTCACAGAGTGCATTGCGCGCACCCTTCAGGGGGCACGCAGGCCGCTTGTGCACGGGACGACATCATAGGACGTAGTCCCGGCAATGTAGATCCGCGCTGTAGCCATCATTCGGCTATAGCGCGGATCTCTAGAGGTTACCGTAACTAATTTCCAGATAAGTTTGCTCATCCCTATGTATAATGACTGATGTCCACAAAAAGTTTCCCACAGTACAGCCTCTCCGTGTCTTCTAAGAAGTTTTTCGAAAAAAAGAAAGCGCAATAAAAATATTGTCACAAAAGGGAAAGAATAATAAGACTCATTCTTCCATATTCTATTGCAGCATTGCAATGATAATGTCTAGGGTACAGGAAGGAGCAGGCAGAGCACAGAAGGTCCCAGTTCTAAGAGCACAGATGGCTCCAACAATAGTCAGCTCCACTCTGTTATATTCCTCACTCAAATGCAATTTTAGGTCAACGTAATATCGAAAATCTGAAGAATCTGAGTAACACGAACATAAAGCTGTGCTAGAAATGAGTGATAGGGGAGTCCTGCTCATCATTCTTTTGCGTGCTTCTGACAATCTGCTCCTCCGTCCCGGAATTCTCCAACACTTTACAGAAAAGCTCTACATACAGCGCCGGCTGATGTCATGAAATAATTGGAGGATCGTGAGCTATAAAGTAGTTCTGGATGAAATGAAATGACATCTGACTGACAACTTCAAGGCGTGTCACCAGCTGTCTGAACCACTAATAAAATATAGATGTCTTTGGCTGGCATGAATACGGAGTATCTGGAAAGATCAGAACACACACAGACACATATATATATATATATATATATATATATATATATATATATACACACACACACACTATATTATCAAAAGTATTGGAACACCTGCCTTAACATGCACATGAACTTTAACCACTTCAGCCCCGGACCAATTGGCAGCTTTTTGCGATTCGGCACTGCGTCGCTTTAACTGACAATTGCGCGGTTGTGCGACGTGGCTCCCAAACAAAATTGCGTCCTTTTTTTCCCACAAATAAAGCTTTCTTTTGGTGGTATTTGATCGCCCCTGCGGTTTTTATTTTTTGCGCTATAAACAAAAATAGAGCGACAATTTTGAAAAAAATGCAATATTTTTTGCTATTTTGCTATAATAAATATCCCCAAAAAATATATAAATTATTTTTTCCTCAGTTTAGGCCGATACGTATTCTTCTACATGTTTTTGGTAAAAAAAAATCGCAATTAGCAATTAGCGATTATTGATTGGTTTGCGCAAAAGTTATAGCGTTTACAAAATAGGGATAGTTTTATAGCATTTTTATTAATATTTTTTTTTTTTTACTAGTAATGGCGGTGATCAGCGATTTTTATTGTGACTGCGACATTATGGCGGACACATCGGACATTTTTGACACATTTTTGGGACCATTGTCATTTATACAGCAATTAATGCTATTTAAATGCATTTGATTCCTGTATAAATGACACATGCAGTGAAAGAGTTAACCGCTGGCGGTGCGCGCGCGACCCACGGCCAGGCAATTAAAGGGCCACGTAGGGTTCAGTATTGAGTTGGCCCCCTTTGCAGCTATAACAGCTTCAACTCCTCTGGGAAGGCCATCCACAAGGTTTAGGAGTGTCTTTGGGAATGTTTGACCCATACCTGGACAGGTAAGTGCCCTAATATAAAAAATCAACAGCATTTGTAGCTGCTAAATTATTTTTTTTCGGAAGGAGCCTTTAGCTCCTCTTTAACCGCTTAAGGACCGCCTCCTGCACATTTACGTCAGTAGAATGGCATGGCTGGGCACATCAACCTACAGGTACGTTGGTCTTTAAGTCCCCAGTCGTGGGTCACGCGCACGCCGCTGACGGCACATTCGCGACCAGGTCCTGAGCTCCGTGACCGTGGCTGCGGGACCCATGGACCGCCGCTGGTGTCCCGCGATCAGGTCACAGAGCTGAAGAACGGGGAGAGGTATGTGTAAACAAACCTCTCCCCGTGCTTCCTAGTGAGGCTGTCACTGATCGTCTGTTCCCTGTCATCGGGAAAGCCGATCAGTGATGTCGAATGTCAAGCCACGCTCCCTACAGGAAAAAAAAAAAAACACCCACGTCATCTTCCCCGCCCCCCTAGTGGTTAACCCCTTCACTTCCAGTGTCATTTACATAGGAATCAGTGCATTTAAATAGCACTGATTGCTGTATAAATGACAATGGTCCCAAAAATGTGTCAAAAATGTCCGATGTGTCCGCCATAATGTCGCAGTCACAATAAAAATCGCAGATCGCTGCCATTACTAGTAAAAAAAAATCTTAATAAAAATGCTATTTTGTAGACGCTATAACTTTTGCGCAAACCAATCAATAATCGCTTATTGCAATTTTTTTACCAAAAATATGTAGAAGAATACGTATCGGCCTAAACTTTTTATATATTTTTGGGGGATATTTATTATAGCAAAAAGTAAAAAATATAGCATTGTTTTCAAAATTGTTGCTCTATTTTTGTTTAAAGCACAAAAAATAAAAACCGCAGAGGCGATCAAATACCACCAAAAGAAAGCTCTATTTGTGGGAAAAAAAGGACGCCAATTTTGTTTGGGAGCCACGTCGCACGACCGCGCAATTGTCAGTTAAAGCGGCGCAGTGCCGAATCGCAAAAAGGTGCCTGGTCCTTTGGCTGCAAATTGGTCCGGGGCTTAAATGGTTAAGGTAAAAAGCCTTCTGGATGCAGCTCCCCAGCCCCCCTTATTTCCGAGAGCCTGATCTTGATCCAGAGATGTTCATGAGAGAAGCAGCTCTCCCAGGTCTCTCTCTCCTCATGGGCTCACACAGCAGTGGGAGCCATTTCTCTTGCTACTGTCAATCACAGCCAGTGAGCCAATGAGGAGAGATGGAGGGGGGGGGGGGGCAAGCTATGCTCTGTGTGTGAATGGAGAATGTCTAGAGCATTGATGGCGAACCTTGGCACCCTAGATGTTTTGGAACTACATTACCCATAATGCTCCACTACACTGCAGAGTGCATGAGCATCATGGGAAATGTAGTCCCAAAACATCTGGGTGCCAAGGTTCGCCATCACTGGTTTAGAGGCTTGCTATTGGGGGCATGCAGCAGGGAGGAGGAGCCAGGACCAACGGCGGGGGACCCAAAAAGAACAGGATCGGGGCTGCTCTGTGCAAAACCATATAAAAAATAACAAACAGGCCTTTAGTATTACTTTAAGATTTCATTTTTGTCTTTTCAAATATGTTGAAAAAGTCGACTTCCTTGGGAAAGCTGTATATTTCTATAGTAATATATACAGCGACCTTGAAAAAAGTATTCATACCCCTTCAAATTTTCCACATTTTGTGATGTTACAACCAAAAATGTAAAAATATTTTATTGGGATTTTATGTGATAGACCAACACAAAGTGGCACATAATTGTGAAGTGGAAGGAAAATTATAAATGGTTTTCAATTTTTTTTACAAATAAATATGTGAAAAGTGTGGGGGGTACATTTGTATTCAGCCCCCTTTACTCTGATACCCCAAACTAAAATCTAGTGGAACCAATTGCCTTCAGAATTTAGATTTAGATACACTAAAAAATTGAAGTCAAACTCACAAGCTCACAATTCATAAGCAGTTACAGAAAACAGTGTTGTTTCCTTTTAGGATAAAGGTTTTACATGAGTAAATAAAAGCAAATCATTGTAAGTACCCCTGTCAATGTTAAGTGGTTTATCCCATTCATGTAAATGGGATCCATTCTGCAGGAGAGCTTGTGGTATGAAAAACAACAGACTTGATCACTGGCTGGCTGGATCACCAGATGGAAATAGAAGAAAGAAAGTCTAAAAGCAATGCAGCCATCACATCTAATGCCCCGTACCCACGGTCGGAAAATCCGACGGAAAATGTCCGATCAGACCATGTTGTCGGAAAATCCAGCCGTGTGTGGGCTCCATTGGACTATTTACGTCGGAATTTCCGACTGAAAAAATTTGAGATCCTGCTCTCAAATTTTCCGACAACAAAGTCCGATCGGACCTTTTCTGATCGTGTGTAGAGAATTCCGATCAAATTACGAGACCAAACCTATTGGCTACTAGCCTCTACGTAGTTTTGTCGTACGCAACAAATGTCACCACGTTCAGAATGATCGGATTTTCCCCCAACTTTGTCCGACTGTGTGTATGCAACACCAGTGTCGGACAAAAATCCGTCGGAAAAAATCAGACGGATTTTGTGGTCGGAATTTCCGACCGTGTGTACGGGGGCTAAGAATTGGTAAGCTGCAATATAATACATGTTAGCTTTTGGGTTTAATACAGCTTTAAAACCACCCAGCAGCCAGTTTTACTATGTAACCCCTGTCCATGGTGCTGAAATGATTCATGACTTTAGAATCCCATAAATTCACAGCCTTTACAATGCATTATGACACATAAAAGATAAAAAAATGTCTATAAGCCCATTTATGAAAATGCAGCACACCACAACGCATGGTATACAGTGCACATTGGAATGTGCGCACTGCACATTGGGAATTGGGCTCTACAGTGTAATGCGTTGAAGTGGCAGCCGCAATGAATGGCAATGCAACACACCGCACATACAGCAGGTACTTTACAATGCATTGTGGCAACATTTGTTGGCATGCATTGTACCAGTGATGGCCCGTTCATTAGGGGCGCAGGGGCTCCGCTCCCCTAATCTATGCGCCCGGCCCCTAATCTACATGCATGGCGCCAGACGCCTGGATTTTAATGTGTTTTTTTTTTTTTTTTTTGAAGCACATGATTAGAGCCTGAGGCTTTAATTGGCTTCAAAAAAGGGTAGACTCTGGGCGCAGAGCACTGCACCCTGAGCCCACCCAGTTCTGTGACAATAGCAAATTAATATTCGCTATTGTCTTCCTGCTTCTCCTTCCAGCCAATAAGGAAGCGGGTCCTGAAAATCGATTAGCCAGGAAGTCTTAGGGCTCCCAACCAATTGGGTTTCGGGAACCACTTCCTGTTCGGCCAGGAGGAGAAGCAACGTCTGTTGGCCGGGAGGAGAAGCAAGGCCTGTTGGCTGGGAGGACAAGCAACGCATATTGGCCAGGAGGAGAAGCAATGCCTGTTGGCTGGGAGGAGAAGCAAGGCCTGTTGGCTGGGAGAAGAAGCAAGGCCTGTTGGCTGGGAGGACAAGCAACGCATATTGGCCAGGAGGAGAAGCAATGCCTGTTGGATGGGAGGAGAAGCAAAGCCTGTTGGCCGGGAGGAGAAGCAAGGCCTGTTGGCTGGGAGGAGAAGCAATGCCTGTTGGCTGGGAGGACAAGCAACGCATATTGGCCAGGAGGAGAAGCAATGCCTGTTGGATGGGAGGAGAAGCAAGGCCTGTTGGCCAGGAGGTGAAGCAATGCCTGTTGGCTGGGAGGAGAAGCAAGGCCTGTTGGCTGGGAGAAGAAGCAAGGCCTGTTGGCTGGGAAGACAAGCAACGCATATTGGCCAGGAGGAGAAGCAATGCCTGTTGGATGGGAGGAGAAGCAAGGCCTGTTGGCCGGGAGGAGAAGCAAGGCCTGTTGGCTGGGAGGAGAAGCAATGCCTGTTGGCTGGGAGGACAAGCAATGCATATTGGCCAGGAGGAGAAGCAATGCCTGTTGGATGGGAGGAGAAGCAAGGCCTGTTGGCCAGGAGGAGAAGCAACAGCCCCTAATCTTCCCTCGGCAAGCTACAGCGAGGCGCAGCATCAGCCTACTAAGGTAAGGCCACTGATTGCCACCAGAACCAATTTCTGTTTGGCTGGGAGGAGAAGCAACGCCTGCTGGCCGGGAGGAGAAGCAAGGCCTGTTGGCCTGGAGGAGAAGCAACACCTGTTGGCCGGGAGGAGAAGTAACACCTGTTGGCTGGGAGAAGCAAGGCCTGTTGGCCGGGAGGAGAAGTAACACCTGTTGGCTGGGAGGAGAAGAAAGGCCTGTTGGCCGGGAGCAGAAGCAACACCTTTTGGCCAGGAGAAGAAGCAATGCCTTTTGGCCAGGAGAAGAAGCAATGCCTTTTGGCTGGGAGGAGAAGCAAGGCCTATTGGCCAGGAGGAGAAACAATGGCCCCTAATCTTTCCTTGGCAAGCTACAGCAAGGAGCAACATTGGCCTCCTATGGTAAGGCCACTGATTGCCGCCATCTGTCTCCCGGGGGGGGGGGGGGGGCTCTGATAACCGGCATCCTTCTCCCATTGGGGGGGGCACTGATCGCTGCCGGCCGTCTACTGTGAGGGGGGGAGTGAGGGTTGGGTGGAATTAGTGGAAGTGAGGGGGGCAGGTTTGTTTGCCGCCATACCCAAAATATTGAGCACCAGCCGCCACTGCATTGTACAATGCACAAGTGTGAATGGGCCCTGACAGGCTCGGTTTAGTTGAACCCACCCCTCCCCTCTTGGAGATCAGCTTTAATGAAAGCACCAGCTGGACTCCACATTGAGATGCTTCTTCTCCACACCTTGTTTATTTTGCTAAAGATATTTCAGGGAAAAAATCTGTTTGCTTGTAATAATTCTCAAACGAGGAGATGATTCTGGTTAGACACTCGCAGCCTGATGAATTATTCATGGCAGTCCTCTAGACAGTGACAGATTCTTCAAACACCGATCTTACCATTGTGGCTGTTGAGCTTTGCGTTGCCGTGGCTGAACAGTTGCGAGGAGCTGTCAAACGCCGAATGCGGCAGCTGGGATACCAAGGGATCATTGCAATTATCTGCAGAAGATTGAAAAGACAGGAAAATCGTCAGCAACACACTAACGATCCAACATCGGCTTTATTTTCCAAAGGATATTCTTAATTTAGAATCAGCCATCCCATGCGGCAACTATGTTGTACCCTGGGATAGCTGTTTCGAAATACAGTGATATGTTTATTTATATCGTTATATGCATACATATATATATATATATATATACATAGAGGGGAAAAAGTGTTTGATCCCCTGCTGATTTTGTCCGTTTGTCCACTGAAAAAGAAATTATCTGTCTATAATTTTAATGGTAAGTTTATTTTAACAGTGAGAATAACAGAATAACAACAAAAATATCCAGAAAAACGCATTTCAAAAAAGTTATAAATTGATTTGCATTTCAATTAGTAAAATAAGTATTTGATCCCCTTATCAATCAGCAAGATTTCTGGCTCTTAGGTCTCTTCTATACAGGTAACGAGCTGAGATTAGGAGCACTCTCTTAAAGGGAGTGCTCCTAATCTCAGCTTGTTACCTGTATAGAAGACACCTGTCCACAGAAGCAATCAATCAGATTCCAAACTCTCCACCATGGCCAAGACCAAAAAGCTGTCCAAGGATGTCAGGGACAAGATTGTAGACCTGCACAAGGCTGGAATGGGCTACAAGACCATCGCCAAGCAGATTGGTGAGAGGGTGACAACAGTTGGTGCAATTATTCAGAAATGGAAGGAACACAAAATAACTGACAATCTCCCTCGGTCTGGGGCTCCATGAGAGCGGTGAGGAATCAGCCCAGATCTACACAGGAGAATCTTGTCAATTATCTTAAGGCAGCTGGGACCATAGTCACCAAGAAAACAATTGGTAACACACTACGCTGTGAAGGACTGAATTCCTGCCCAAGAAAACACATGTACAGGCCGTCTGAAGCTTACTAATGAACATCTGAATGATTCAGAGGAGAACTGCGTGAAAGTGTTGTGGTCAGATGAGACCAAAATCAAGCTCTTTGCATGAACTTAACTCGCCGTGTTTGGAGGAGGAGGAATGCTGCCTATGACCCCAAGAACATCATCCTCACCGTCAAACATGGAGATGGAAACATTATGCTGTGGGGGTGTTTTTCTGCTAAGGGGACAGGACAACTTCACCACATCAAAGGGACGATGGACGGGGCCATGTACCGTCAAATATTGGGTGAGAACCTCCTTCCCTCAGGGCAATGAAAATGGGTTGTGGATGGCTATTGTATCATAACAATGGCCCAAAACACACGGCCAAGGCAGCAAAGGAGTGGCTCAATAAGAAGCATATTAAGGTCCTGGAGTGGGCTAGCCAGTCTCCAGACCTTAATCCTATAGAAAATGAAGTGGAGGGTGCTGAAGGTTCGAGTTACCAAACGTCAGCCTCGAAACCTTAATGACTTGGAGAGGATCTGCAAAGAGGAGTGGGACAAAATCCCTCCTGAGATGTGTGCAAACCTGGTGGCCAACTACAAGAAACGTCTGACCTCTGTGATCGCCAACAAGGGTTTTGCCACCAAGTACTAAGTCATGTTCTGCTAAGGAGTCAAATACTTATTTCACTCATTAAAATGCAAATCAACTTTTTTGAAAAATGCGTTGTTCTGGATATTTTTGTTGTTATTCTGTCTCTCGCTGTTAAAATAAACCAAACATTAAAATTATAGACTGATCATTTCTTTGTCAGTGGGCAAATGTATAAAAATCAGCAGGGGATCAAATACTTTTTTCCCCTCACTGTATATTGTTTACACACATTTTACATTAATTTTATTTAAAAAAACGAAAGTGATTTTAGGTAGAACTGTGGCCAGGCTTTGGACATGTAATAATCTACAAATTCTAACAAGCGTCAAATAAGCTTTACAACAGACCTCTTTAGCTGCAGGCACTGTGGAGTAATTAATTTTCAAAGTTCACAGCGAGTAGACATGTGCAATTCGTTTAGTTCCGAATTCGTTTTTTAACGAATTTTGACAAACTCGTTAATTCCGAAATTTCAGAATTTTTCAATTTCCAAATTCCTGAAATTTCCGAATTATTCAATTTCCGAAGTTTTTAGAAAATTTCAGAAATTCGAAAATTCAAATTCGGAAATTCTAATTTTCAGAGATTCGGAAATTAGAAATTTCGGAAATATGAAATTTCGGAAATTTGAAATGAGGAAATTAGAAAATTTGGAAATTTGAAAATTTGAAATTTGGAAAAAGAATTAAAATCTGAAAATTCAAGAGAACGAAAATTCGAAAATTCGAAAACTCGAAAATCTGAAATAACTAATTAATAATAGCTATTAAATTATAGGTATTGGAATTTCCTTTCAAATTTGGCTGTTAGTGAACGTAACGAGTACGAATTTATCCGAAGTTACAAATTATCTGAAATAACGAATGCCGTAGCTAAAAGAATGGAACGTAACGATCTAATAATAATAAATAACAATAATAGTAATAAAATATTTTTATTATTATTATTTATTATTAATTTGTTCCATTTCATATGTTTAGATGCAGCATTCCTTATTTCGGATAATTCCTAACTTCAGATAAATTTGTAATCGTTACGTTCACAAAAAGCCAAATTTGAAAGAAAATTCCAATGCCTATAATTTAATAGTTAGTTATTATTAGTTAGTTATTATTTCTAATTTTACTGACTCTTTTTCTTTTTTTCAGATTTCCAAATTTTTGGAAATTCGGAATTGGAAAATTCGGAAATTCTAAATTCCAAAATTCGGAAATTCAAAAATTCCAAATTTCCGAATTTCCGAAAAAAGCAAAAAAACGAGTGAAAAGAAAACAAACACATTTTTTGTCAGTGCACATGTCTAGCAGCGAGTACTACATTGGTTCAAGTCTTTCTTCAGAAGCTCAACTCTCCCATCAGTTACTCATCAGTTCAGCTCATCCTTTCTGCCCTTTCCCAGCATTGACTCAGCAGCTCAGCTCCTCATCCCCCTGATCTTCTCTCCAAGAAGTGACTCAGCAGCTTAGTTTCCCCTGCTCCCCACTCCCTACACTTATTTAGCAGCTCAGCTCCCCATGCTTCCCCTCCCTGCAGTGAATTAGCATCTCAGCCAACTCTGCTCCCCCTCCCAGCACTTAACTCCCCCTCCCAGAACATAGCAGCTCATTTCCCTTATTCAACCATCTCAACAGTGACTCAGCAGCTCAGATCCTCCTGCTCCCTACTGCCAGCAATGAATTATCATCACAGCTCCTCCTGCTCCCCCTCCCAGCGTTGATTCAGCAGCTGAGCTTCCTCCTTCCAGCAATGATTTGGGATCTCAGCTACTTCTGCTCCCTCCTTTTAGCATCTCAGATCCCCCTGATCCCTTCTCCCAGCAGTGACTCAGCAGCTCACTTTCCACTGCTCCCTACTCTCAGCAGTGATTTAGCAGCTCAGCTCCCTATGCTTACCCCTCCCCACAGTAAATTAGCAGCTCACCCCGTCCTGCTCCCCTCGGCAAGCAGCTTAGCCCCGCCCCCCTCCAAGCACTTAGTAGCTCATTTTCCCTTGTTCCCCCCCCAATAACTCAGTATCTTTGCTCTCTCTGGTCGTCACTTAGGAATAGCACAGTGGTTCAGCTTACTCTGCCCCCAACTAGCAGTTATGAAGCAAGTCAAGAGAATATAAAGAGAGAAGAGAGTGCTAACACATAACTTCACTGCTTCTTTTGTGAATTTGAGAATCAGTTGCACCACATCGCTTTTAGCTACAGAGGTTAGTGAGGACATGTTTTTTTTTTACTGCTTGTTACCAAAATGTGCACATACAGCATGAATATTTTTTTTAAATCTTGTTCCCTGTGTCATCTAAGCAATGTTCCTTAAAGTGGATGTAAACCCAATGTCATAATGTAGAGTATAAGATTTCCTATCATTTGAGCCCAGTCTTGCCACAAAGAGTTAATCCACCTCTGAGCAATCCTCTTTTATTGTTCAGTGAGATAAATCTTGACAGAGAAAAACTTTGTCCGTTCTTCCCCCTTGCTGTGATTGACAGGTGATTTACATATCTCGTGCACTAGCCTAAGAGACATGCATTATTTTTTAATTCCCACCCCCACTCCTTTCTTCTGCTGCTCTGCAAGGATTGGCTGTTCCACACCTCACCATGATTTGGCATGCTGAAGTCATGTGGGGACTTTTTTGGGTTTTGACTGGATGCAAGAGATCAGAAGTTCAGTGTAAGAAATACACAGGAGAAAATGCATGTTGATAAGGGGAGTGTAGAGGTGGGCGGGGAGTCTATTGACATCACGACTCCACCCACTGAGCTCCAGACAACAGACCCACCCACAGAATCTGCAGTTTTTCGGGTCTCATAGCAGACAGAGGGGAGACATTTGACAGATAAGTATACATGCAGTAGTTTAGAAAAGATGAGAGAGTGGGTTTACATCCACTTTAACACATGAAAGATTTAACCCAATGCAATGTAATGGAGAAAGGAAAAGGAGAAGGTAAAATCACATACAAAATAGCTTGTAAAGTCTCATAGAAAAGCAATGATAGCTCCCAACTGTCCCTGATTTCAAGGGACTGTCCCTGATTTGGAGCCCCTCTGTCCCTCATTCCTCCTTATTTGTCCATCATTTTGATCTGATCTATATAGATGTACAGTAAAACCTTGGTTTGAGAGCATTTTGCAAGACAAGCAACATTTTTAAATACATTTTGACTTGATATACAAGCGATGTCTTGATATACAAGTAGCGTCATGTCGCAACTGAGTATAAAAGAGAAGAAAGGCGCCTCTAAGTGTAGCAATATGGTTACATTTATTGAAGGTACAACATTTAGCAACATATTGCTACACTTATGCCGCGTACACACGATCGGAATTCTCGTCCGAAAAAACTCTGACGGTTTTTCCGACGGAATTCCGCTCAAGCTGTGTTGCCTACACACGGTCACACCAAATTCCGACGGTCAATAACACAGCGGCATAAAACACGTTCGACAGCACTATAAAAGGGAAGTTTAATGCTTCCGAGCATGCGTCGAATTGTTTCCGAGCATGCGTCGGAATTTTGCGTGTCGGAATTGCCTACACACGATCGGAAAATCCGATAGAAAGGTTTTCCGTCGAAAAAATTGAGAACAGGTTCTCAATTCAAAGTCCGTCGGAAATACCGACAGAAAAAGACCGATGGGCATACACACGGTCGGAAAATCCGATGAAAAGCTCCCATCGGACTGTTTCCATCGGAAATTCCGACCGTGTGTACGCCGCATTAGAGGCGCCTCTCTTCTCTTTTATACTCTGGAGCTCCTGCTGGATTTTGCTTCTAATCCCCTTATGGAGGCTTCCATTTGTGGAGGGACGTTTTTTGGTTACACAACCCACATTGCTATAATTATTTATATGGACTATAAACTGAAGGCCCTATGAATAAATGGTTGTGGAACGAATAATTTGAGTTTCCATTATTTCTTATGGGAAAATTTGCTTTGATATACAAGTGCTTTGGATTACAAGCATGTTTCTGGAACGAATTATGCGCGCAGTCCAAGGTTTTACTGTATATAAAATGCACTTTTTATCTATCAAAAGGTGTTGTACAGCACTAAACCTTTCACCTGATTTCTAAATTGCTGCATTTGTAAATTCTAAAAGCCAATATAAAGGAATAGTTGTGGTAAAAAAAGCACTTGTGAGTTTAACCGATCATTTTTTTTTGTACAATTCTCCTTTAAGGGGTTGTGGCAAGGGGTGTGTCCTATGCCTGCATACTTTTGCTGATAGGTGTCCCTCATTCCCATCTCACAAAGTTGGGAGGTATGCCAATATGGGCTAGGTCAGAAACAATAACCTCTATATTGTGCAAATTATTACTACACTATTTAAAGTGGAAGCTCCACTTGTCAGCCTCCTCCCCCCACCCTCTGGTGCCATATTTGGCACCTTTCGGGGAGAGGAGGTTGGGGGGGAGTTACCTGTTTTTTGACAGGTACCCGTCCCAACTTCTGAGAGATCTCACCGCGGCGAGATCACTCTGAAGTTTCACCCCCCCCCCCTTCCCCTGCCACACTGGCCATTCAGAAAACGTAGCATGCTTCGTGCATGCACAGTAGGGAAGCGACTGTGAAGCCCAAAGACTACACTGCCCCGTTCCCTTACTACGAATGGCGGCAGCTGCAGCACCTGAGAGTCGATGGAAACATCGGCTGGGGTGCCGACATCGCTGGATTCCAGGAC
The DNA here is from genome assembly GCA_028564925.1 of Lithobates sylvaticus. Classification (NCBI taxonomy): domain Eukaryota; kingdom Metazoa; phylum Chordata; class Amphibia; order Anura; family Ranidae; genus Lithobates; species Lithobates sylvaticus. The sequence continues at coordinate 16,365,800 of CM053031.1, forward strand.
AGGTAAGTGCCCTAATATTAAAAGTCAGCAGCTACACTCAGGGCCTTTTGAAGGAAATTGGGGGCCCCAAGCAAAATGGACATGGAGGCCCCCCAACCCCAACCAACCCCCTCCACCCGCACGCACGCAAAGCCATGAGATTGCCAGAGACTGCGGACATACTGCACGAGATTGCCAGACTGCGGACATACTGCATGAGATTACCAGACTGTGGACATACTGCACGAGATTACCAGACTGCGGACATACTGCATGAGATTACCAGACTGCGGACATACTGCACGAGATTACCAGACTGCGGACATACTGCACGAGATTACCAGACTGCGGACATACTGCACGAGATTACCAGACTGCGGACATACTGCACGAGATTACCAGACTAAGGACATACTGCACGAGATTACCAGACTAAGGACATACTGCACGAGATTACCAGACTAAGGACATACTGCACGAGATTACCAGACAGCGGACATACTGCACGAGATCACCAGACTGCGGACATACTGCATGAGATTACCAGACTGCGGACATACTGCACGAGATTACCAGACAGCGGACATACTGCACGAGATCACCAGACTGCGGACATACTGCACGAGATTACCAGACAGCGGACATACTGCACGGGATTACCAGACTGCGGACATACTGCATGAGATTACCAGACTGCGGACATACTGCACGAGATTACCAGACTGCGGACATACTGCACGAGATCACCAGACTGCGGACATACTGCACGAGATTACCAGACTGCGGACATACTGCAGAGATTACCAGACTGCGGACATACTGCACGAGATTACCAGACTGCGGACATACTGCATGAGATTACCAGACTGCGGACATACTGCATGAGATTACCAGACAGCGGACATACTGCATGAGATTACCAGACAGCGGACATACTGCACGAGATTACCAGACTGCGGACATACTGCACGAGATTACCAGACTGCGGACATACTGCACGAGATTACCAGACTGCGGACATACTGCATGAGATTACCAGACTGCGGACATACTGCACGAGATTACCAGACTGCGGACATACTGCATGAGATTACCAGACTGCGGACATACTGCATGAGATTACCAGACTGCGGACATACTGCATGAGACTACTTGTGAATTGGGCCCTGATGACAGTTTTGCAAAGTGCACAGAGGTCACAGGAGGCTGTATTTGCGCGCTAGCCAGCAGAGAGGGGGCGGGGCCGGGAGCTCCACTTGGAACAGATTGGCTGTAGTTAGAGCAGTGAACGGAGTGGGCGTGTCAGTGGAGCTCCCGGCCCCGCCCCCAGACCTCTGTATTCCTGAACCAGTATAGAGGGGGCGGGGCCGGGAGCTCCACTGACGTGCCCACTCTGATCACTGCTCTAACCGAGCATGCAGGCTACATGGGGCAGGGTCAGTGGAGCTCTCAGCCCCGCCCCCTCTCTGCTGGCTAGATCGGGAATACATCTCCCGTGCCCTCTGTGCGCTCTGCAAAGCCGGGGGGCCCCAATTCACGGGTAGCGCGGGCCCCCCCTACAAAGATTGTGCCCAGGGCATGTTCCCTGTTTGCCCTGCGCTAGAGACGGCCCTGCTTAGAGGAAGCGGCGGCAGCGCAGCTGGGGCCCCGGGCCAGCTCGGGCCCCCAAGCATTTGCTTGGTTTGTCTGTCCTGTCGCAATGGGCATGGCTACACTCAGCATGGGTGCTCAACCTGTGGCCCTCCAGCTGTTGCAGAACTACAAGTCCCATGAGGCCTTGCAAGCCACTGACAGTTACAAGCATGACTCCTAAAGGCAGAGGCTCAATGGGAATTGTAGTTTGGTAACAGCTGGAGGGCCATAGGTTGAGCATCAATGAGCTACAGTATGTGTAGCTGCTGACTTTAAATGTTTTGCTGGGGGGGCAGAACTCATCTTTAAGAAGTTCCTCCGTATCACTAAATAAGATGTTGGCTAGGCAAAAAATGTGACCGAAGGTAACTAGAAAACAAATTACACAGTGATACATACAGTGCCTTGAAAAAGTATCCATACCAGTTGAAATTGTCCACATTTTGTCATGTTACAAGATAAAAAGCAAATGTATTTTAGTGGAATTTATGTGATAGACCAACACAAAGTGGCACCTAATTGTGAAGTGGAAGGAAAATGATAAATGGTTTTCAACATTTTTTTACAAATAAATATGTGAAAAGTGTGGGGTACATTTGTATTCAGCCCCTTTACTAGAAGTCACATTATTAGTAAATAGAGTCCACCTGTGTGTAATTTAATCTCAGTATAAATACAGCTGTTCTGTGAAGCCCTCAGAGGTTTGTTAGAGAACCTTAGTGAACAAACGGCATCATGAAGGCCAAGGAACACACCAGACAGGTCAGGGATAAAGTTGTGGAGAAGTATAAAGCAGGGATAGGTTAAAAAAATCTCCCAAGCTTTGACCATCTCACGGAGCTCTGTTCAATCCATCATCGGAAAAAGTATGTCAACTGCAAACCTACCAAGACATGGCCGTCCACCTAAACTAAGGAGAGCATTCATCAGAGAAGCAGCCAAGAGGCCCATGGTAACTCTGGAGGAGCTGCAGAGATCCACAGCTCAGGTGGGAGAATCTTTCCACAGGACAACTATTAGTCGTGTTCTCCACAAATCTGCCCTTTATGGAAGAGTGACAAGAAGAAAGACATTGGAGAAAGAAAGTCATAAGAAGTCCTGTTTGCAGTTTGTGAGAAGCCATGTGGGGGACACAGCAAACGTGTGGAAGAAGGTGATCTGGTCAATTGAGACCAAAATTTTACTTTTTGGCCTAAAAGCAAAACGCTATGTGTGGGGAAAACTAACACTGCACATCACCCTGAACACACCATCCCCACCGTGAAACATGGTGGTGGCAGAATCATGTGGTGGGGACGCTTTTTCTTCAGCAGGGACAGGGAAGCTGATCAGAGTTGATGGGAAGATGGATGGAGCCAAATACAGGACAATCTCAGAAGAAAACCTGTTAGAGTCTGCAAAAGACTTGAGACCAAGGCGGAGGTTCACCTTTCAGCAGGACAACGTCCCTAAACATACAGCCAGAGCTACAATGGAATGGTTTCGATCAAAGCATATTCATGTGTTAGAATGGCCCAGTCACAGTCCAGATCTAAATCCAATTGAGAATCTGTGGCAAGACTTGAAAATTGCTGTTCACAGACGCTCTCCATCCAATCTGACAGAGCTTGAGATATTTTACAAAGAAGAAGAATGGGCAAAAATGTCCCTCTCTAGATGTGCAAAGCTGGTAGAGACATCCCCAAAAAGAACTTGCAGCTGTAATTGCAGAGAAAGGAGGTTCTACAAAGTATTGACCCCACACTTTTCACATATTTTTTATTTTTTTTAAATTGAAAACCATTTATCATTCTTCTTCCACTTCACTTTGTGTTATCATAATTCCTCCCAATGACACCAATGATGGGTCACAATTCCTCCCAATGACAGCAATGATGGGTCACAATTCCTCCCAATCACACCTATGATGGTGAACAATTTCTACCAAAGACATCAATGATGGAGCATAGTTCCTCCCAATGTGACACCAATTAGAGGGCCCAATGACACCAATGATGGGACACAATTCCTACCAATGACACCAATGATGGGGCCCAATGACACCAATGATGCAACACAATTCCTCCCACTGACACAATGATGGGGGATTTTTTACTCCCACTGATGTTAAGAGATTTTGTACTCCCGATAGCCGCAGTCCGACCCCGCTAACATCTGAAGGACCGTAAACTGGCCCTTTGTCTAGAACAGGGGTCTCCAAACTACGGCCCTCCAGTTGAGGAACTACAATTCCCATCATGCTTAGTCATGTCTGTGAATGTCAGAGTTTTACAATGCCTCGTGGGATGTGTAGTTCCGTAACAGCTGGAGGGTCGTAGTTTGGAGACTCCTGGTCTAGAAGGTTTGGAGACCCCCTGATCTAGGCAGCCCTTCTATTAACACGGAAGGTCGGATTAAAGGAATAAAGAAAATGATCGGCAATCCTATACAGTTCCTTTAAAAATGCCTTTCTTCTATCATCACAATACACTTATTTTTAAGACCAGAGGGCCTGCGCCTGTTTAGAATTTTTATTCAAGTAATTAAATGATCGCTACTAATTGAATCCTTGGAATGCATGGGATAATGCCTACTTGCTGCGTCTGGCGTTGGGCAGCCCGTGAGTCGTCGGGGGTCAGCTTGTATTTGCATGACAGATAGGGATGGCGCTGCCCTCTGTAGGTGACATTCTCTGGCACCCGATGGAAAAGCCGACGCGTCTGTTGAGAATTGATCGCTGAATCTGCAGCGTGTGCAGCTGTACTCTGATCACTTTGTCTGCATCCAATGAATATTAATCAGGTCCTTGTTGAGTCTGTGTCTTCCTGACGATGAAAGTGCTTTTTATTGCTTGCTGCTGTCTGATATGGTGTTCTGTTTATCTACAGCACTCAGGTATTAGTCTGATAAATGAATCATGTGGATACATCAGGAGGCTATGTATGCAATATATATATATATATATATATATATGCATTTTTTAAATCTAACTCAGGATAATCTTTAACAAGCTACCAGTATAGAGAGATGCTAATACAGGGTTAATATACTAAAACTGGATTCTAGGCGGGGCAGAAATTGTAAACCCTTAATCCACGTACACACGATCAGACTTTTCGGCAGGACTATCTGGTGGACTTATGCCGCGTACACACGAAGGGACTATCCCGCGGGATTGTCCGCTGGACTCGAGTCTGCCGGACAATACCCTCGTGTGTGGGCGCCGGCGGACTTTTTTGGCGCCAAAAGTCCGGCGGACTAGGTTTTAAGTTTTGTTTTAAAATTATCCGCTGGACTTGGCAGTCCGGCGGATAATCCCGCCGTTAGTAGGCTAGTCCACCGGACTTTTGAAATGAGCGGACTTTCCGATCATCGGAAAGTCCGTTCATTTAGCACGTGACTTCCGGTAGACGGAGCTAGCGAAGGCAGTGAATGCCGCCGTCACCTGGCATGGATTTAAAGGGAATCCCCACACCGAAAAAAACGGCGTGGGGGTCCCCCCCAAATCCATCTCAGACCCTTATATGAGCATGCAGCCCGGCAGGCCAGGAAAGGGGAGGGGACGAGCGAGCGCCCCCCCCCCCCTCCTGAGCCATACCAGGCAGCGTGCCCTCAACATGGGGGGTGCCTTGGGGAAAGGGGGGCCGTGTGGCCCCCCCACCCCAAAGCACCTTGTCCCCATGTTGATGAGGACAAGGGCCTCTTCCCGACAACCCTGGCTGTTGGTTGTCAGGGTCTGCGGCTTATCGGAATCCGGGAGCCCCCTTCAATAAGGGGGCCCCCAGATACCGGCCCCCCACCCTATGAAAATAAGTATGGGGTACGATGTACCCCTACCCATTCACCTGGTGGAAAAAGTGTAAATAAAAACACAACACAATTTTCAAAATACTTTATTACACAGCTCGGGGGTCTTCTTCCGTCTTGGGGGGTCTTCTCGCCGGACTCCTCCGCTATCTTCTGCTAGCTCTTTTACTAGCGGAGGAGCCCGGCTTTCTCCTTCGTCGCTGCCGCCGTCTGGGGGTCTTGTTCCAACTTCGGGGGTCTTGTCCCGCTCTTAAAATCCTCTTACTAAGTCCGCCGGAGAGTCCGATCGTGTGTACGGGGCATAACATATATTGTACTCAGTGAGGTGACCAGCCTAAGGTGATACACTGATAGACCAACACAAATCCTTCCTGTCCTTAACTAGTTAAATGAACCGCACATGTCTAGTCATCAGGGAGCACGTGCACGTGCAAGCACGCCCCAAACCCGGGAGAAAGGCCGCGACATACGGTGCGTCGCCCAGCCTGGCTACGCACCCGTCTGCAGTAAAATGTACCGTGGGTGGGCGGCAAGTGGTAAATACACATCGAAGCAAAGCAATCATTAGCAGTGATCAGCAGGGATTCATGAAGAATCGTTTTTGCCAAACCAATCTATTAACCTTCTATGAGGAGGTGAGTTGCCATCTAGATAAAGGAAGGCCCATAGACGTGGTGTATCTGGATTTTGCAAAAGCATTTGACACAGTTACCCATAAACGTTTACTGTACAAAATAAGGTGCGTTGGCATGGACCATAGGGTGAGTACATGGATTGAAAACTGGCTACAGGGGCGAGTTCAGAGGGTGGTTATAAATGGGGATAAAACCTTTTTGCGGAAGGGAGTTTAACAAGACACGTGGCCACTCATTAAAATTAGAAGAAAAGAACTACCGTATATACTCGAGTATAAGCCGAGTTTTTCAGCACATTTTTTTGTGCTGAAAGTGCCCCCCCCTCGGCTTATACCTGAGTCATGCACTTTTCTGCAGCAAAAAATGACATTTTCCGACCGACTTTGTAGCCCCGTATCTCGGGGCCACTTGGTGCTAGGAACCCCAAAGTTGGTGTGCAAACCCAGTGTAACCAACACTACAACATATCCAAATTTGGCGTTCCCCGAGATACAGGGCCCCAAAGTTGGTCAACTGTGTCCATCTGCAGCAATGTCATTTCGGGACCCTTTGGGTCCAGAGACCCCAAAAATGTTGCTGCAGCTAGGGGGCATCTAGGAACCGTTAACTACCAAGTTTGAAGTTCAAGGGACCTATGGCTGCAAATAGGCACAGTGAGGCTGCAAATGGGCACAGTGAGGCTGCAAATGGGCACTGTTGACCATCTTTTCCACTTCCAGTAGCTGCGCATTTCTCACCCTAGGCTTATACTCAATACGTTTTCCCTGTTTTTTGTTATAAAATTAGGTGCCTCGGCTTATATTCAGGTCGGCTTATACTCGAGTATATAAGGTACATAGAGGGTTCTTTACTGTTATGCCGTGTACACACGGTTGGAATTTCTGATGGAAACAGTCCGATGGGAGCTTTTCATCGGATTTTCCGACCGTGTGTATGCCCATTGGTCTTTTTCTGTCGGAATTTCCGACGGACTTTGGATTGAGAACCTGTTCTTAATTTTTCCGACAGAAACCCTTTCTATTGGATTTTCCGATCGTGTGTATGCAATTCCGACACGCAAAATTCTGACGCATGCTCGGAGACAATTCGACGCATGCTCGGAAGCATTAAACTTCCCTTTTATAGTGCCGTCGAACGCGTTGTATGTCGCAGTGTTATTGACCGTCGGAATTTGGTGTGACCGTGTGTAGGCAAGACAGTTTAAGCAAAATTCCGCCGGAATTTCCGACGGGAAAACCATCAGAGCTTTTTCCGACGAGAATTCCGACCGTGTGCATGCGGCATAAGAGCGGCAAGGATGTGGAATTCCCTTCCACAGGTGGTAGTCTCAGCGGGGAGCATCGATAGTTTTAAGAAACTGTTAGATAAGCACCAGAACGGCTGCAACATACAGGGATATACAATGTAATACTGACATATAATCACACACATAGGTTGGACTTGATGGACTTTTTTCGACCTCACCTACTATGTAACTATATAAAAAGTTTATTCTGAGTTATTATGTGTCTGAAAAGAAGAGGACTGCTAAATCTACAGCCAGGCAGCTAGTATTGTAGAAGTCATGGCAGCCACCATATCAGGTTAAATTACTTTTAAAGATTTTTTTATTTTTTTTTAATACTTTAACAGCCTCTCTACTTGCGGGGGTGAAAACACTACCGCTTATGAAGTTTACTTCCCTGCGGGGAGCTACAGAACGAGGTGAACACATCCAGACAGTCGCAATTTTTAGATTGCCTGAACTTCTGTGAAGTCTTTTTTAGCCTCTATTTTTATTAACAAGCACCAGAGTACAATGTACCCCCTCCCCCTCTCACCGCCTATTCACCGCCAGGCACGCTGAATGATGTATTCTTCCCGATCGGGAAGTAAATGTGCTGAACAGAACAAGTTTTCAGCAACAAAAGGAAAGCAATAAATGTATGCAAATGCTTTTTTTTTACATCACTATGATTTTCTTAAAAGCCTAAAATGCCAGCAGACTGTAATCTTAACAAAATGTTCTATACAACTTATTTTTCCGGTATGGCTTAGCTTGAATGCACAGTGCGGAAAAATCTATTTATTACAGTCTATGAGCCTATGGATTTTTTTTTAAACTTTCATTTTTGTTTACCTGGTGAGAGGTTTGGAAAACCTCGTACACACGATCGGCAAAAGATTGAGAGCATGTTCTCAATTTTTCGGTCGTAAATTCCGATCGTCTGTTGCAATTCCGACGCGCGGAAATTCCTACGCATGCTCAGAAACAATTTGACGCATGCTCGGAAGCATCGAACTTCATTTTCTCGGCTCGTCGTAGTGTTGTACGTCACCGCGTTCTTGACGGTCGAAAGTTCAGAGAACCGTGTGACCGTGTGTGTGCAAGACAAGCTTGAGCAAAATTCCGTCGGAAAAAAAAAAACATCCAAGATTTTTCTGACAGAAATTCCGCTCGTGTGTACGGGGCATGAAGCCTACTAGGAGAGGTTACTGTAATTGGATAATTCTCATCGGAAAAGCCTTGGATGGTTTTTCCGACAGAATTCCGCTCAAGTTTGTTGTGCCTACACACTAGTCACACCAAATTCAGACCGTCTAGAACGCGGTGACGTACAACACTACGACGAGCCACGAAAATGAAGTTCAATGCTTCCGAGCATGCGTCGAATTGTGTCCGAGCATGCGTCTGAATTTTTGCACGTCGGAATTGCCACAGACGATCGGAAACTTTTTCTCTCGTAAAAATTGAGAGCATGCTCTCCATCCTTTGCTGGCCGAAATTCCGCCAGCAGAAGTCTGATGGAGCATACACACGGTCGCATTTTCTGACGAAAAGCTCTCATCTGTCTTTTGCTGACCGAAATTCGGTAGGGAATGCAACCTTCCCCTGCCCTATGCAAAACAAGTAAACAAAAAAAATATTACTATACATACCGTATTTATTGGCGTATAACATGCACCTTTTTCCCCTTAAAATCAGGGGAAAATCGCGGGTACGTGTTATACGCTGATCCCTGCCGATCTCCCGCTGATTCTGAAGAAAGGAGCGAGCGGAACCGAGATACAAAAAGCCGAGTGTACTTCGGCTTTACTCGGCTCCTCTCGCAGTCCCGCCCACCTCCACTGATTGCGAGAGGAGCGAGTGCCGACAACATACAGAAAGCCGAGTGTACTTTCGGCTAGTCTCGGCTCCTCTCGCAGTCCCGCCCACCTCCACTGATTGCGAGAGGAGCCGAGCGCCGACAACATACAGAAAGCCGAGTGTACTTCGGCTAGTCTCGGCTCCTCTCGCAGTCCCGCCCCTGACTGTGAGCATAGCCGAGTCTAGCCAAAGTACACTCGGATTTCTGTATGTTGTCGGCGCTCGCTCCTCTCGCAATCAGTGGAGGTGGGCGGGACTGCGAGAGGAGCCGAGACTAGCCGAAAATACATTCGGTTTTCTGTATGTTGTCGGCGCTCGTCCTCTCCGCTCAGTCGGCGCCAATTTTAATTTAGGGCAGTGCTGCAACTAGACTAGCAATGTTGCAAAGGCACTGGGCAAGGCTGCACTGGGCAAGGCTGCAAAGGCACTGGGCAAGGCTGCAGATGGACACTGGACAAGGCTGCAATGATGGACAAGGCTGCAGATGGACACTGGACAAGGCTGCAATGATGGACAAGGCTGCAGATGGACACTGGACAAGGCTGCAATGATGGACAAGGCTGCAGATGGACACTGATAAGGCTGCATTGATGGGCATTTAAATGTAATTTTTTTTCCTTAAACTTCTCTCCCAAAAGTTTTTTTTTCCTCAATACTCCCTCCTAAACTTGGGGTGCTTGTTATACGCTGGCGCGTGTTATACGCCGATAAATACGGTACTTTAACTTTAAGGTTTTGGGTTAAGTGTGAAGGGTTACCCAAGAGCTGGGTTAAGTTTAGAGATTGCTTTATTTTCTGTCTTGTTTCGGATACCAAATTGGCCACATGAGAAATAATAAATAATAAATAGAGTATATCAGCTCGTGAGGTGTATTTATCAGTCTCCGCCATCATTTAGTGCTAATTCTTCTCTTGCCACCAAGGTCAAACAGCCCTTTAAAAAGCACAAGCACACCCAATGCTCTGGGGGCGATTCTCATCATTTCCAATCAGGCAGCCATGGTTTTTGCGACTTTTAATGCTAATTAATTCCCGGAATGCCAGGTTATAATGACTGCCATAACCCGTGCATCCAGCACTCTCTGTATCTTCTTCATAGGTATCATTACGATGAACATCAGCTTCATTTTCCATTCTGATCCGGCCTGATTATCGGATGGTAAGCCAGGATGGGAGGCTGTAGACCACAACGCTTGGAGTGCATTATAGGCCGAGGCATTATGGGCCAGCAGCATCCTGTGTGAGAGATGCGCAGCAGCTGAAAGGTGCTCAAAGGTGTCCAAAGTCAGGAAGAAATTAAGCTCAAAGCTCATTTAGATTCTCTCAAGCTAACAGCCCGGTTTGGCACGTAGTCCAAAGCCTTTATTAGAGATGGGGCTGAGGCTGTTTAATGGGAATGGTAAGAAACAGGACAAGGTTTAAAACGGCCTTACAGTTTTAAAGTGGACCAACATTTTTTTTAAATTTAAATAAATATTTAATATATATATTAAATATTTCCCAATAGCCATAGAGAATATAAATCCACTTTGTGTGCACCAAATGCCTTTATAACCCCAGATATTACCTTGTAAAAACAGCAGTGACCTCATCACTGTGCTGTACATGCTGCCCGTAAAGCTGTGGGAGGGGCCCAGCAGGCTCCACCCACTACAGCCTGCCTGCAGAAAACTACAGGAGGGGGGCGGAAACAAGACCAGTCAACCTGCACAAGGAGAGAAAGCAGAGCTATGGAAGGAGCCCAGCAGGCTCCACCCACTGCAAGCTGCTGGCAGAAACTACAGGAAGGGGCGGAGACAAGACCAGTCAACCTGCACAAGAAGAGAGAGAAGGCAGTGTTGTGGGAGGGGCCCAGCAGGATCCACCCACTACAGGCTGCCTAAAGAAAACAGGAGGGGGGAGACAAGACCAGTCAACCTGCACAAGGAGAGAGAGCAGAGCTGTGGGAGGAGCCCAGCAGGCTCCACCCACTGAAAGCTGCTGGTAGAAAACTACAGGAGGGAGGTGGAGTCAAGACCAGTCAACCTGCACAAGGAGAGAGAGAGAGCAGAGCTGTAGGAGGGGCCCAGCAAGCTCCACCCACTACAGCCTGCCTGCAGAAAACTGCAGGAGGGGGCAGAGTAAAGACCAGTCAACCTGAACAAGGAGAGAGAGAAGAGCTGTGGGAGGAGCCCAGCAGGCTCCACCTATTAGAGCCTGCCTGCAGAAAACTACAGGAGGGGACGGAGACAAGACCAGTAAACCTGCACAAGGAGAGAGAGCAGAGTTGTGGGAGGGGCCCATCAGGCTTCACCCACTACATCCTGCCTGCAGGAAACTACAGGAGGGGGGCAGAGACAAGACCAGTCCATCTGCACAAGAAGTGAGAGAAGGCAGTGCTGTGGAAGGGGCCCAGCAGAATCCACCCACTACAGGCTGCCTACAGAAAACAGGAGGGGCAGAGACAAGACCAGTCAACCTGCACAAGGATGGAGAGCAGCAGTGAGTGGAGACAAGACCAGTCAACCTGCACAAGGATGGAGAGCAGCAGTGAGTGGTCTTTATTACAGAAAATCTCACACTGGATTACTGCACAGAAGAAATACACAAAGCTCACCAAGATTCAAGGAAGAATACACAAGTCTTGCCTGTAGACAATATAGAAAGAGTTTTTCAAAGATGGATATGATCACTGTGTATCAATAAGTAAATGGTCCATAAACTGAACTTTGTGCAAAGTTGTTGACTTTAAGGTCTTTTGAAAGGACAATGGCCACGTTTTGCATCTGGAGGAAAAGAGGTTTAACCCCTTGTACAGGAAGCCAGGGATGGGTCCAAATGAAAGATATACTGTATGTCCTCACTATTTGGGTTATGGTCCCTTTACGGGACCGTTCAATGGATAATTGAGGTACTTAGGTGTTCTTACCCATGGGGGGGGGGAGAGTTCTGGTTGGAAAAAGGTAAATGACTTGTTGTTTGCCCAGGATTAGTAGTCCTCATTTGAAACACAGTATTTGGAGGCTCAGAGAGATATTTGGGTGGGAAAGAGCCTCCAAATCCCAATTACAGAGACTTTAGTCCTGAAGAGGTAAACCCACCTGCAAGGGAGGTTTGAAAAGCAGCAGGAAGGTGTTTGAGGAAGAGTCTGAGGCAGATCAAAGCTTTGGGACAATGTGGTCCCAGTTTGCTGAACTTCTGTGGCCTTTTGCAGCACCCTGAAACAGATGGGAACCTTAGGGACCCTGTGGTGGCACCAGTGTGTAATGGCGGTGAGCCAAAAAGCTTATTTTTGTGTACCAGAATCACGGACTGTTTTGTTTGCTATATGCATGCTATAGTAACCTTTTTTTGGCTCAAATTTAGAAAATGACCACTGTTACAGGTGGCTGGTTGGTGATCTCAGGCTCTCCAGATTACACTACCCATACAGAAATGATTCTTCATGGTAAGAACTATGAGAATGTAGAATAAAATCCATTAAAAACGATTTCTGGCCAAACCAATTGATTGTTTTAAAAAAAGCTGGATACGTTCCAATGTACAGAACATAACTAGATTTGAACATTTATAAGTAATAACACCAGAGATTGTTGATCAAAATATCTAATTGGTTTCTGGGGGACCAGTAAGGATTATTATCCCTGTTGGGGCACATTAGATCCAGGGCCGTCTTTAATATTGATTGGACCTTGGGCAAAATTTTTCTTGGGCCCCCCCCCCCCCATGCAGTTTCGCTCTTCACCTGCTCTGAGACATACAATAAATAGCATATAGACTCAAAATCAGTTTACTGAATCAGATCAGGGAGCTATTGCGATTAGTTGCCTGAGGTTACATTGTATCATTACCGCTCACTGACTGGTTTCTAGAGGTTACAGCACACATTACGGCTCACTGATTAGTAGCTAGAGGTTACAGCACATGATTTCTGCTAGTTGATTGGTTGCTAGAGATTACTGTGGATATGACCTAAGGGGGGCATGATATACATATTAATGCCGTTGGCTGCCACTATTTACATATGAATGCCGCCGTTATTTACATATGAATGCCGGTAATTTACATGTAAACACAGGGCCTGCAGGTGAGTCATCTGTACACAATAGGGCAGAGCTGGGCAGCATTAGTAGCAGCACTTCACACTGAGATATTGGGACACAGCACAGGACTAAAACCTCAAGGGACAAGGGAATTTAAACCAGGATATTTGGCAAGCATGAGGCAGCTGCTTTGGGCCCCACAACAATGACAGGGCCCAGGGCAGCTGCCCCTTTTGCCCTGCCTTAAAAACGGCCCTGATTAGATCATACTTTAGAAAGGGGGTTTCCTTCCTCTGGATCAACCATGTGTATAGATTTCTGTATATTGAGTTTTCTATTTTTCTCTATTAATTTTGATGAACACGATGGACTTGTGTCAAACCTGACTAACTAGATGTGAAATTACTGAAGGTTCATCGTTTCAGGCAACTGTGAAGGATGTTCTGTCAGTTCTCCTCATCTGAGTCCATTTAGTGTATTTCTTTCCCCATAAATAAAAACCTTAGGAACCCTGTGGTGGCACCAGTGTGTAATGGCGGTGAGCCAAAAAACTAATTTTTGTTTACCAGAATCACGGACTGTTTTGTTTAGTCTTTCCATGCTATAGTAAGCTTTTTTTGGCTCAAATTTAGAAAATTAAGACTGTTACAGGTGGCTGGTTGGTGATCTCAGGCTCCCCAGATTACACTACCCATACAGAAAAGATTCTTCATGGTAAGAACTATGAGAATGTAGAATAAAATCCATTAAAAACTATTTCTGGCCAAACCAATTGATTTTTTTAAAAAAGCTGGATACGTTCCAATGCACAGAACATAACTAGATTTGAACATTTATAAGTAATAACACCAGAGATTGTTGATCAAAATATCTAATTGGTTTCTGGGGGACCAGTAAGGATTATTTTCCCTGTTGGAGCACATTAGATCATACTTTAGAAAGGAGGTTTCCTTCCTCTGGATCAACCATGTGTATAGATTTCTGTATATTGAGTTTTCTATTTTTCTCTATTAATTTTTTTTTCCATTAGATGAACACGATGGACTTGTGTCAAACCTGACTAACTAGATGTGAAATCACTGAAGGTTCATCGTTTCAGGCAACTGTGAAGGATGTTCTGTCAGTTCTCCTCATCTGAGTCCATTTAGTGTATTTCTTTCCCCATAAGTAAAGTCTGAAATGTGAACGTATTTGTAGAAACCCAACAAGCCTTTTGGGAGGACATAGAAAAATCGCATTTTATATCATCAGTGCTTGTTTGAAAGCAACATTCTAGACACTTATATAGCATTCTGGGGATAATATTAGAAAAGATGCTACAGAAATGAAAGTGTTTCTGTTTAAATAAAAAGAAGCCACTTTTTTTTACGGACCAGGCAAAGAACGAGAACCTGAATCCCTCCAGTTTCCCATTCTACAAGATTACATTTTTTGTAGAATACAGGCCAGAGACCAGGCAAGGGAATTCTATCCATTGCATATGTGCTCCTTCTTACAGGATATGGATGGAAGGAGGAGGTGTGTGAGGCACTGGCTTGTGGATGTTGTGTATGGGTCACCTAGGTTTCTCGCCCACACATGGTGAGGGGCACCAGGGTTTATGGCTGATGTGGAGAAATCTCAAATCCTAATAAGTCATGTACAGGGTCCTGGAGCCCATAGGCTTTGTACAGCTTTGGGTAGGATAATGCCTCCATTCCAAGAACCATATCTTACCTTACCTGGTAGCTGGACCTCATTATTAGTCTATGCTCAAGCATTTATACAAGGGCTGTATACTGTTTTGTTTAGTCTAAAGCCCCATACACACGCTCGGATTATCCGAGGACCAGGTCCGTCGTACTTTGTCCGTCGTACTTTGTTCGATGTTGGTTTTGCGTACACACGGTCGGACAAAGTTGTCGGAAAATCCGATCATTCTGAACGTGGTGACGTTTGTTGCCTACGACGGGACTACGTAGAGGCTAGTAGCCAATAGCTTTGGTCTTGTAATGTGATCTGAGCATGCGTAGCACTTTGTCCGTCGGAATTCGCTACACACGATCGGATTTGGTGTGATCGGACTTTGTTGTCAAAAAATCTATCCAGCAGGAGATAGGACTTTGTCCGTCGGACAATCCGATGGAAACTGTCCGATGGTGCCTACACACGGTCGGAATTTCCGACAACATTGTCTGATAGGACAGAATCCATCGGAAAATCCGACCGTGTGTATGGGGCTTGAGCCAAACTGCAGCTTCAGACAACTTTAAATTTACAAAAATAATAGCGTCTGCTCATTAGGAGCAGGGCGCTACATGGACATTTCACATTTTTGTTGTATTATTTTTTAATTCACATATTTATCACATTCATTTGTAATTTTTACAAATAATCAATTAGTTTAATTGTTTTTGGTTTATAATATTATTAACTAGCGTGATTCCAAATATTTCCAAGTTACATGTTATACCCAATTTTAGGGGTGTAACATGTAACATGCTATGAAAGAGCACATGCCCGCAGCCTCCAAATCCTCCCCACCGATCCCCACCCTCGCTGTCACAATTAAAAAAAAAGCGCCGATGTGCAGAACGCCACCCACACAGCTACATCATTCATTTGCAGCAATATGTGAATGAATTAACTACAAGTCCCGCCTTCCATCGCGGTAGACGGCTTGTAGTTCTTATTAAACTGCGAGGGTGCTGGTGATCGCTCTCGTAGTTCATTGATTCTTCTTTCTCTTCAGTAAGGCTCTGTTCAGGCTTCACAATTTAGAATCATGGGCAGAATTGCCTTGATTCAATTGCTGCAGAACAAAAGTTTGGGTGACATAATCCTTATTAACACACAAAAAGCAATGCCATTCTGCCATGATTGTCACACGACGAGATCATGCAGGAATTGTGGCAAACCGCTCCCTTAAAAATCGTGTGAAGCTTGCCACCAAAAAGGAGCAGGAGCTTCTTTTCTGGTGACAAACGCACCAGTTCACCAGAGCTTCACAGGTTGCCACAGGAGTCCTCTTCCACTCCTCCATGACGACATCACGGAGCTGGTGGATGTTAGAGACCTTACGCTCCTCCACTTTCTGTTTGAGGATGCCCCACAGATGCTCAATAGGGTTTAGGTTTGGAGACATGCTTGGCCAGTCCATCACCTTTACCCTCACCTTCTTTAGCAAGGAAGTGGTCGTCTTGGAGGTGTGTTTAGGGTCGTTCTGTTGGAATACTGCCCTGCGGTCCAGTCTCTGAAGGGAGGGGATCATGCTCTGTTTCAGTATGTCACAGTACATTGTCATTCATGGTTCCCTCAATGATCTGTAGCTCCCCAGTGCCGGCAGCACTCATGCAGCCCCAGACCATGACACTCCCACCACCATGATTGACTGTAGGCAAGACACACTTGTCTTTGTCCTCCTCACCTGGTTGCCCCCACACAGGCCTGACACCATCTGAACCAAATACAGTTATCTTGGTCTCATCAGACCACAGGACATGGTTCCAGTAATCCATGTCCTTAGTATGCTTGTCTTCAGCAAACTGTTTGCAGACTTTCTTGTGCATCATCTTTAGAAGAGGCTTCCTTCTGGGATGACAGCCATGCAGACTAATTTGATGCAGTGTGCAGCGTATGGTCTGAGCACTGGCAGGCTGACCCCCCCACCCCTTCAACCTCTGCAGCAATGCCGGCAGCACTCATACGTCCATTTCCCAAAGACAACCTCTGGATATGACGCTGCAGGGCCATCTTAAGAGCATTATAGGCCCCCGGGCAATACAGTGCACTGGGGCCCTGTCTACACAATCACGCATGAGAATAAAAATGCAAATTATCAATAAGGCTATATTTATTGGTACTTCCAACAAAATCAGTGTTTAAACATTAACACGTTTGGACAATTTAACACGAGTTTGATGGGCACAGTGGAAGCTTTTGATGGGCACAGTGGCAGCTTTGATGGGCACAGTGGCTGTGTTTGATGGGCACACTAGCTGTTTTTGATGGGCATAGTGGTAGCTTTTATTGGCACAGTGGCAGCTTTGATGGGCACAGTGGCTGTGTTTGATGGGCACAGTGGCAGCTTTGATGGGCACAGTGGCTGCGTTTGATGGGCACAATGGCTGTGTTTGATGGGCACAGTGGCAGCTTTTGAGGGGCACAGACAGTGGCTGTGTTTGATGGGCACAGTGGCAGCTTTTGAGGGGCACAGACAGTGGCTGTGTTTGATGGGCACAGTGGCAGCTTTGATGGGCACAGTGGCAGTGTTTGATGGGCACAGTGGCAGCTTTGAGGGGCACAGACAGTGGCTGTGTTTGATGCACAACTTGAACAAACTTAAGTAGACAGTGTTAGACTTACTTGAGGCCGCCGGCCTGGTGCAGTACAGTGTGTCATTTACAGCAGAGCAAGGCAGCACCAGCTATCAAGGGCTGTCTTTCCGCTCCGCTCCCTCTCCATGCTGTCTGAAGAACATGGCGGAGCTTGTTCACTAGCCGCTGAGGTGGCCGTGGCGCTCTATGAATGCAGTGGGGGGCGTGGCGCGCTATGAATGCTGGGGCGGCCCCAGCCACTGACTGCCGTCACTGGTTGTTAGCTAGACGCCGGGCGGCTGGCGAATCTAGCAAGTGAGCAACCAGTGCAGTCAGTCAACTTAAGCAGCAGATTGCAGTGCTGAGGATCAGCCCTGGATGGGGCCCTCCAGGCAAGTGGGGCCCCCGGGCAACTGCCCAGCATGCCCAGTGGAAGAAACGGCCCTGTGACGCTGAGCACGTGCACTCAACTTCTTTGCTCTACCATGACAAGGCCTGTTCTGAGTGGAACCTGTCCTGTTGAAACCGCTGTATGGTCTTGGCCACCGCGCTGCAGCTCAGTTTCAGGGTCTTGGCAATCTTCTTATAGCCTAGGCCATCTTTATGTAGAGCAACAATTCTTTTTTTCAGATCCTCAGAAAGTTCTTTGCCATGAGGTGCCATGTTGAACTTCCAGTGACCAATATGAGAGATTGAAAGCGATAACACCAAATTTAACACACCTGTTACCCATTCACACCTGAGACCTTGTAACACTAACGAGTCACATGACAACGGGGACGAAAAATGGCTAATTGGCCCAGTTTAGACATTTTCACTTAGGGGTGTACTCACTTTGTCAGCGTCTTATACATTAATGGCTGTTGAGTTATTTTGAGGGGACAGAGAATTTACACTGTTATAAACTGTACACTCACTACTTTACATTGTAGCAACTTGTAACTTCTTCAGTGTTGTCAGATAAAATAGATAATATAAAAAGATAATAAAATATTGACACAAATGTGAGGGGTGTACTCACTTTTGTGAGATACTGTAGTGTGTGTGCATTTATTTTTATTTTTTTCAAAGGTGAATTTATCCTTTAACAGTCCTCTTCACTGGGACCACCTGAACTCAGAAAGTTGGAGGGGTGTTGGCATAGTCTTGGCAATATAGTGTAGCTGTTTACCGCTGTAAAGAACACACATTTAATCCGCGGTGCTCAGCAATCACTGAGCTGGTTATTTGCAGCCAGAGGCATCTGGGAGGCAGTAAAGACGCTTTCAGAAGCCATAAAACCTTTATTTTGCTTTTTTGTTGACTGGTTCTGTTTGCAGACTTCTGGAAATATGGTGGTTTCATTTTGAGTGTAATCAACGGGATTCTCAACATCAGAAACAATATTCCCAGCTGTTCATCGCAAGCAGCGAGAATCATCCTCTTAGAGGACCAGCAAGCCTGAAATATTTTGTTTTTCTTTTCTGCAAAGGAGCTGTCGAGAAACAAAGGAGCATCTAAAAACAATTCCACGTATATGAATGTCCCAGATACAGAAAAACACAATCATTTACAGTACATTGCTGTACATTTCCTGCATGGGCTATTGTTCTATAGCCGGGTTCACCAAACTGTGGCCCTGGGGCCCTTTGCTTGCTTTTATTTTTCCCTTGGGGCATTATTCCACCCACTAACTCCAACAATGTAACATTTTTTCCACTGACACCAACAGTGGTGCACCATTCCTCCAATTAATACCAATGATGAGGCACTGTTCCTCTCAATGACACTAAACGGGGCACAATTCCTCCCACTGACACCAACCACAGGGCACAATTCCTCCCACTGACACCAACCACAGGGCACAATTCCTCCCGCTGACACCAACCGTGGTGCACCATTCCTCCAATTAATACCAATGATGAGGCACTGTTCCTCTCAATGACACTAAACGGGGCACAATTCCTCCCGCTGACACCAACAACGGGGCACAATTCCTCCCGCTGACACCAATTATGGGTCCTATTCCTTACACTGACACCAATGATGGGGTACTATTTCTCCCCTAATTCCAAAGATTGGTCATTGTTTACTCCTATTAAAGGCCAGCTCATTTTCTTCTCTGAGTTCCCACAGTCCGGCCCTCCTAATGTCTGAAAAAACAGTTAACTGGCCCTTTGTTTAGAAAGTTTTCAGACCCCTGTTCTACAGAATGGACGATGCCGGTATGGACTAGAGAACGCCTCAAAGTTGGCAGAAGTAAAGAAGAAAAAAATAGCTTTAGACATACTTTAGGAATCATTATAGGAGCTGACGGGGGTTGGAATAAACAGACGATTGAGCTGGGGTTTTACCTTCAAGCCACAAGTTAAAGAGGAAGTCTACCCTTACAGTTGTAGCACCTTCTAAGTTAGGCTGCTAGGTAAATTTACTTTTTGACTCCTCCTTCTCAGGGGAGCAGTAATTGTTTGGTCTGGTCTGTTCTAGACTTTACAGGCTTTGTTCACTTCCCCTTGTCTCTAGAAGAAGTCTTTGGAGTTTAGGGAGGGAGATTTCAAATGAGCAGCCTGAATTTTGAGCAGGGGTTAGCCAATCCCTGTGAAGGTGTGCCCAGATGGTGGTTGGGATGCTGGTAAATAGTCTGGAGCCATAAGGAGATGGTCTTTTTCTCCCTGCTGGGGGAATGGAGCTGTGAACTGAATGGAGGGGGTGGGGGTGTTTGCCCCTGGATGCTGGACTACTCTACAAGAGGCTGCACCTATGAACTGATCCTGCTCCAGGATTCTGTGAGTTGAGAAACATTTACTTGAGCTTGAACCCACTTCATGGTACCCAGCTGTGAACCTATAGTCTGTTCCAGTCTACCTTTACTTGTTCTCAAACCTACTTCATGGTCCTCTGCCATGAACCTATAGACTGTTCCAGTCTACCTTTACTTGTGCTCATAACTACTTCATGGTCCCCAGCTGTGAACCTATAGACCAGGGGTCTCCAAACTATGGCCCTCCAGTTCAGGAACTACAATTCCCATCCTGCCTAGTCATGTCTGTGAATGTCAATTTTACAATACCTCATGGGACATGTAGTTCTGCAACAGCTGAAGGGCCATAGTTTGGAGATCCCTGCTATAGACTGTTCCAGTCTACCTTTACTTGTGTTCAACCCTAATTCATGGTCCCCAGCCATAAACCTATAGACTGTTCCTGTCTTTCTTTATTTGTGCTCAAACCTGCTTCATTGCCCCCAGCTGGGAACCTATAGACTGTTCCAGGATAGCTATACCTGTGCCAAAGCAACTTCATGGTCTGCAGCCATGAACCTGTGGACTGTTCTAGTCTGTCTTTACCTATTCTCAAATCTACTTCATGGTCCCCAGCCATGAAATTAAAGCTCAAGTTTAAGTCTAAATTTACTTGTGTTTTAGCCTACTTCATGGTCCCCAGCCAGGAATCTATAGACTGATCCAGTCTACCCTTACTTGTGCTCAAACCTACTTCATGGTCCCCAGTCATGAACCTTAAAGCCCCATACACACGGTCGGACTTTTTCATGGATTCTGTCCGATCGGACAATGTTGTTGAAAAATCAGACCGTGTGTATGCACCATCGGACAGTGTACGTCGGATTGTCCGACGGACAAAGTCTTATCTCCTGCTGGATAGATTTGCCGACAACCCGGTCCGATCACACCAAATCCGATCGTGTGTACGGTTGTCCGACCGGACAAAGTGCTACGCATGCTCAGATCACATTACAAGACCAAAGCTATTGGCTACTAGCCTCTACGTAGTCCCGTCGTAGGCAACAAACGTCACCACGTTCAGAATGATCGGATTTTCCGACAACTTTGTCCGACCGTGTGTACGCAAAACCAACATCAGACAAAGTATGACGGACAGGATCCGACCGACCTGGTCCGCGGATTGTCCGACCGTGTGTATGGGGCTATAGACTGTTCCAGTCTGCCTTCATTTGGGCTTAAACATACTTCTCAGTCCCCAGCCGTGAACGTATAGACTGTTCCTGTCTACCTTTACTGGTGTTCAAACCTACTTCATGGTCCCCAGCCATAAATGTATAGAGTGTTCCAGTCTAATTTTACTTGTGTTCAAACCTACTGCATGGTCCCCAGCTGTGAACCTATAGACTGTTCCAGTCTACCTTTACTTATTCTCAATCTTACTTCATGGTCCCTAGCTGTGATCCTATAGATTCCTCCAGTATAGGGGTAGCCTCTATAGCAATGAAATAGTAAAGAAAAAGTAGACCATTTGTACCATCATCCAGGAACTTAGAGATAAAGCGTTTGGATGCTTGGTCCCCAACCAAGCCTCCTTAGAGAATAGGGGCAATTTGACTATCTCGGTACAGTATAGAAGGGTAATTTCAGATGTATAGACAATAATGTGAAAAATGTATATGCTAATTTGAGTATTTTATTCATATTATATTCACTTAATTAGTTTTATCGTCAGCGCCCCATTTTATATATTCTTATATATCCGTTTTAATGTGAAAAATGTATTGATATAAAAGTTTATTAATACAAAATGAATAACCCATAACGAATAATCAATTACAAATTAAAAGCATGGTAACAATCCATGTGTATCACCAAGATAATGATTCCCAAACGGGGAAGATCACAGTGGGATAGTTGATCATGAATAGCATCTCAACTAGTTTGGCAGTCGAATGCGACTTCGTCAGGAAGATATCTGTAATTTGATTGACAAGTGATCAATAACAATACGCTTGACCAAAATGGTAACAACATTAAATAAAGTAGTATCAATGACAATGTTATATAAAGGGGGGGAGGGAAAGAGATCAGAGCTGCTTACCCAGAACACTGGCATGCACAAGGCGCAGGACGTCACCAGAAAGGTCCCCCGCAGCGACGAGGGGGGATTTACAAGGAATACTGTGCCAAAATAGTCCAATTGCCCTTGTTGTCTAAGGAGGCCTGGCTGGGGACCAAGCATCCGATCACTCAATGGAGACGAGCTGAAGGCCGCTATCAGAGCAACCTGGGCTTCCATAACACCTCAGCAGTGCCACAGGCTGATCACCTCCATGCCACGCCGCATGGATGCAGTAATTCATGCAAAAGGAGCCCTGACCCAAGTATTGAGTGCATACTATACTGTACATGGCAATACTTTTCACTAAGCCTACACTTCTGTATTAAAAAAGCCTTTTTTTTTTTGGTCTTACGTGATATTCAAATTTTCTGAGATATAGTGGAACCTTGGTTTACTAGTAACGCGGTTATCAAGCCTTTTGAAAGACGAGCAACTTTTTTTTTTAAATTCTGACTCGGTTCGCGAATGTTGTTTCGCAAAACGAGCAGAATTCAAGCTAATGGGCGGTGCAGTGCCGCATTTGGCCAGAGGTGCGGGGGCGCCGGGGACACTCGGAATGGTTCGGAGCCGTTCGGAAATACTCAAAACGACTCGGAAATACTCGGAAACACTCAGAAACACTCCGTTACCGAGTGTTTCCGAGGCTTTCCGAGTTCAGCCAAGCTGTCCCCGAGTATTTCCAAGGCTTTCCGGCGCCCCCTCCCACCTCAGGCCACATGCGGTATTGCATGTAATAGAAGTCAATGTGCAACGAATTATCTTCGTTTCCATTGACTTCTATTGGGAAACTCGCTTTGATATGCGAGTGCTTTGGATTACAAGCATTCTCCTGGAACGGATTATACTCGTAATCCAAGGTTGTACTGTACTGAATTTTGGGTTCTCACTAGCTGAAAGCCATAATCGTCAAAAGTAAAAGAAATCAATTCTTGAAATACATCACTCTGTGTGTAACACATCTACCGTATATACTCGAGTATAAGCCGAGTTTTTCAGCACATTGTATTGTGCTGAAAGTGCCCCCCTCGGCTTATACTCCAGTCAAGCACTTTTCTGCAGCAGAAAATTACATTTTCCGACCCGACTTTTGGGCCCCCGTATCCTCCAAATTTGGTATGCAAACACAGTGGAACTAGCACTACAACATATCCAAAGATGGGGTTCCTAGCACTAAGTGGCCCCGAGATACGGGGCCCCAAAGTCGGTTCAGAAAATGTCATTCTCTGCTGCAGAAAAGTGCGTGACATTTTCCGACCCGACTTTGGGGCCCGTATCTCAGGGACACTTGGTGCTAGGAACCCAATGGAACTAGCACTACAACATATCCAAAGATGGGATTCCTAGCACCAAGTGACCCCGAGATACAGGGCCCCAAAGTCGGTCAACTGTGTCCATCTGCAGCAATGTCCTTTCAGGGCACCCTTTGGGTCCAGAGACCCCAAATTTCGGCTGCAGCTAGGGGGCATCTAGGAACCCTTAACTACCAAGTTTGGGGGAAATATGGCTGCAAATGGGCACAGTGAGGCATGCAAATGGGCACAGTGAGGCTGCAAATGGGCATTGTTGACCCTCTTTTCCACTTACAGTAGCTGCGCATTTCTCACCCTAGGCTTATACTCGAGTCAATAAGTTTTCCCAGTTGTTTGTGGTAAAATTAGGTGCCTCGGTTTATATTCGGGTCGGCTTATACTCGATTATATACAGTATATAAAATATATGAGTTTCACTTTTTGAATTGAATTACTGAAATAAATAAACTTTTTGATGATATTCTAATTCTATGAGATGCACCTATATACTAGCCCATACCTGAACAAAGCAGATTTATTTATTTTTTTCCTTTGAAAAGATGCTGCTTTGGGAAATAAAGCAAAAAAAAACAAAAAAACATTGCAATAAGTAATAGGAAAAGATGTTATTCTGTTTCCATGAAACATTTTCACCGGGGGAATTCAGAAAAGTCGTGGCTTGCTGCCGGGATGCAGTTAAGCCGGGTATGATAGAAATATTGCCGGATTTTATTTCCTTCCCGGGAAGAGTCATCTGTACTGCAGCTTGAGTGAGATGGTTTATTATATACATGGCAGTGTTCCGGCACGTATATATGCATAGTATACAGCTTTGAGGGCCATTTCCCAGTTAATCTGCTCCGGAATGTAAACATTGCTCAGAAGTTTGGCGTTACGAGAGCTCTTCCGCTACACAAAAGACATTTATGCCATAGAAATGAGCCCATTGGCTGTAGAGGATGGCCGTGGCCTCCAATCGCTGGCTGAAATAATTCTATTGGCTTGTTTATGAACAGATCCAAATAATAAACAAAGTCGTTTTGTGAGTGTCAAGTTTTAGCTAGCAAATATTGCGCTAAAGTCAGAATGTTTAACCACCTGCTGTCCGGGGGGGGGGGGGATATTTTGACTTTTTTTTATTGTAGCACCCTGGTGTTCAGGCAGGGTTTCTCCTAAATTTATCTGCCAGGTATAGCTTCCTTGGCCCATTGTTAAGGATCAATTCGATTTTGCTCTAAGTCTGTAATTGCTTCACTTCTCTCTTTTGCCACTGGGTGGCCGGGCACCTGGTGGCATTAGATAAGACAAGGGCAATGCAAAGTCAGATTAGGAGTATATGGGGTATCTCAGCCAATGGGCAGGGGTTTTCTTAAATCCCTTGGCCTGCTGGGAGAGACTATATATTTGGGTGGAGTCAGGTGATCAGGGTTCTGTGCAACCTTGATGGATGTCTGGGTGGACATGTGTGGTATTGCCCGGGATGCTAGGCTGGAGTTTGGGCCTATGCCGGGCACATCTGGCTGCTAGGCTGTCTGAGGGCCTATCTAGAAGTAAGAGAGCAGCGCAGGGTTGGGATTGCGACTGGCAGTCCAACCAAAAGTGATGGTTCTGCCGGCCGGAGAACCTGTCGTGGTCGGAGGTAGAGGGGAAGCTGTTGCCACTAAGGGACCAACCACCTTGTTACCAGGGACCACTGTGAGTAGACATGTGCAATTCGTTTCGTTTTTTTTTTTTTTCGTTTTTTTTCGGTATTTTCGTTCGTTTTCGTACGAATGAACGAATCGTTCGAATCTTTCGAATCGTACAAATCCGATTAACGAATCATTCGAATCGAACGAATCCAAAAAACAACGAAAATCCGAAAAAAAAAAAAAATAAAAATAGAAACAACGAATGTACTAATGAAGAAAATCCGGAAAACGAACGAAAAAATTCGTACATTCGTAACTTTTTTTTTTTGTTGAATTGGTAATTTTCCGTGGCCCTTACAATGGTGCTGCTAAACGTGCTTTGAATGGATTGAACAAAAAAATTTGTACATTCGTAACTTTTTTTTCGATTCGTAACTTTTTTTTTCGATTCGTAACTTTTTTTTTTTTTTCGATTTGTAATTTTCCGTGTCTCTATTGAACAAAAAATTTGTACATTTCGTAACTTTTTTTTCGATTCGTAACTTTTTTTTTTCGATTCGTAAATTATTAAAATGCAATAATAGCATACACATTACATAAAATTATGAATTATGCTCCGATTACGAATCTACGAATGTACGAATAAATACGAATGCGTCCGAAAATTAAACTAACGAAAAAACGAATCAACGAAAAAATAACTCTTACGAATGTACGAATCGTTACGAATCTGAACACCGACGACTTACGAATGTACGAATCGTTACCAATCAATGGAAACGAAAAAAAAAAACGAAACAAAAAAAAACAAATTTTTTTCGGAAACGAAAAAAACTAAACGAAAATAAATAAATTTTTTTTTGTGCACATGTCTAACTGTGAGTAACTGAAGGAAGTACCGGAGCAACATTTTCACCAACCGGGGATGGTGAAGAATCGGGAAACTTCAGCAGGTGTCAAGCCAGGGACCAAGCAGGCCAATGGGGTGAAGCTTGAGAAGCATCTGGAGTGCCAAGCTAGGGACCCAGCAGAGAAGCGGGGGTGACGCTTGAGGAAGATACTACAGTGAAGATTGGAAGTGCTCAAGGGATTCAGTGGCAGTAAATCAAGTCTAGTGAGAGAGACTAGGAGCTCAGTGGGTTGAAGAACTACATGAAGTGATTGTAGTGGAAGTGAAGGAACTATTATGCCGCGTACACACGGTCGGAATTTCCGATGGAAACAGTCCGATGGGAGCTTTTCAGCGGATTTTCCGACCGCGCGTATGCCCATCGGTCTTTTTCTGTCGGAATTTCCGACGGACTTTGGATTGAGAACCTGTTCTCAATTTTTCCGACGGAAAACCTTTCTATCGGATTTTCAGATCGTGTGTATGCAATTCCGACACGCAAAATTCCGACGCATGCTCGGAAACAATTCGGCACATGCTCGGAAGCATTAAACTTCCCTTTTATAGTGCTGTCGAACGTGTTGTATGCCGCTGTGTTACAGACCATCGGAATTTGGTGTGACCGTGTGTAGGCAAGACAGTTTGAGCGTAATTCCGTCGGAATTCCGACAGGAAAACCATCAGAGCTTTTTCCGACGAGAATTCCGACCGTGTGTACGCGGCATTACACTTTGTGTTAGGAACTGTTAAAGACTGTTGCCATAGGAGACAGCATTCCTACACATGCAGATGTGGTGTCTTGCTGGATGCCTTTCCCTGCATGGCTGTCTACCTGTAGAAGCCTCGGAGTCCGCCAATTAACATTGCAACTGCTTAAGGGTGTCCTGGCCCTAACCCTCTCTCCCAAAAGTTCTGCTTAAGAGAAATAAAATTGATTTGAATTAAAGAAGTGTCTGGCGCCCATGAATCTACCTAGCATTAAACCCACTATGCCTCACAACCCACTCTATACGGAAGGATGTCAGCAGTTCTTGGCTCTTAAGGTTTTCATTAGACTAGAGGAGACTTGGGACCTTGCTACATTATAATTAAAATATTTTTTTTGCTAGAAAATGACTTAAAAACGCCAAACATTATGTTTTTTTTCTGAAAGCAGAAGCCCTAGAAAATAAAACAGTGGCCGTTGCAATTTTTTTTGTGCCTTTAGAACTGGCTGTTACAACCAGGGAAGGACAGCTCTGAAACCGAGAGTGACAACATCATTGACGTTTCCAGGTTCATTCGTCACAGAGGAGATGGCGGGAAACAGATGTAGATGTTGCCCGTTGGAGCGAGAGACTCTAAAGCTGTACAAGAACATGTCCATACAACTGTCCCGCTAAAGAGGGGTCACCCAGTAACCACTGACCACATTACCGAGCGGGCATAGAAGATACTTTTTCTGGTTTTATCCACACCATATGAGCCACTGGAAATACTGGGAACGATTCCCCCTCTGCTTACCTAGTATTGGGTTTATTTTGGATCTCCTAAAGATTGAGATACTATGGTAGTCTCTATTGGATAAATATTCAACAGAGAATTTCGGCCACCAGCATCCTTTCCTGATGGGTCCCACATGTCCACTCCCAGGGAGTCTAACAACATGAGTGCCTGTGAGGCCAGAGAGGTCCATCCCTGACCACTGTGAGCATCTGTGATCACTACACCTTGTTTTCCCTCACTCCTGATGAAGTGGTTAAATATACGTGAAACGCGTCGAGATATATAAGGTTATTCTTGTGGATACCTTGTTCGACTGATATGTCAAACAATTATGTAACATCATTCTCTTTATCTTATGTATAAGGTCCCAAAGGTTTTATTGCGCATATAATGTCCTGTACACACGGCCGGAATTCTGTTCAAGCTGTCTTGCATACACACGGTCACAACAAAGTCTGACCGTCAAGAACGAGGTGATGTACAACACATACGACGGGACTAGAAAACGGGAGTTCAATAGCTAGTAGCCAATAGCTTCCGTCTCGTACATGCTTCAGAGCATGCGTCGTTTTTGATGCGTCGGAACAGCATACAGACGAGGGTTTTTTCCGTCTGACAAATATAGAACATGTTCTCTATCTAGGTCCATCTGAATTTTCGACGGAAAAAGTCAGATGGGGCATACACACGGTCGGAAAATATGATGACAATCTCCCATCGGACTCTTTCTGTGGGAAATTTGTGTGTAAGAGAAAATAAGGAGCATTTGTTAAGCCATACAGGAGACATTTTTGCTGATTTTATGTAGATTTTATGAGCACCACATAAGATTCATTTACTTGAATATTCTTTATGTGTATTCTCTGGACGAGGTGCTTTGTAGTTGAATCCACCCATCTTCCTTATATTTTAATGAATGTATAATTTTCTTGGTGGTGACATCTTGTGGCAATTTGGTGTGACTACATCTTCTAATTTAGTGTCTGTAAATGGTATATTCCAGTTTACACGTATGTTGGGACTGGTTGGTATAATCTTTAGATAGCCCTCTCCCTTCTTCATGTTTTCTCAGTAAGTTATTGGCCTTCATAGTGGGCAAACGGCTTAGAAGATTACTGTCTCTTTAATTCAGGGCTTTTTTTGTCAGCTGGAACCTGGTGGAACTCAGTTCCACCACCTCTGGCTCCCTGCTTGCCACTATCACTTGTAAACACAGAAGTCCGGCTTCTCTGTGTCTACAACTGACAGCTCGTCTCCCAACATCTCCCACAGATCAGATCTCCTGAGCGGCTCCCACTGGGTGCAGGATGGGGACAATAGAGATGTAGGAACCCGGGGTGGACTGTGGAGGCCGACACCCCCACTGGATGATCTCCCTGCAAGTAAGAGAGGCGGAGCCACCTACAATGTGCAGGGAGGTCATGGGGCCAGCTTGGTGCTTCAGCTTAATAATGCAACAAAAGTAAGTGGAAGAGCTTTTAAGAAGGGGGGAGAAGATAGGGCAGATCCTTTAGGGGCTGAAGCAACATCAAGCAGTATACAATCACGAGATACATGATGTATTTTTACAGCAATAAATATCATCCTGCCAATAATAGAAGCGAAAAAAGAAAAACTATACATACGATCGTTTGATAAATTGTATCAAATTGTCACCTTAAAACCCACGCCAATGCAACGCAATAACAAGAATGATTCATTAGTTGGCAGAGGAGCCCGGCGCTGACAGGTATCACCGCGACGGCACATAAATCTGTGCATCTCGGCTATTTATCATCGCCGCAAGAATAAATATAAACGTAAGTACCTTTCCCGGGTTGTTGGGAGTCAGATTTTTCTTTTTTTTTTTTCCTTTTAGTTCCAGTTCGATTGATCCTTCCTCTGCGTCATTAACTCGGCGTGTGAAAACAGCCATTCTCTATGGCAGAGAAAGCAGCAATTTACCAAATTAATGGACTTTATTGCCGCTCTCGTTCATCTCCGCGCTAAGTATCAACGCGACGGTGGTTACATTAAAGCACTTGTGTGCTCGAGTCTGGGGCGGCGGGGTGAGAGACGGATGCCATTATGTTTTATCCTCCATTAAACAGCTTCATATTTTTTTTTTACATTTAAAAGGGGATTTATGTGCGATTAGGAAAGTATCGTATTATTATTATTATTATTATTATTATTATTATTATTATTATTATTTGTATTATTATTATTATTATTATTATTATTATTATTATTATTATTATTAATAATATTATTATTATTAATATTAGTATTTGTATTATTATTATTATTATTATTATTATTTGTATTATTAATATAATTATTATTTGTATTATTATTATAATTATTATAATTATTACTATTGTATTTATTTTTTAACCACTTCCCATCCGGGCCAATTCTGACATTTCACTCCTACATGTAAAAATCAACTTTTCTTTGCTAGAAATTTTTTTTATCCTCCATTAGATGGCTTTATATTTAGTTTTTTACATTTAAAAGGGGATTTATGTACAATTAGGAAAGTATCTTATATTATTATTATTATTATTATTATTATTATTTGTATTATTATTATTGTTATTTTTTTATTATTATTAATATTATTATTTACCAAATTAATGGACTTTATTGCCGCTCTCGTTCATCTCCACGCTAAGTATCAACGCGGCGGTGGTTACATTAAACCACTTGTGTGCTCGAGTCTGGAGCGGCGGGGTGAGAGACGGATGCCGTTATGTTTTATCCTCCATTAAACACCTTCATATTTTTTTTTCGGATAAATTCGTATTCGTTACGTTAACTAACAGCCAAATTTGAAACATATTCCAACATAGGTTGGACTTGATGGACTTGTGTCTTTTTTCAACCTCACCTACTATGTTAATAGTTAGTTATTATTAGTTAGTTATCCTTTTGAATTTTCGGATTTTCTTTCTTATTTTCGGATTTTCGAATTTTCGAATTTACAAATTTACAAATTTTCGAATTTCCGAATTTCCAAATATTGAAAAGGAATATGTGAAAATTTGTAAATTTGAATATTCAAAAATGTATAAATTCGTAAATTAGAAAATTCGTAAATTTGAAAATTCGTAAATTTCAAAAAATTCGGGAATTCGTAATTCACTAATTTTCAAATTTACAAATTTTTTAATTAACGAATTTATACATTTTTGAATATTCAAAAATACTAATTTTCGAATATTCCTTTTATTGGAATTTACAAATATTCGGGAGAAGGTGTTAAACAGGTTTTCGTTAATTCTGATATTTTTCGAAATGAACAAATTTGTCGAAATTTGTTAACCACTTCCCGACAGGCGCACGACAATATACGTCGGCAGAATGGCATGTACAGGCAGGAGGCCGTATATATAAGTCCCTCCTTAATGCCTGTCGTGCCATCGGGAGCGCGCCGGGAGCGGCACGCTCCCGCGCCGGTCGGGACCCCCGTGAGTCCGGTCGCGGGCCCCGCGGACTCGTTCGCCGCGGGGACACCCGCGATCGTCTCACGGGAAGGCTGAACGGGGAGATGCCGAGATAAACAGCATCTCCCCGTTCTGCCTAGCAACTAGTGACGCCGATCTCTGCTCCCTGTGATTGGAGCAGAGATCAGCATTCACTAGCTGACAGCCACGCCCCCCCACAGTAAGAAACACACCCCTAGGCATACTTAACCCCTACACTGCCACCCCCTGGTTAACCCCTTCACTGCCAGTGTCATTTATACAGGAATCAATGCATTTAAATAGCATTGATTGCTGTATAAATGACAATGGTCCCAAAAATGTGTCAAAAATGTCTGATGTGTCCGCCATAATGTCGGAGTCACAATAAAAATCGCTGATCGCCGCCATTACTAATAAAAAAAAAAATTATTAATAAAAATGCTATAAAACTATCCCCTATCTTGTAAACGCTATAACTTCTGCGCAAACCAATCAATAATCGCTTATTTAGATTTTTTTACCAAAAATATGTAGAAGAATACGTATCGGCCTAAACTGAGGAAAAAAAAGTTTTTTTATATATTTTTGGGGGATATTTATTATAGCAAAAAATAAAAAATAATGTGTTTTTTTTTTCAAAATTGTCGCACTTTTTTGTTTATAGCGCAAAAAATTAAAACCGCAGAGGTGATCAAATACCACCAAAAGAAAGCTCTATTTGTGGGGAAAAAAGGACGTCAATTTTGTTTGGGAGCCACGTCGCATGACCGCGCAATTGTCAATTAAAGCAACGCAGTGCCGAATCGCAAAAAGGGGCCTGGTCCTTTGGCTGCAAATTGGTCCGGGGCTGAAAGTGGTTAAAGAACGAATTTGTAACAAAACTACTGTATACTGTTAAAGCAGAACTTTTTTTCATCTTTCCATCTATTAAATCTTCTGCCCTTGTTGTTGTTGTTGGTTTAATTTTGGATAGTAAAACATTTTTTTTCTGCCAGTAAATCCCTTATACAGCCCACTTCCTGTTTCTTGTCTGGTCATTAGCCTAGGATTATGACACAATGCACAGCTCTCTCACTCACTCTTGTGAGAGTTTGCCAGGAAGGAAGGGGGGTGGTGAGTCATAAGAGGGCCAATGAAAGCTGCAGAGCTGGAGGTGTGTCTGTGTAAGTCCAGGAAGTGAACAGGCAGCAGCTTTACCTGCCCACATTTAAAATGGCTGCAGCCAGACTCAGTGGAGGGAGATTTCTGCAGCATATTTGGCAAGTACAGAATCACAGTATATATAAAATAATATGCAAAGTGGTCGGAGGGAAACTTCAGAATGGCAACAATGTTTTTATTACAAATTATGTGAGCAGACTGCAGCTCTTTAAGTTCATTTCATTTCGCACATTTCATTTTGCACCTTTCATTTTGCACATTTCATTTTGCGCTTTTCATTTCGCGCTTTTCATGTTGCGCTTTTCATTTCACGTTTTTCTTTTTGCCCTTTTCATTTCGCTCTTTTCTTTTTGCGTCTTTCATTTATTGCTTTCCAGTTCGTTTCTGAACAGCCGTTCGTCAAACAGACATGTTGCGGAATCGGAGGAGTTATTGCTTTGACCCAAGTCCAGTCCAGGAACAGGAGGAGGAGGAGTTCTTGGACCAAAAATTGGTTGCTTTATTAATCGTGACCCATTATGTCATATGCCTTTGCTGTGGGAGCTCCAGGAGAATAATCCGGATGATTTTCGGAATTATCTCCGGACGACGGACCCCTGCTTTCACCAACCCTTAGCATTACTGACCTCCTATATTAAGAAGCAGGACACATGCTTGAGGCTTTTATTTTATTTTTTGGTTGAATAATAATGATTTGATTTGGTATATTTCCTATATTTTTGGATGCATAGAATGCACTTTTTGGTTAAGTTCTATTGGCAGATATCATGTCTAATTTTATTTTTATTTTTTTAATGCACAATAAAAAAAACTGTGTAGAATACTATTTGGCTATGTGTTTTACTTCAAATGACAGTTTGGGAGTAGGAAGTTAAATTTTATAAAATACAATGTAAAATTAACAAGGGACACCAACATAGTTGTATCTTTGATCTTAAAAACTCAGGTATAATGGTGTGTGGTAACTTGCCCAAATAATAAAAAAAAACATAATAATATTATTCTTGATATAACTAGAAAAAAAAAGCCTTTGAAAATTAGTTTGCAATAACTCCATCAGTATCACCAGCAAAGCAGCTTCATTATTATCCCATTATAGAAGAAGAGAATTGTGCGCTGCATTTGGAGATTTCATAATTTACCGCGTCACGAATGTTAATTTTCCATTACGAATGCGAGTTTACAAGACCGACCGCTTCCGGCTCGTCCTTGCTTCCGAGCAATGCGTGTTTGTACTTTGGACTTTTGTGCGACGGACTTGTGTACACACGCTCGGAAAATCCGACAACAGACATTTGTCGGCGGAAAATTTATAAGCCTGCCATCCAACATTTGTCCATGGAAAATCCAACAACAATTGGCCGATGGAGCGCACAAATGGTCTGATTTTTTTTCCGCCAACAGCCTGTCATCACACAATTCCCGTCGGAAAATATATCCAATGCTTTAAATTATGTTCCATTGTTTCCCTTTTATTTTGAACAAAGCCAGGGTTTCCAGCCCGAGCGCCTCCTCCAGCCCTCTTCTCGTGTTTAATATCAGAATCAGCAATATGTAGATGTCTGATACAAACAAACACTAACACACCTCTGCCAAGTGAGCGCCGCACAACGCGCGAGGAAAATAACTCCGACTCGTCCTGTGCACCGGGGACTCTCATGAATGAAGAATCTTCTTCCAAGAAGAAAAGTCTCATTTATTTGCATCTTGAAGCTTCGCGGAGAAGAAGATGAGTCACAAAGCTTTACGCGGTCGGATCCATTCCTCATCACCGGTATGGATGCAAATGTCCTGTGATAGATATTGTGTTCAACGGCGGCCCCCGATGTGTACGGCTGAGCTGCGGGTTTGTTTAGGTTACTGTAACGCCGGCGCCCATCCCGTCACTCGCTACATTGTTTAATCGTGTGGCTTATTCTGCAAATGTTACAAGAGATGGTAATAAAGTGTTTGTTACCCTAAATATGTAGGGCCTGTTCACATCTGGAATGCGTGTTCCCACAGGCAACTCTTGATAGAGCAATTTAAACGCGTTTCCACGTGTCCTGCATAGCTTGCCTAACTAATCTGTGTTAGTGTGGTCCGTGTTTATCCTTTGACTTTGACTATTCAGAGGTACAGGACATTGTGCAGACACACAGCATGCCTGGAATAGGTATTTTGTTCAGCCACCCAACCCCCTCCCAATCACAGCCTGCCTCTGGCACACACCCCCTCCCAATCCCAGCCTGCCTCTGGCACACACCTCCTCCCAATCACAGCCCACCTCTGGCACACACCGCCTCCCAATCACAGCCCGCCTCTGGCACACACCTCCTCCCAATCACAGCCCGCCTCTGGCACACACCTCCTCCCAATCACAGCCCACCTCTGGCACACACCTCCTCCCAATCACAGCCCCCCCTGGCACACACCTCCCCCCAATCACAGCCTGCCTCTGGCACACACTCCCTCCCAATCACAGCCTACCTCTGGCACACTCCTCCTCCCATTCACAGCCTGCCTCTGGCACACACCTCCTCCCAATCACAGCCTGCCTCTGGCACACCCCCTCCCAATCCCAGCCTGCCTCTGGCACACACCCCTCCCAATCACAGCCTGCCTCTGGCACACACCCTCTCCCAATCACAGCCTGCCTCTGCCACACACCTCCTCCCAAACACAGCCTGCCTCTGCCACACACTCCCTCCCAATCACAGCCTACCTCTGGCACACACCTCCTCCCATTCACAGCCTGCCTCTGGCACACACCTCCTCCCAATCACAGCCTGCCTCGGGCACACCCCCTCCCAATCACAGCCTGCCTCTGCCACACACCTCCTCCCAATCACAGCCTGCCTCTGCCACACACCTCCTCCCAATCACAGCCTGCCTCTGCCACACACCTCCTCCCAATCACAGCCTGCCTCTGGCACACACCTCCTCCCAATCACAGCCTGCCTCTAGCACACACCTCCTCCCAATCACAGCCCGCCTCTGGCACACACCTCCTCCCAATCACAGCCCGCCTCTGGCACACACCTCCTCCCAATCACAGCCCGCCTCTGGCACACACCTCCTCCCAATCACAGCCTGCCTCTGGCACACACTCCCTCCCAATCACAGCCCGCCTCTGGCACACACCTCCTCCCAATCACAGCCCGCCTCTGGCACACATCTCCTCCCAATCACAGCCTGCCTCTGGCACACCCCCTCCCAATCACAGCCTGCCTCTGGCACACACCCTCTCCCAATCACAGCCTCCCTCTGGCACACACTTCTTCCCAATCACAGCCTGCCTCTGGCACACACCTCCTCCAATTTAACAGCCTGCCTCTGGCACACACCTCCTCCCAATCACAGCCTGCCTCTGGCACACACCTCCTCCCAATCACAGCCTGCCTCTGCCACACACCCTCTCCAAATCACAGCCTCCCTCTTGAACATGCCCCCTCCTCAAGCACAGCCTGCATTTTCATTTGCCTCAGTAATACCGCCGGCAAAGCGCAGCTGCAGTGGCGCTTTGCGGGGGTTTTTAACCCTTTTTCGGCCGCTAGCTGGGGTTAAAACCACCCCGCTAGCGGCCGTATACCACGGCTAAAACGACGGTAAAGCAGTGCTAAATATAGCGCTGCTTTACCTCTGCCGCCCCGCACCGCCCCAGTGTGAAACCGGCCTAAGGGAACTTGCTGCAATGAGCATTCAAGGGATAGTGGTTCTGAATCATGGGGGTCCCAAAAAAGAAACCAATTTATACAGTCCACCATGGCCATATAAGTGGCCATGATGCAGGACTATCAAAGATGGTCTTTTGATAACCAAAGGTGAAACTTTTTTTGAACAATTATACTATTCTTGTATGTTGTGATGTCAGGAATTTATTCAAGGACACCTCTAAAGTTACTGAAAAGTAAAACAAAAAAAAGCAAAGTACTGCTCCATGGTGGTTATGTTCTCCATGGTGGTTATGTTCTCCATGGTGGTTATGTCCTTGATGCAAGGAAAGTCTGTTTATACCGGTTCTCCCCAGTCATCGGAAATGTTGGTGGTAAGAATCTCCTCCACCTAAACATAAAATCAAATCATACTTCAGCACATTCATTCTTTTAATTTCCCACTGCTTCTGAACGGCTTAGTCCGGCGCAATTGACGATTCCTGGCTCGCAGCGAGATTTGAAAGGGAAGGAAAAAATAAGTTCCCATGGTTAAAATTGCAGAGCAAAAGTCTGTGTGTTTGTTGAAATCCTGACTGAGCCACAAAACTACTTGTGCAGCTTAATTCTCATTTTCATTGTTGGGTTGACCTCTTCAGGCAGCCGGAGAACTCTTCAAAAATAGGACAATTTGTTTCCTGATGCAGTTTATAGGTAAGTCCAGCTGAAGCAGAGAGATTCTGTCCATCGAGATCTATGATTATTTTAATGCTCCAAGCCTTAAAGGATAAGAACAGTTTAAAACGAAGTGCATTTATCCTTTTTTTTTTTTTGCCCCGTTCCCACCCAAAAAAAAACGACCTTCCCCTCCATAGATGCATACAGTGGAACCTTGGATTACAAGCATACTCCGTTCCAGGCGAATGCTTGTAATCCAAAGCACTCGCATATCAAAGCAAGTTTCCCCATAGAAGTCAATGGAACGCACTGGCGTATAACACGCACCTTCATTTTAGGAGGGACGTTTCAGGAAAAAAAACTTAAATTTTAAATGAAGAACTTTGAAGCCAAATAAGGGTCAGTGCCCATCTGTAGCCTGATTAATGCCATCTGCAGCCTCACATTTGCCCATCTGCAGCCTGATCAATGCCCATCTACAGCCTCACCTTTGCCATAAGGCCCCTTTCACACTGGGGCGGGGAGCCGCGGTGACGGTAAAGCAGCGCTATATTTAGCGCTGCTTTACCGTCGTTTTAGCAGCAGTATTCGGCCGCTCGCGGTGCGGTTTTACCCCCCGCGAGCGGCCGAAAAAGGGTTAAGCGTAGCGGCGCTTTGCGACGGTATTGCCGCGGTATTACCGCGGTGTCCCATTCAAATCAATGGGAAGGAGCGGTATAGGAGCGGTAACACCGCTCCTATACCGCTCCAAAGATGCTGCTAGCAGGACTTTTTTGACCGTCCTGCTAGCGCACCGCTCCAGTGTGAAAGCCCGCCGGCTTTCACACTGGAGTGAATGGGGCCGGATTTTTTCAGGCGGTGAACAGGCGCTATTTTTAGCGCTGTACCGCCTGAAAAATGCCCCAGTGTGAAAGGGGCCTTAATGCAGCCTGATCAGTGCCCATCTGCAGCCTCACCTTAGATTACTGCTGCCTCGGAGGGGACAGGGATGGGATGGGACGAGTGCCATCAGATTACATACAGCCTCTTTAATACAAAGTTCTAGATAGAACACTGGCCCAATGCCGGCCCAGGAGACGGGACTTCCTATTAGAGAGGCCTCTGAGTAAACAGTAGATTCTCGCTGTATGTAATCTGACGGCTCTTGTCCTGTCCCCTCCCTGTTCCCTCCCAGGCAGCCCAAATTGCAGTATCGGCGTATAACACGCACACACTATTTACCCCCGATTTTCAGGGGTGAAAAAGTGAGTGTTATACGCCAATAAATACAGTAATTTGTTCAGCATTGACTTTAATTGCATGCAATGCCGCAGGTGGCCAGAGGTGGGGGGCGCGGGAGAGCCTCAGAAATCTCAGGGACAGCTCGGCTGAACTCAGAAACACTCAGAAATGCTCAGAAACACTCGGGAACAGAGTATTTTCGAGTGTTTCCGAGTATTTCCAAACGGCTTTGAACCATTCCGAGTGTCACCGGCGCCCCCACACCTCTGACCAAATGTGGTACTGCACCCCACATTAGCTTGAATTCTGCTAGTTTTGTGAAACAACACTCACAAACCGAGTCAGGATTTTTAAAAGTTACTCATCTTTCAAAGCGCTCGTTAACCGCGTTAATCTTTAACCAAGGTTCCGCTGTACTTACCTTCATTCAACGGGCGCAGTTCTGCTATTTGTTTTGGAACAGGAAGGGGCCGTCCCCAAACTGTTCCCACAAAGTTGGGAGCATGAAATTGTTCAAAATGTTTTGGTATGCTGACGCCTTAATGCCACGTACACACAACGGTATTCTCCGACAACAAAATCCATGGGATTTTTTTCCGACGGATGTTGGCTCAAACTTGTCTTGCATACACACGGTCACACATAGTTCGTCGGAAATTCCGAAGGTCAAGAACGCGGTGACGTACAACACGTATGATGAGCCGAGAAAAATGAAGTTCAATAGCCAGTGCTGCTCTTCTGCTTAATTCCGAGCATGCGCGGAACTTTGTGCGTCAGAATTGTGTACACACGATCGGAATTTCCGACAACGCATTTTGTTGACGGAAAATTTGAGAACCAGCTCTAAAATTTTGTGTGACGGAAATTCCTATGGAAAATGTGTGATGGAGCCTACACACGGTCGGAATTTCTGACAACAAGCTCCGATCGCACATTTTCCATCGGAAAATCCAATGGTGTGTACAGGGCATTAGGGTCCCCTTCACTGGAACTAAGGGGCCAAGCCCAACCCCTGAAAAACAACCCCACACCAGAATCCCCCCTCCACTAAATGATGTGGACCAGAGCACAAAGCAAGATCCATAAAGACATGGATGAGCAAGTTCGGGGTGGAGGAACTTGACTGGCCTGCACAGAGTCCTAACCTCAACCCAATAGAACACCTTTGGGATGAATTAGATCGTAGACTACGAGCCAGGCCTTCTCGTTCAACACCAGTGCCTGACCTCACAAATGCGCTTCTGGAAGAATGGTCAAACATTCCCATAGACACACTCCTAAACCTTGTGGACGGCCTTCCCAGAAGAGTTGAAGCTGTTATAGCTGCAAAGGGTGGGCCATCTTAATATTGAACCCTACGGACTAAAGCCCCATACACACGGTCGGATTTTCCGATGGATTCTGTCCTATCAGACAAAGTTGTCGGAAATTCCGACCGTGTGTAGGCACCATCGGACAGTTTCCATCGGATTGTCCGACGGACAAAGTCCTATCTCCTGCTGGATAGATTTTTTGACAACAAAGTCCGATCACACCAAATCCGATCGTGTGTAGCGAATTCCGACGGACAAAGTGCTACGCATGCTCAGATCACATTA
Source organism: Lithobates sylvaticus (assembly GCA_028564925.1). NCBI lineage: Eukaryota > Metazoa > Chordata > Amphibia > Anura > Ranidae > Lithobates > Lithobates sylvaticus. The sequence continues at coordinate 16,405,153 of CM053031.1, forward strand.
CAAGACCAAAGCTATTGGCTACTAGCCTCTACGTAGTCCGTTGTAGGCAACAAACGTCACCACGTTCAGAATGATCGGATTTTCCGACAACTTTGTCCGACCGTGTGTACGCAAAACCAACATCGGATAAAGTACGACGGACAGGATCCGACGGACCTGGTCCTCAGATAATCCGCGCGTGTGTATGGGGCTTAAGACTGGGATGCTATTAAAATTCAAAATACTTTTGGTAATATAGTGTATATCTCTGAATGACTTTCCACAATCTGTATATATTTCAGTATGACAAATCCAGTCAAGGAATACCCATTGCTCAAACAAAATCTCCCGAAGAAATAGTAACAAATGCGATTTTTTTTTGTTTTTACAGCAAAAACTGCCTGAAAACCCAGATCATCCTTCCATCCATCTCTCTGTATCTGAAACGCTCATATTGACTGGCAGCTCGGAAAAAAAAACACCATCTGCGGGATCCAGGCTGCTCAGACTTCAATCTGTGATCCTGAAATATTTTAAGAACTTTGCAATCTCACATTTCGTACTCTTCCCCAGAACCGGCACCACGCAGGGAGATGACTTTGGTGGCCTAATATTTCCTTTCCAACAGCTGAAAAAAATGTAGCAAGCAAGAGATAAAAACACATCATCCAAGAGAAACAAAATAGAAAAAGAAAGCCTTAGTACATCCGCGCTAAGAATTCCAATATTACTCGCTTCAATACCGGGCACTTTCACCCCCTATTCACCCCCAATTCAGACAATTACGTGGTATTGCTACACTACCCATATCACATTTTTATATTTTTTTCACACAAATAGAGCTTTCTTTTGGTGGTATTTAATCGCCGCTGTTTTTTATTTTTATTTTTTGCTAAATATACAAAAAAAATAAATCTTGTCTTTGCTTCTGTTATAAAATTTTGCAAATAAATAATCTTTCTTCATCAATTTAGGCCAAAATGTATAATGCTACATTTTTTTGGTGAAAACAATCCAAATCTGTGTTTATTATTTAGTCTGTAGAGTCCATATATATATATATATATATATATATATATATATATTAGGGCTGCGAAAATTAACGATTAATTGTTCGATTAATCGTTAATTTCTTTGATCGATCAAAATAATTTTGATCGAGGACGATCCGCGGAGTGAGCTCCGTGGTCTCGCCCATAGGAAAGGCCGCGGCTTGGCCTAGCTCCAGGGCCGCGGCCATCTTGGTCCACCCGACGGCGGCTTAGTATCGGTGCGCTGACGTCCTCATCGCCCACATGCTTGTGCCGTCTACTCTGAGGACGGACGGGTCTGCCTGCTGTCTATTCTGGACAGAGCAGACAATACTGAATATTAAGGTATGGGGGAGGTGTGGGGACATGTGGACAGTAACGTATGGGGGGACATGTGGACAGTACAGTATGGGGGGACATGTGGACAGTACAGTATGGGGGGGGGACATGTGGACAGTACAGTATGGGGGGACATGTAGACAGTACAGTATGGGGGGGACATGTGGACAGTACAGTATGGGGGGGACATGTGGACAGTACAGTATGGGGGGACATGTGGACAGTACAGTATGGGGGGGACATGTGGACAGTACAGTATGGGGGGGACATGTGGACAGTACAGTATGGGGGGGACATGTGGACAGTACAGTATGGGGGGACATGTGGACAGTACAGTATGGGGGGGACATGTGGACAGTACAGTATGGGGGGGACATGTGGACAGTACAGTATGGGGGGGACATGTGGACAGTACAGTATGGGGGGGACATGTGGACAGTACAGTATGGGGGGACATGTGGACAGTACAGTATGGGGGACATGTGGACAGTACAGTATGGGGGGAATTTTTTTTTAAAAAAACTGTATGTGCGTTATAATTAATCGAAATCAGTTGATTAATCGATTAAAAAAAATAGATTAATCAAACACAAAAATTTTAATCAGTAACAGAGCTAATATATATATATATATATATATATATATATATATATATATATATATATATATATATATATATATACATACATACTGTATATACTCGAGTATAAGCCGACCCGAATATAAGCCGAGGCACCTAATTTTACCCCAAAAAAATGGGAAAACGTATTGACTGAGTATAAGCCTAGGGTGAGAAATGCGAAGCTACTGTAAATGGAAAAGAGAGTCGACAATGCCCATTTGCAGCCTCACTGTGCCCATTTTCATGCCTCAATGTGCCCATCTGCAGCCATAGGTCCCCCCAACTTCAAACTTGGTAGTTAAGGGTTCCTAGATGCCTCCTAGCTACAAAGGGTCCCGAAATGACATTTGGTTCGGAAAGTCGGTTCGGAAAATGTCAAGCACTTTTCTGCAGCAGAGAATGACATTTTCCGACCCGACTTTGGTGCCCCGTATCTCTGGGCCACTTGGTGCTAGGAACCCCATCTGGATATGTTGTAGTGCTAGTTCCACTGGGTTTGCACACAACATTTGGGGTTCCTAGCACCAAGTGGCCCCGAGATACGGGGCCCCAAATTCGGGGTCGGAAAATGTAATTCTCTGCTGCAGAAAAGTGATTGACTCGAGGATAAGCTGAGGGGGGCATTTTCAGCACAAAAAAATGTGCTGAAAAACTCGGCTTATACTCGAGTATATATGGTACATACACACTGAGCAAAATTATAAATGCAACACTTTTGTCTTTGCCCCTATTTATCATGAGCTGAAAGCAAAGATCTACGACTTTTTCTATGTACACAAAAGGCCTATTTCTCTCAAATAATGTTCACAAATCTGTCTAAATCTGTGTTAGTGAGTGTGACGAAACATCCCCACACTCCGCTTGAGTGCTTTCGTCATATACCACTTCCTCCCAGTCTGAATACAGATATCAGATAGTCCAACCGCTCACAAGCACAAAACAAGACGATACTTGTTTAGCTGCTGACATGGACTGTTTTATTAGAACCAAAATACAAGACTTTATATACAGTTAAAGAGGAGGTTCCTACCTCCTACTCATATTACTCTAACAATACACCTGTAACCAAAAACCTAATTAACATGAGCTAGTTTATTAAATCATTTACCCAGACTAGGTGACTCAGAGACATGACCTTTAGGACAGACTTGCCGTCTTTTAGCTCAGAAGACACAATCAACATTATCATAAATAGAACACAGAAAACCTTCTCACAATAGCAGAGTTAATTAACACAAACAACAATGGGTGAAAGACTTAGGTCCCTTTCACACTGGGGCGTTTTTCAGGCCCTACAGTGCTAAAAATAGCGCCTGTATAGTGCCTGAAAAAAAACGACCCCATTTACTCCAGTGTGAAAGCCGGAGGGTTTTCACAATGGAGCGGTGCGCTAGCAGGGCGGTCAAAAAAGTCCTGCTTTTTTTTAACCCTTTTTCGGCTGATAGCGGGGGGTTAAAACCGCACAGCTAGCGGTCGAATACCGCCACTAAAATGACGGTAAAGCAGCGCTAAATATAGCGCTGCTTTACTGCCAGCCCCATTCCCACCCCAGTGTGAAAGGGGCATTAGAGAATGCACTAGCCTTATTTACAATAAACACATTATTGCAGACAACAGACAGGTGGCTGGAGTTGATGACATCAGCATCTTCTATGAACCCCAACATTATGAATCAGTCACTATATATAATATGGGATATACAGGGTTCCCAGAGTCTGTGTGTCTTGGGGGGGGACATGGACCTAAATCCAAAGTAACACCACCTCAGGGGTCCCCCAGGCATACAGCTCACAAAGAGCACTGTTCCCCCAAATGCCAGGGCCCATGACCAGTAGGAAATAGGCTAGCATTCAGTCCCCTCCAAAAGCCTCTGTCCTGGCTAGGTCTGTCACAGTGAGCTATTTTCCTTTGCTGAGATAATCCATCCACCTCACAGGTGTGGCATATCAAGATGCTGATTAGACAGCATGATTATTGCACAGGTGTGCCTTAGGCTGGCCACAATAAAAGGCCACTCTAAAATGTGCAGTTTTACTGTACTGAGGGGGTCCGGGGGGTCCGAAAACCAGTCAGTATCTGGTGTGACCACCATTTGTCTCACGCAGTGCAGCACATCTCCTTTACATAGAGTTGATCAGGTTGTTCATTGTGGCGGGTGGAATGTTGGTCCATTCCTCTTCAATGGCTGCCACCGCACACGCCGAACCCGAGCATCCCAAACATGCTCAATGGGTGACATGTCCGGTGGGTATGCTGGCCAAAAAAAAACGGGATGTTTTCAGCTTCTAGGAATTGTGTATAGATCCTTGCACCATGGGGTCGTGCATTATCACGCTGGAACACGAGGTGATGGTCGTGGATGAGCGGCACAACAATGGGCCTCAGGATCTCCTCGCGGTATCTCTGTGCATTCAAAATGCCATCAATAAAATGCACCTGTGGTAGTTGTCCATAGCATACACCTGCCCATACCATAACCCCACCGCCACCATGGGCCACTCCATCCACAATGTTGACATCAGCGAACCAACAACTCCATATGCGCTGTCTGCCATCTGCCCTGTACAGTGAAAACTGGGATTTATCCGTGAAGAGAACACCTCTCCAAAGTGACAAACGCCATTGAATGTGAGCATTTGCCCACGACGAACTGCAGTAAGGTTGAGACCCCGATGAGGAAGACGAGCAGATGAGCTTCCCTGGGATGGTTTCTGACAGTTTGTGCAGAAATTCTTTGGTTATGCCAACCGATTGTTGCAGCAGCTGTCCGGGTGGCTGGTCTCAGACGATCCTGGAGGTGAAGATGCTAGATGTGGAGGTCCTGGGCTGATGTGGTTACACGTGGTCTGCGGTTGTGAGGCCGGTTGGATGCACTGCCAAATGATCTGAAACGCCTTTGGAGTGCTCAGGATACATAAAAACTGATATGCTCATAGCGTATTATGCCTTCTCAATGGTGTCGTTTTAATAGATTACAATCACTTACAAAAACGCTTCTTGTCATCATCACATAGATTCATTGAATCCACAACGCTTGGGACCTGGAAGCTGCGGTGAGGAGGCGATTTGCCATTGTGGAGGGCGGGCTTTCTCAGCTAAGCACACCCTCCTGCCTGCATGCCTGAACTGAACGATAGATTCCAGGAAGTAAATGCTACATAACTTATCTGCCCTCTCTCAAAATGGCCACAGCTAGAAATGCCAAGAGGGGGGGGTTCTCAACAAAACAAAGCATGGAGACATAGATGGATGGGGTAGCTTGCGTTGAATATTAACAACGAATTAAACAGCTAATAGTTTTTGGTTTGTGGAGCTCAAATGCCGCGTAGTTCTGCTTTAATGTGCACTGCATTAAGTCAGCTCATTCTTGCTGCTTAAAGCGGTTCTGCACTGTGTGTTTTTTTTTTTTTTTTGGGGAATACAATGCAAGGATTAGGAGGTAAATTGGGGGACTCACGTGTTCCATCTTTATAATTGATTGCTCCCGGTTTTCCTCCTATAAAATAATTTATATAAACCCTTTCCTGCTGGGTGCCATCTTGCCTGTGGGCATGTGAAACCCCACAGGCACTTTAGATGGCCCAGCATGCACCGCCGTTACTGCGTCGAGCTCGCGCGTGCGCAGTAACGGCAAATTGCAGCTCACGTTCTCCGAAATCTTGCGAGATGTCGGCACATCTGCCGACATCTCGCAAGATTTCGGAAGATGTGTCCGAAATCTCGCGAGATTTCGGAAGATGTGTCCGAAATCTCGCGAGATTTCGGAAGATGTGTCCGAAATCTTGCGAGATTTCGGAAGATGTGTCCGAAATCTCGCGAGATTTCGGAAGATGTCCGCACTGACTCCTGGGATCAATGACACCAGATCCCAGGAGACAGTGCGGTGTGACGACGATCGACGCAGAGACCCCGCCCACCGCCGCAGAGACAGAGGACAGGAAGTCAGCGATTACAAGGTAAGTGGGAAAAAAAAAACACATTTCATTTAGTACTCTTTGCCTGATTTGGAAGGCAAAGAGATTTACTAAATGAAATGTGTGCAGAACCGCTTTAAGGTTTGTGCAGTCATATGAGTTTTCTTATTTAAATGCTTTACAGTATTTATTTAAATTACATTTTATTTACTTATTGTTTGCAAAGTTAGTCTTTACGCCACCAAGGGAGCCATCGCCATGCATATTAATATCCACTCCGACAATAACTGCATAATTGGCTTTATACTGCTTGTTGAAATTCTACGCTGATATTTTCCTTATTTTATTATTTTTTGCACTTTATTTTCAATAAATCCAGTTTGGCTCCAGAACAAATAGTTTTATTTGTCGCATACATAGAAAAAAATCTTAATTTTTGTCAATAAAATTACTTAAACCCCCCCAGAATGTTATATATTTTCTAAAAGCAGAGGCCCCTGTAATATAAAAAGGTGATTGTTGCAAATTTTTATGTCACATGAGATGTTATTTTAACGCAAAAAAATGTAAAAAAATTTATTTTATTGCAAATACACACCATAGATTACCCATTTTTGGTTAAAATATAAAAAGATGAGGTTGCATCGAGTAGATAGATACCAAACATTCCATGTCTTAAAATTGCGTGCGCCTGCGATATCGCCAAAAACTATGATGCCCAAAAATCACCATAGGTGACATTTTAAAAACTTTTACAGCTCATCAGTTTAGAGTTAAATTGGAGTTCCACCCAAAAAAAAAAAAAAAAATGTAATTAATGTGCATGAAATAAATAAAAATAAAAACATTTGGAGACATTTTTTTTTTTTTTACTTACCTTTTTATGCCTGTTGCTATGTGGTCCCTCTAAATCTGCCCCCTTCATCACTTCGGCTCCTGACGTCACTTCCCTCGGCGCCTCCGCTCACTACTGCTCCTAGGGAGATGTGTGTCATCATTTCCCAGGAGGCAGTGGGCAGCGCCGAGAGCTAGGTTGCCATAACAATGGGGGGGGGGGAACTTCCGACAACGCCCCCTGTTGTTATGGTGACCTGTATACTTTACAGCGCCGATACAGCGCATGTGCGAGTACGGGCGGTGCATGCTGGTCGCTCAGCTGCACGGTGTCCCGTAAGATAGTGCTTGTGGGCTTCACATGCCCACAAGCAATATGGAAAATGCCAGCAAGGTAGAATAAAAGTTATATTAGTATGGGAAATCAGCAATCGAGTGGCGATCTATATGAAATGCGTAAGTAAAAAACGATATTCATGGAAAAAAAAATAATTTTTAACTGTGGGAACTGCACTTTAACTAGGAACTTTTGTGTTATGCCCCGTACACACGGTCGGAAATTCCGACCACAAAATCCGTCGGATTTTTTCCGACGGATTTTGTCCGACACTGGTGTTGCATACACACGGTCGGACAAAGTTGTCGGAAAATCCGATCATTCTGAACGTGGTGACGTTCGTTGCGTACGACGGAACTACGTAGAGGCTAGTAGCCAATAGCTTTGGTCTCGTAATTTGATCTGAGCATGCGTGGCACTTTGTCTGTCGGAATTCCCTACACACGATCGGAAAAAGGCCGATCGGACTTTGTTGTCGGAAAATTTGAGAGCAGGATCTCAAATTTTTTCCGTCGGAAATTCCGATGGAAAAAGTCCGATGGAGCACACACACGGTCGGATTTTCCGACAACATGGTCCGATCGGACATTTTCCATCGGAATTTCCGACCGTGTGTACGGGGCATTAGAATTATTGTTCTCACTCTGGCGTAATTGGTAATTTGCCACACATGTGGTTCGACCGCGGTTTACATATGCCTGAACACCCTGGGCTTGCATTTGTCTCTACATGGGTGTGCGGGGCAACCGGGGGTTATGGCAATTTTTTATTATTATTTTAACATATTTTGTTATCATTTTTTTTTTTTTTTTATGTTTTAACTTTTTTCTTATTTTTTTTTTTTTTATTTGATTGCGATCACAAGGGAAATCCATGTGTGTCCATTGACACACAGAGTTGGCTCGGCCCCGCCTCCCCCCTTTCTCTCTCCTCACTGGCTGTGATTGACAGCAACAGGAGCCAATGGCTACTGCTGCTGCCTGTCTGTCCAATGAAGAGAGAGAGAGCCAAGAGAGCCTTTGCTCTTGTGCACATCGCTAGATCCAGATCGGTTCAGGTAAGTATAAGGGGAGTTTGGGAGGGGGGGGGGGGCTGTATACAGAAGGTTAAAAAAAAAAAAAAACTTCAGCCTCTACAACCACTTTCATTTTGATTGAGTTTTATTCTACTTTAAATAAATACACATGTGGTCAGAAAAACATTTGTTTTTGAGGTGCCAATAGGCAATGAATAGGTGAAATCTTTAAAAACAACAACACTCGGAGGACTTAACTGTGACTTGGCAGGTCACGTCCTCTGGGGAGGTGTCCTTGGTTTCAGAAAAGTCACAACAAGAGACCAACAATACAATAGACTGGATCTACCATGATGGAAATAGTTTTGAAGCTGTTGAGATCCTTGGTTGGTTGATACGCGAGGTCCTGAAAACGAGGAACACAACACTGTGGACATATTTATTGTAGAGCGAAAAAGAAAAAAAGCCAATTGGGCGTCACTATTGTCCTTATTTCCACCTCGTATTGTTCTTTAGAAAGTTACACCTGGTTAACAAGGTGAGGACGTAAGCGGTGCCAAGAGTCCTTCCCCAAAGACCTAACCCGAGCCAAACCTTGCAGGGCAACGTACCAGCCTCATTATAATTGGATCCCCACCAAGAATAACGTTGTTTTTTTTTCATCATGCAGTGAGGGAGCCATAGAAAGTGTTATTATGAATTGAAAGGAGGAATATTTGAGTCTCCAGGAGACTCTGCGCCAATTGTACGATCCTTACGAATCTTCCTAATACAAGTTTGGCGATGTAGGCAACGGGTTGCTATGATTACAACGTATGAAAGACCCTTTAACCACCTGATTACTGGGCACTTAAACCCCCCTCGTGACCAGACCAATTTTCAGCTTTCGGCACTGACGCACTTTGAATGACAATTGCGCGGTCATACAACACTGTACCCGAATGAAATTTTTATCATTTTTTCACCACAAATAGAGCTTTCTTTTGGTGGTATTTGATCACAGCTGGGTTTTTATTTTTTGCTAAACAAACAAAAAAAGATGGAAAATTAAAAAAAAAAAAAATCATGTTTAATAGTTTGTTATAAAATTTTGCAAACAGGTAATTTTTCTGCTTCATTGATATGCGCTGATGAGGCGGCACAGGTGGGCACTGATAGGCTGCACTGGTTGGCACTGATAGGCTGCACTGGTGGGCACCGATAGACTGCACTGGTGGGCACTGATAGGCTGCACTGGTGGGGACAGATAAGTTGGTACTGATGGGGACAGCAAAGATGGCACTGATGGGCACGGATGGGTGGCACCGATGGGTGGCACCGATGGGCACTGATGGATGACACTGATGGGCACTGATGGGTGGCACTGATGGATGGCACTGATGGGCACTGATAGGTGGCACTGATGGGCACTGATGGGCACTGGTAGGGGACACTGATGGGCACTGGTAGGTGACACTGATGAGCACTGGTAGGTGACACAGATGAGCACTGGTAGGTGACACTGATGTGCAGCACTGGCACTGTGGGCACTGACAGATGGCACTGTGGGCACTGACCAATGGCACTGTGGCCACTGGCAGGTGGCACTGTGACCACTGGTAGGCAGGACTTTAATTGGGCAAAGCTGGGCACCATGGATTGGGCACATTGCTGGGCACATTGCAGTGAGAGGGACTGCTGTCAGCGCAAGGAGGAAAAAAAGCCGATTACCGGCTCTGTTATTATCACATGATCAGCTGTCATTGGCTGACAGCTGATCACGTGGTAAGGGGTCGGGATCGACCCCTTACTCGGATCTGTGATCCAGCGAGTCTCACAGACTCGCTGATCACAGAGCGCGCCGCGCGCGCCCTTCAGGGGGTGCGCAGGCAGCTTGTGGCCGGGACGACGTCAATAGACGTCGACCCGGCATCTTAGATCCGCGCTGTAGCCGTCATTCGGCTATAGCGTGGATCTCAGGTAGTTAAAGATCAAGAATTTTATATTTTTTTATTTTTTTTTACCCAGGAGGATCCCTTGAAATACTATTCAGGTATCAAGAAATGCCTGCTAAAAAATTACATCTACAGCTCAAGTACACTGACATGATCAATATGGTGTAAATCTTATAATAAATAAAAGTAAAATAATGTGGCACAGCTGGCATATATATAACACCCAAAATAGATTTTTAAATCAATTTTGTCTTGTGTATACAGTAACAAAATAATTTTCTATACACATGAAATTAAGAAAGAAACAATAGTAAACGCCAGAAAAACACAGCAAAGGAGCCCCCTCCCTCCCACCCCTTCTATTTTTAGACAGAGAAAGACCACCTTATATGGGTGGTCAATAGAAAGAATACCCCCTTAGATTGGTTGTCATTGGAAAGAATGCTCCTTACATTGGTGGTCAACCCTTTACATTGGTGGCCAGTGAGAAGAATACCCCTTACATTGGTGGCTAGTAGGAAGAATGTTCCTTAAAGTATACTGGTAGTCAATGGGGGAAAAAAGCCCCTTACAATGGTGGTCAGTGGGAAGAATGTCCCTTACATTGGTGGCTAGTGGGAAGACTACTCCCTACATTGGTGGTCAGTAGTAAGAATGCCCCAATACACTGGGGTTCTTTGGGAAGACAGCCCCTAAATTGGTGGTCAGTGGAAAGAATGTGCCTTACATTGGTGGTCAGTGGGAAGAATCCCCCTTACATTGGTGGCTAGTGGGAAGACTACTCCCTGCATTGGTGGTCAGTAGTAAGAATGCCCCAATACACTGGGGTTCTTTGGGAAGACAGCCCCTAAATTGGTGGTCAGTGGGATGAATGATCCTTACATTGGAGGTCAATGAGAGGAATGCCCCAATACACTGTGGTTCTTTGTGAAGAATGCCCATTACATTGACAGTCAGCGAGAAAAATAGCACCTAAGAGACAAACAAGAGACACCACTGGTACCACACTACTGGTTCTGCTAAATGATACACCCCTGGGCCTATGCAGGCACCACTAGTCAATAGACATGTGCGATTAGTTTCGTACGAATCAAAAATTCGTACGAATTTCTGGAAATTCGTACATTCATACGAATCCGAAATACAAATTTTTATGCATACGAATTCCGTACGAAATACGAAATTTTGTTTACGAATTTCGGATACAAATTCATAACGAAAATTCGTAATTGTTACGAAAAGTTAACGAAGTTCGTTATAATGAATTTATCATTATGAGGGGCCCCTACCATCCCTGTGCTGTGCTGACTTCCTCTGATTGGTGAACAAAACGCCAGTGACAATTCTGTTAATTTGGCTCCAAAATTCCGAAAGGGCAATCTTTCTCGACCAGAGTTCTGTGGAACCTTAGTGTTCCTTCAGAGGTTGCTAGGGATTCCTCACACAGTAAACAAATGACCTCTTGACTAGTAGACATGGGCGCCGTCAAAAAATTTGTTTAGTTTCGTTCCATCCGAAAAAAAAAATCGTAATTTGTGTACGAAATTCAATTCGGATTCGTACGAAATACGAATTTTCGCTAGATTCGTAAACTTTTCGTTAAAATAACGAAAGTTCGTTATGATGAATTTATCATTATGAGGGGCTCCCACCATCCCTGTGCTGTGCTGACTTCCTCTGATTGGTGAACAAAACACCAGTGACAATTCTGTTAATTTGGATCCAAAATTCCGAATTTCCTTAACAAAATTTTGCATAAGCATAGAAATTCTAATAGGGTTCCCACCATCCCTGTACTGTGCTGACTTCCTGGGGTTTTAACTTTTAGGTTCATAGTTACACGTCGGCCTAGCTAACTATGTAACTATGAACCTAAAAGTTAAAACCCCAGGAAGTCAGCACAGCACAGGGATGGTGGGAACCCTATGGGAATTTCTATGCTTACGAATTTTATACGAAATTTCGTTAACGAATTTCGGAATTTTGGATCCAAATGAACACAATTGTCACTGGTGTTTTGTTTACCAATCAGAGGAAGTCAGCACAGGGATGGTGGGAGCCCCTCATAATGATAAATTCATCATAACGAACTTTCGTTATTTTAACAAAAAGTTTACGAATCTAACGAAAATTCGTATTTCGTACGAATCCGAATTGAATTTCGTACACGAATTACGATTTTTTTTTTTCGGACGGAACGAAACTAAACACATTTTTTGACGGCGCCCATGTCTACTAGTCAAGAGGTCATTTGTTTACTGTGTGAGGAATCCCTAGCAACCTCTGAAGGAACACTAAGGTTCCACAGAACTTTGGTCGAGAAAGATTGCCCTAGAGTTTGATTCTTTTTTGCATTTTAGGAGCAGTACTGAACACCTAAACAGCACCTAAATCCCATAAAGTGTTCCAGAACGTTGTCTTCAGTAGTAAAGATTCCACATAAACATGGGGGAATTAGGCCAAGAACCCACCAAACTTTACCCACATACCCTCTCTAGCTAATTCCCCAGTACGGTATATACTCAAGTATAGGCCGACCCGAATATAAGCCGAGGCACCTAATTTTACCACAAAAAAATGGAAAAATGTATTGACTCGAGTATAAGCCTAGGGTGAGAAATGCGCAGCTACTGTAAGTGGAAAAGAGGGTCAACAATGCCCATTTGCAGCCTCACTGTGCCCATTTGCATGCCTCACTGTGCCCATTTACAGCCTCACTGTGCCCATTTACAGCCATAGGTCCCCCAAACTTCAAACTTGGTAGTTACGGGTTCCTAGATGCCCCCCTATCTGCAGTCACAATTTGGGGTCTCTGGACCCAAAGAGTCCTGAAATAACATTGCTGCAGATGGACACAGTTGACCAACTTTGGGGCCCTGTATCTTTGGGCCACTTGGTGCTAGGAACCCCAAATTTGGTATGCAAACTCACAACATATGGCACTACAACATATCCACAGATGGGGTTCCTAATACCATGTCACCCCGACATACGAGGCCCCAAAGTCGGTTCAGAAAATGTCAAGCACTTTTCTGCAGCAGAGAATGACATTTTCTGAACCGACTTTGGGGCCCCCGTATCTCGGGGCCACTTAGTGCTGGGAACCCCATCTTTGGATAAGTTGTAGTTCCATATGTGAGTTTGCATACCAAATTTGGGGTTCCTAGCACTAAAAGGCCTCGAGATACGGGGCCCCAAAGTCGGGTCGGAAAATGTCATTTTCTGCCGCAGAACAGTGATTGACTCGAGTATAAGCCGAGGGGGGCACTTTCAGCACAATAAAATGTGCTGAAAAACTCGGCTTATACTCGAGTATATACGGTATGTTAAATTTGAGAGTCAGTTTGAGTCCTGGCTATAAAAATCTGTTAAGATGTAATTTTTACGTTATTGTAATTTAGGCGTGCTTTAAGTGCAGCTAGAATGAAATGCAGTAACAGCTATCAAGAAACCAAGGCATTGATTACCATGTCAACATTAACATTGTACGTCGCATTGCTTTGTTAATAAATAACATTATGTCAGAGAGTGATGGGGGACTTGTTTTGAAGATAATTTCTCCTAGTGGAGCTGCATGGCCAAATTACAGGCTAATTTCAACAAAGTTTGAAGGAAAAAAAAGTTATTTTCACAGCTAAATCACATTTCTCAAAATCGTCCACTCATCCCTACTTGGGGTTAAGGTATTGTGTAGAGCAGGGATCTCCAGACTTTCTTAATCAAGGGCCATTTTATTGTCCTTCAGACTTTAGTAGGGCCGGACTGTGGGCGGTGAGAGTAGAAAATGTCCTGGGGTCCAGGGGTGGCCTGTCCATTAAGGGGGAGCACGGGGCGCCGCCTCCCCTATCCATCGCTGCCACCACCCCTAGGGTGACCACATTTCCAAAAGGCCATTCAGGGACACCCCCCTTTCCAAAAAAAGATGAGGTGTGGGGTGTAGTATCGGGGTTGATGGTGAATTCAGCGGGGAGGGGGGGGGTGATTTGTCAGGCGAATGGCTGGTGTTAGCACCCAAATCATCTCGACACCATGCTTGATTTGGTGTCAGGTTGGTCAAACCACATTATTTCTATTACTACATTGTAATATATAATGAAAGAAGGAGAAGGTGCCGAGGTGGGTGGAGACAGCAATGCAGCACTAGGCATGGGCCTCGCTCCCGGCCTCACTGTCTAAGAGAGTGAGAGTCTGTGACATCACTGGTTGCTAGACGCCAGGCGGGGCCGGCCCTAGCAACCAGTTCTGGAAATGTAGTTACTAGTTACTAGGGCTGTGTCCTCAATTTCATTCCGGGGACACTGTATTGTCCCAGAATGAAGGTGCCCGGGACCAGGGACAGAGATGGCAATTGTGGGACAGTCCCGGGCAATCCGGGACACGTGGGCACCCTTACCACCCCCCATCTTTCAATAGATAGAGAGGAAGGAATAGATAATCTATTGGGATTAAGGGATGAATTTAGGCGCGTTTCTATCCTAGTCCAAACCCACCTGGGCTACATCCACCAGAAAGCTGTCATGGCACCCCACCAATCACAAGCGGCTGAGGCATTTCTCACCCCACAGCTGCACTTGTGGTTGAACTGGATGGACTTGTGTCTTTTTTCAACCAGATTAACTAAGTAAGTTATGTATATATTTTTTGTATATGTGCAGCTGCAGGGCAGGGAATGCCTTGGCCGCTTATGATTGGTGGGGTGCCCTGACTGCTTTCTGCCAGGATAGCTCAGGATAGTTACTAGTCTAGATACTAGAGCTCATTGCTGATTGGGATGTACATGAGTAATGCCCCATACACACGATCGGAAATTCAGCCAGCAAAAGTCCGATGTGAGCTTTTGGTCGGAAATTCCAACCGTGTGTATGCTCCATCGGACTTTTGCTGGCGGAATTTCTGATTGTGTGTACGGGGCATTACTCGTGTACATCCCAATCAGCAATCAGCTCAGACAGGTTTGGATTAGTATCCTGAGCAAAAGATTGAGAGCAGGTTCTCTATTTTTCCAACAGAAAAAGTTACGATCAGAAATTCCGATCGTCTGTAGCACTTCCGTCGCGCAAAATTCCTACGCATGCTCAGAAGCATTGAACTTAATTTTCTCGGCTCGTCGTCGTAGTGTTGTACGTCACCGCGTTCTTGACGGTCGAAAGTTCAGAGAACTTTTATGTGACTGTGTGTATGCAAGCCAAGCTTGAGAGGAACTCCGTCAGAAAAACCATCCAAGATTTTTCGGACGAAAATTCTGCTCGTGTGTACGGGGCATAATACAAGAAGAGTAATGCCCCATACACACGGTCAGAAAATCCGACCACAAAATCCATTGGATTTTTTCCGACGGATTTTGTCCGACACTGGTGTTGCATACACACGGTCGGACAAAGTTGTCGGAAAATCCGATCATTCTGAACGTGGTGACGTTTGTTGCCTACGACGAGACTACGTAGAGGCTAGTAGCCAATAGCTTGGGTCTTGTAATGTGATCTGAGCATGCGTGGCACTTTGTCCGTCGGAATTCGCTACACACGATCGGAAAAAGTCCGATAGGACTTTGTTGTCGGAAAATTTGAGAGCAGGAGATAAAACTTTGTCCGTCGGATTTTCCGACGGAAAAAGTCCGATGGAGCCTACACACGGTCGGAATTTCCGACAACATTGTCCGATAGGACATTTTCCGTCGGAAAATCCGACCGTGTGTAAGGGGCATTAGAAGAGTTTAAACCCGGGCAATATATTGCCCCTCGTACACACGATCGGACTTTCCGACAACAAAAACGTGGATTTTTGTTCGAAGGTTGTTGGCTCAAACTAGTCTTGCATACACACGGTCATACAAATGTTGGCCAACAATTCCGGACGTGGGAGGGCGGTGACGTACAAGACGTACGACGAGCCGAGAAAAAGGAAGTTCAATAGCCAGTGCGGCTCCTTCTGCTTGATTCCGGGCATAGGTGAACTTTTGTGCGTCGGACTTGTGTACACACGATCAGACTTTCCGACAACAAAGTTCTGTTGGCGGAAAATTTGAGAACCTGCTAGCAAACATTTGTTGGCGGAAAGTCCAACAGCAAATGTTTGATGGAGCATACACACGGTCGGACTTTCCGACAACAAGCTCACATCCAACATTTCCCATCGGAAAATCCGACCGTGTGTACGCGGTACAGACGATCAGAATTTCCGACAACCAAACTGTGGTCATGTAACCATTGGCAGGGCCGTCTTTAATATTGATTGGACCATGGGCAAAATTTTTCTTGGGCCCCCTCGCTCTGAGACATACAATAAATAGCAGCTGGACTCAAAATCAGTTTACTGAATCAGATCAGCCAGCTATTGCGATTGGTTGCCAGAGGTTACAGTGTATCATTACCGCTCACTGACTGGTTGCCAGAGGTTACAGTGTATCATTACTGCTCACTGACTGGTTGCCAGAGGTTACAGTGTATCATTACTGCTCACTGACTGGTTGCTAGAGGTTACAGCACACATTAAGGCTCACTGATTAGTTGCTAGAGGTTACAGGACATGATTTATGCTTGTTGATTGGTTGCTAGAGATTAATGTGGATATGACCTCAGGGGGGGCATGATATACATATCAATGCTGCTGGCCGCCCCTATATACATATGAATGCCACCGCTATTTACACATGAATGCCGGTAATTTACAAGTAAACACAGAGTCTGCAGGTGAGTCATCTGTACGCAACAATGGGGCAGAGCTGGGCAGCATTAGTAGCAGCACTTCACACTGAGATATTGGGACACAGCACAGGACTAAAACCTCAAGAGGGAATTGAAACCAGGATAGTTGGCAAGTATGAGGCAGCTGCTTTGGGCCCCACAACAATGACAGGGCCCAGGGCAGCTGCCCCTTCTGCCCTGCCTTAAAAACCATTGGGCTCACCATGCTCCCGGATAGCAAGGAGTTCACATGTGCAACTGAGAGCTTGCGCTGTCCAGGAGAAGGAACCGCCCACTGCTTTCTCCAAAGCAGAAGAGGAAAGACCAGTGATATCAGTAGACTGGCAAGATGACTGCAGGAAGAAAGTAAGTATATTGGTATTTTTTTAAAACAAGTGTAGATGGAGGCTTCAGGGGAGGATGGACAATCGGTGAGGGGAAAAGCTGAATTGGACTTTAATATGTACAGGACAGTGCCCCGCCAGTGACATCTCCTCTTCAGCAATCAAATCACACAAAAATTGATCTCGTAAAAACTTATATATCTGTAATATACTCAGACTTATGCTACATAAATTTGGTGCCAGCAACTGCAAGCCAGTTTTTTTTGCCCACATGATATATAATTGAGTTTGAGACCTTGGCGTAGTTTGTCACCGTCTCCCAATGTTACCAAGTACGCTAGAGCCAACCGTACGTAACCACGGGGGAGTTCTCTCCAGCTGTCACTTGCTATACTACACAAAGTGCTCATACATGCCATCGTAATTGAAATTAACCCGGTACGTTTGATGACGATTCGATATTTCCATGCATTTCCTCAGCACTCTGCCGAAAGATAATTATTTTGAGCTTCCAGCTGCGGCTGTTCACTTGTGTTTGGAGGAAAGCAGATCACCTTTTCGCACCACCTGCCGAGGTTCTGACTTTCAAGGTTTGAAAGGCACGGCGGCTGAACTGAGGCACCGGGAGAGGAACCGGAGCTCGGGGCAACGACCAGAAGGCAAGAACCCGGAACAGCGCGAACCCACGGTGTAATCCTCGTGTCATCAACATCACAACCTGACAATACTGGAACAAGAAGGGTCTAAACAATGTAACTCTAGAGATGATGAGGAAGTAGTATCAATAAACAGAATTCTAAACTGCAGGCTTGGGGGGTTATCTATGAATATTGAGGAAATTGAGAACTTATTTAGAATAGATAGTCACCCAGAGGAAGTCATCAACCCTTTTTAAAGGTTTGTGAAAAAAACAAAAAACAAACATGTCATACTTACCTCCGCTGTGCAGTGGGTTTTGCACAGAGTGGCCCAGATCCTCCTCTTCTGGGGTCCCTCGATGGCACTCCTGGCTCCTCCTCTTCTCAAGTGCCCCATTCAAGAGCTGCTCTCCCTCAGGGCACTCGTGCGGGTGTGATTCCGTGTCCTGCTGCTGCGTCCATTGACACAGACAGCAGAACTCAGCCCCGCCCCCGGCCAATGACGCGGGATACGGGGGTGGGGGTCAGGGCCCTGGATCGGTTAGCCGGACGTGGCCCTTTGCATGAAGTTAAATGGCCCTTGGGGCATTATTCCTCCCATTGACACCAATAATAGGGCACTATTCCTCCCATTGACACCAATAATAGGGCACTATTCCTCCCATTGACACCAACAATGGTGCACTATTCCTCCCATTGACACCAACAATAGGGCACTATTCCTCCCATTCACACCAACAATATGGCACTATTCTTCCCATTGACACCAACAATGGGGCATTATTCCTCCCATTGACACCAACAATGGAGCACTATGCCTCCCATTGACACCAACAATGGGACCCTATTCCTCCTGAAGACACTAATGATGGGGCACTATTCCTCCCATTGACACCAACAATAGAGCACTATTCCTCCCATTGACACCAACAATGGAGCACTATTCCTCCTGAGGACACCACCAATGGGGTACTATTCCTCCTGATGACACCAATGATGGGGCACTATTCCTCCCACTGATACCAATGATGGAGCACTATTCCTACCACTGATACCAATGATGGGGCACTATTCCTACCACTGATACCAATGATGGAGCACTATTCCTACCACTGATACCAATGATGGGGCATTATTCCTTCCACTGACACCAATGATGGGGGACTAACCCTTCCACTGACACCAGTGATGAGACACTCCTATGGGGGTACTCGCCATAGAGGAGGAGCCAGAAGCACCAGCAGGGGACCCAAGAAAAGGAGGTTTGGGGCCGCTCTGTACAGTGGAATTAAGTAAGCCGTGATTTTTTATTTTTTTTTTGATTTTAGGCTTCCCAGCCTAGAGGTGAGATGTGGGGTCCTATTGACCCCATATATCACTGTAAAAAGGACCTGTCATGCCATATTCCTATAACAAGGGATGCTTACATACCTTGTAATAGGAATAAAAGTGATCAAAATTTTTATTTATTTTGTTAAGTGTCAAACTCAAAAAATAAAATTCAAATTAACAATAAAAAAAAAATTAAAGCGCCCCTGTCACCGTGTGCTCGCCCGCAGAAGCTAACGCATATGTAAGTCCCACCCACATATATAAACGGTGTTCAAACCACACATGTGAGGTGTCGCCGCAAACGTTAGAGTGAGGGAAATAATTCTAGCCCTAGACCTCCTCTCAAAACATGGAACCAGTAAAAAAATATGTAAGCGTTGCCTAAGGGATTTGTAAGTATCAAAGTTTGCCGCCATTCCACGAGTTCCACGACAAGTTGCAACGACCGCCATTGTATTCTTTAGGGTCTTTGCTAAAAAAAAAAACATATATAATGTTTGGGGGTTCTATGTAATTTTCTAGCAAAAAAATGATGAATTTTACATGTAGAAGAGAAATGTCAGAATTGGCCTGGGTGCGAAGTGTTTAACCACTTGCCGCCCGCTATATAGCAGAATGACGGCGGCAAAGTGGTTTCAATATCCTGACTGGGCGTCATATGACGTCCTCAGGATATAAGGCCGCTGCACGCCCCCGGGGGCACGCATCGCGGCGATTGGTGTTGCGGTGTGTCTCTCTGATACACTGCAACTCCGATCTAGGTGTGTCCAATCACGGCTGATCACGATGTAAATAGGAAGAGTCGGTGATCGGCTTTTCCTCACACGCAAGTAGAGTAGAGCCGATCGACGGCTCTCCTGACAGGGGGGGGGGGGGTCTATGCTGATTGTTTATAAGCGCAGCCCCCCCTCTTGGATCCCACCCAGGACCACCATAATGCCGCCCAGGACCACCAGGGATGCCACCACACTGAACCACCAGGTATGTCCCCCTAGACCCCCAGGGAAATGAACATCTGTGCCCAGGCAGCTGCCAATCAATGTCCAGGCAGCTGCCAATCAGTGCTCACTGACAATGCCTACCACTGCCAGTGCCACCAGGGATGCCCATCAGTGCCTCATATCAGTGCCTTGTATCAGTGCCCATCAGTGCCTATCAGTGCCATGTATCAATGCCCATCAGTGCCTCATATCAGTGCCTTGTATCAGTGCCCATCAGTGCCACGTATCAATGCCCATCAGTGCCCAGCAGCACAGCCTATCAGTGCCCAGCAGTGCCGCCTATCAGTGCCACCCATAAGTACCCATCTTTTCAGCCTTTCAGTGCCCATAAGTGTCACCTATTAGTGCCCATCAGTGCCCACCTGTGCCACCCATGAGTGCCCACCGGTGCCACCTATCAATGCCCACCAGTGCTGCATATCAGTTCCACCCCTCATTGTCGCCTACCAGTGCTCATCAGTGCCACATATCCGTGCCCAACGTTGGTGCCCGTCAGTGCTCGCTCATTAGTGCCACATCATCGGTGCCGCCTTATCAGTGCCCATCAGTGAAAGAGAAAACTTACTTATTTACAAAATTTTATAACAGAAACAAAACGAACATTTACATTTTTTTCACAATTTTTGGTCTTTTTTTATTTGTTTAGCAAAAAATAAAAACCGCAGAGGTGATCAAATACCACCAAAAGAAAGCTCTATTTGTGGGAACAAAATGATAAAAAATTTAGTTTGGGTACAGTGTAGCATGACTGCGCAATTGTCATTCAAAGTGCGACAGCGCTGAAAAGCTGAAAATTGGCCTGGGCAAGCGGGGAGGGTACAAGTGCCCAATATTGAAGTGGTAGCTCCATCCTTCTGGAGTGGAAAGCTCATCAAGCCGTGTCATACCGGTCATAAATACTTGGAGATGTTACACATTGCGTGGCACGCCTGCACTTCACATTATAAAGGATATCGGATTCTACATCCACTTTAAATAATCACTTTGAGCTGACGGGTTTCCTTTGCCCTACAGTGGGGGTGCCCTCCCCTCCCCCCCCCCATTCCTGGAAAAGGTTGGACCTCTTACCAACCTCATTAACAATGCACCCGTGTGGCAGCGAGCCGGGATCCGTCATCCTGCTGGACAAATTACACGAAGTGCCGTTGTATCATCAGAATTCCATTTGTTTAAGCCGGTGTCCTTGACATGACTATTTGCATATTAATAAAAAACGCCAGTCGGCCCGGGTCCCAAAAGAGATGTTCATTACTAAAAGTATGTGCTGATGCCAAGATACGGCGTTCTCACAAGACGGAGTGAGGGCAGCGCGCATGAAATAAAGGATTGTCAGTGTTTTTCATCAATTCTCCCAGGACCCCCCCGAGTACAAACACCGAAATCTCCGAGTCCGATAGACAACGCTCTCTTTTTATGGCAGATAAAATGTTTGCCGTGAGACGTGGAGGTCAGAAAGGAAGACGTTCATGTGCCGTTATGCCGCGTACACATTTCCAATGGAAACAGTCCGATGGGAGCTCTTCATCGGATTTTCCGACCGTGTGTATGCCCATCAGTCCTTTTCTGTCGGAAATTTTTTCCGACGGACTTTGGATTGAGAACCTGTTCTTAATTTTTCCGACGGAAAACCTTTCTATCGGATTTTCCGATCGTGTGTATGCAATTCCGACACGCAAAATTCCGGCGCATGCTCGGAAACAATTTGACGCATACTCGGAAGCATTAACCACTTTCAGCCCCGGACCAATTTGCAGCCAAAGGACCAGGCCCCTTTTTGCGATTCGGCACTGCGCCGCTTTAACTGACAATTGCGCGCTCGTGCGACGTGGCTCCCAAACAAAATTGACGTCCTTTTTTTCCCACAAATAGAGCTTTCTTTTGGTGGTATTTGATCGCCCCTGCGGTTTTTATTTTTTGCGCTATAAACAAAAAAGAGCGACAATTTTGAAAAAAAACGCATTCTTTTTTATTTTTTGTTATAAAAAATAACCCCAAAAATATATAAAAAAAACATATTTTTTTCCTCAGTTTAGGCCGATACGTATTCTTCTACATATTTTTGGTAAAAATATCGCAATAAGCGATTATTGATTGGTTTGCGCAGAAGTTATAGCGTTTACAAGATAGGGGATAGTTTTATAGCATTTTTATTAATAATTTTTTTTTATTAGTAATGGCGGCGATCAGCGATTTTTATTGTGACTGCGACATTATGGCGGACACATCGGACATTTTTGACACATTTTTGGGACCATTGTCATTTATACAGCAATCAATGCTATTTAAATGCATTGATTCCTGTATAAATGACACTGGCAGTGAAGGGGTTAACCACAAGGGGGCAGTGTAGGGGTTAAGTATGCCTAGGGGTGTGTTTCTTACTGTGGGGGGGGCGTGGCTGTCAGCTAGTGAATGCTGATCTCTGCTCCAATCACAGGGAGATGCTGTGTACTTCCGCATCTCCCCGTTCAGCCTTCCCGTGAGACGATCGCGGGTGTCCCCGCGGCGATCGAGTCTGCGGGACCCGCGACCGGCCTCACAGGGGTCCCGACCGGCGCGGGAGCGCGCCGCTCCCGGCGCACTCCCGATAGCACGACAGGCATTAAGGAGGGACTTATATTTACGCCCTCCTGCCTGTACGTGCCATTCTGCCGACGTATATCTGTGTGCGCCGGTCGGGAACCGGTTAAACTTCCCTTTTATAGTGCCGTCGAACGTGTTTTATGCCGCAGTGTTACAGACCGTTGGAATTTGATGTGACCGTGTGTAGGCAAGACAGTTTGAGCGAAATTCCGTCGGAATTCCGACAGGGAAAACCATCAGAGCTTTTTCCGACGAGAATTCCGACCGTGTGTACGCGGCATAATAGGAAAGCATAGGGCTGGATAGAGTATTAAGGCCCACATGGTCAGAAAATCTGAAGATCAATTTAGTCCGATGAACGATCTGGCGATTTTTTTGATATTTTTTTTTTTTTTAGTACTGTCTCCAGTCAGTGTCCCTGATCAACGCCACACACCGGTTACCGTATATACTCGAGTATAAGCCGAGTTTTTCAGCACATTTTTTTGTGCTGAAAGTGCCCCCTCGGCTTATACTCAAGTCAAGCACTTTTCTGCAGCAGAGAATTACCTTTTCCGACCAAACTTTGGGGTCCCGTATCTCGGGGCCATTTGGTGTGAAAACCCAGTGGAACTAGCACTACAACATATCCAAATTTGGGGTTCCTAGCACCAAGTGGCCCCGAGATACAGGGCCCCAAAGTCGGTTCGGAAAATGTCATTCTCTGCTGCAGAAAAGTGCTTGACATTTTCCAACCCGCCTTTTGGGCCCCGTATCTCGGGGCCACTTGGTGCTAGGAACCCCCGAATGAAAATCCAGTGGACCTAGCACTGTAACATATTCAAATTTGGGGTTCCTAGCACCAAGTGGCCCGAGATACAGGGCCCCAAAGTCGGTCAACTGTGTCCATCTGCAGCAATGTCATTTCGGGACCCTTTGGGTCCAGAGACCTCAAATTGGCTGCAGCTAGGAGGCATCTAGGAACCCTTAACTACTAAGTTTGAAGTTTGGGGGACCTATGGCTGCAAATGGGCACAGTGAGGCTGCAAATGGGCACAGTGAGGCTGCAAATGGGCACAGAGAGGCTGCAAATGGGCATTGTTGACCCTCTTTTACACTTACAGTGGCTGCGCATTTCTTACCCTAGGCTTATACTCGAGTCAATACGTTTTCCCAGTTTTTTGTGGTAAAATGAGGTGCCTCGGCTTATATTCGGGCCGGCTTATACTCGAGTATATACGGTATATGAGGGATATGCAATTAGTCCCATGAGGCATAGCAAGACTCTGACAGCCACAAGCATGACACCCAGAGGCAGAGGCATGATGGGACTTGTAGTTTTGCAACAGCTGGAGGTCCGCTAATTGCATATACCTGGTATATGATAACGCTGTACTGCACTAGTGACAGTATGTAAAAAAAGTAAATGTTTTCCAAAACATTATGACAAGAAGATCACCACTTCAAAAAACTTGCCATGCCTCTTACAAAATACCTTGGACTGTCTACTTTCCAAAAAGGGGTAATTGGGGGGGGGTAGTTGTACTGTCCTGACATTTTTAGGCCTCCAGAAATGAGGTCGTCAGTACATCAGGATTGATCAATTTCCAGATATACAGTATATCCCATATTTCGTGGACTCTATAACCTTCCTACAGACTAAACAATATACACTGATTTGTGTTATTTTCATGTAGCAGAATACATTTTGGCCTAAAACTCTGAAGAACGATTATTTATTTGCAGTCTTTTTTTAATTTATGTAGCAAAAAAAATAAAAAAATCACAGTGGTGATTAACCACTTCCCACCCGGCCAATGTACATAAACATTCAGGAATATCCCTCAGAAGGGAAAAAAGATTTGTTTGGGTACAACGTCGCACGACCGCGCAATTGTCAGTTAAAGCGACGCAGTGCCGAATAGCAAAAAGTGCTCTGTTCAGGAAGGGGGTAAATCCTTCCGGTTCTGAAGTGGTTATTAGTTAGTTATTATTTAGAATTTTCGGATTTTCTTTCTAATTTTCGGATTTCCGAATTTCAGAAATTTTTGAATTTGCAAAATTTAGAATTTTTGAATTTGCTAAATTTAGAATTTTAGAATTTGCACAATTTAGAATTTTTGAATTAGCAAAATTTAGAATTTTTGAATTTGCTAAATTTAGAATTTTAGAATTTGCTGAATTTAGAATTTTAGAATTTGCAAAATTTTGAATTTTTGAATTTGCTAAATTTTGAATTTTTGGATTTTCTAATTTACAAATTTCCGCAGTTGAAAATTGACAATTTTGCTAATTTTCTAATTAACGAATTTTCAGATTTGCAAAATTACGAATTTTATAATTTAAGAATTTCCGTAGTTTAAAATTCACAAATCAGCGAATTTTCTAATTTACGAATTGTGATCATAACGAATGACCCGAAAAACGAAAAAAAAAAAAAACCCTGAATGAAACGAAAACGAAAACTAATGAATTTTTTCGGCAGTGCATATGAAAACCACGCCCACACATGATGTCAGGCAAGACTGATGAATTCCAAATGCCAATGGATGTAAGAGGCTTTTTTTTTATTAGTAACGGCGGCGATCTGCGATTTTTATCATTGGGGCTTTGTCAAAAGCCAGACCCCGAAAATATTAAGTAGCCCCACCCCCCAGGGACTGGCTCTGGATCATGTGACCACTTTGACAGCGATCACATGAGTCCTTCCTACCCTGCGTGCATAAAGACACTGTTAAAGGGATGCTGGAGCTGGGTGGAAAGGGGTTAATAAAAAATTAAAAAAAAAAAAAAAGTGTACCGTCCCTTTAATACCGGATAATTCCGTACTGTTCCTTCTACCAGATGAACAAAGACAACGCGTTTTTTTTTTTTTTTTCTGCAAACCTTTGAAGAATGCGGTGACGGTGTAATCAAAGTGCCGGGGAGGCGCAGACTGACAGTGCGCTCAGATTAGGCGCTCGCCCTTTCTTCCTCCTCCGTTATTGAGATGTGGGTGTCTTCCTGTCCGGAATTTGCTGAGATCCAAATTTTCCAGCAGCAGAAGCCAACGGATGAATTCTGTAATAAGAGATATCATCCTGACACCTAATCTGCGGCGCTGTCACAGCCAATGCACGTCAAAGTTCCAGACTGTGCATTCTTCATTTAGCGTGTGCAACAGCTGGCGAAGGTCATCGTAAAGCACTTCAACCCCCGGAAGATTTACCCCCCACCTCCTTCACGACCAGGAAATAATTTAGGCCGATACGGCACTGCGTTATTTTAACTGACAATTGTGCGGTCGTGCGACGCTGTACCTAAAAAAAAAAATGGATGTCTTTTTTTTCCCACAAATAGAGCTTTCTTTGGTGGCATTTGTTCGGTTTTTATTTTTCGTGCTATAAACAAAAAAAGAGAAAACATTTTGGAAAAAAAAAAACAATATTTTTTTACCTTCTGCTATAATAAATATCCAAAAAAACAATATAAAAAATCTAATTTCTTCATCAATTTAAGTGAATATGTATTCGGCTACATATTTAGGTAAAAAAAAATCCCAATAAGCGTATATAGATTAATTAAAGTTATATCGTCTACAAAATTGGGGATATTTTTTATTTTTTTTTACTAGTAATGGCGGTGATCCGTGACTTATAGCTGCGACATTGCGGCGGGAAAATTGGACTCTAAGGCTGCTTTCACACTGAGGCGCTTTACTGGCACTATAGCGCTAACAATAGCGCCTGTAAAGAGCCTCTCCTGTCTCTCCAGTGTGAAAGTCCGAGTGCTTTCACACTATATCGGTGTGCTGGCAGGATGGTAAAAAAGTCCTGCAAGCTGCATCTTTGCAGCACTGTAGGAGTGGTGGATACACCGCTCCTAAAGCGCCCCCCTGCCCATTGAAATCAATGGGGCAGCCCTGCTGAACAGCCGGCAAAGAGCCGCTCCGGAAGTGCTTTGCGGGCAGTTTTTACCCCTTTTCGGGCGCTACTGGGGGTCAAAAGTGCCCGCAAAGTGCTTCTGGAGCGGCGCTTTGCCAGCGGTTCAGCTGCGCTGCCCCATTGATTTCAATGGGCAGGGGGCGCTTTAGGAGCGGTGTATCCACCACTCCTACAGCGCTGCAAAGATGCAGCTTGCAGGACTTTTTTTACCGTCCTGCCAGCGCACCGCTATAGTGTGAAAGCACTCGGACTTTCACACTGGAGAGACAGGAGAGGCTCTTTACAGGCGCTATTGTTAGCGCTATAGCGCCTGTAAAGTGGCCGACGAGAGCCGCTAAAACGACGGTAAAGCGCCGCTAAAAATATGGGCGCTTTACCGCCGATGCCTCGTGTGAAAGCAGCTTAACTATTAACTGTGATTTTTATTTTCTGCTAAACAAATAAAAAAAAGACCAAAAATGTTGAAAAAGAAATAAATGTTTTTTTTTTTTGTTTCGGCTACAAAACTTTGTAAATAGGTAAGTTTTCTCCTTTACTGACAGGCACTGATAAGGCGGCACTGATGGGCACCGATGAGGTGGCACTGATGAGCTAGCATTGATGGGCACTGATAGGCGGCACTGATATGCAGCACTGATGGGTACACATAGGTGGCACTGATGGGCACTGATAGGCAACAAGGATGGGCACTGATAGGTGTCACGGATGGGCATGGATGGGCATGGATAGGTGGCACTGATGTACTGTAATGTATGGTACTGATGGATGCCAATGAGTGCCAAACAGTGATGCCCATTGTGGGTACTGATTGGCATCCATTGTGGGCACTGATTGGCATCCCTGGTGGTCTAGGGGGGCATACCATGTGGTGATATCCCTGGTGGTCCAGTGTGGGCATCCTCGGGGGGCTGCACTGATAATCGATCAGCACAGACCCCCCTGTCAGAGGAGCAGCCGATCGGCTCTCCTCTACTCGTGTCTGACGGATGCGAGTGAGGAAAAGCTGATCACCGGATCTTCCTGTTTACATCGTGCTCAGCTGTGATTGGACACGGCTGATCACGTGGTAAAGAGTCTCCGTCAGAGACCCTTTACCTAGATCGGTGTTGCGGTGTGTCAGTCAACAACGATCGCGCAATGCTTGCCCCCGGGGACACGCAGCGGCTTAATATCCTGAAGACGTCATATGATGTGCGGGCGGCAAGTGGTTAAAGGAACTGAAATCCAGTGAATTAAGGGGCAGGTCAGAGACAGCAAGCTGGGGAGGAAAGGGCGAGATGATGCCTCCAGCCAGGAAATGAGGCGGGGCTCTACCTTACTTGCTGCAGCTTCGAGTGCACGTTGTGAGAAGCTCACAGAGTGCAGTGAAATCGGAGAAAGCCGTTTCTGTCGAGGAGAGGAGCCGCTACAACTGTGCAAGGCTGAAGGGGAGGCCGGAGGTCAGATTTAAAGTTATTGAATTCTCTATAGCTTTTTTTTTATTTTTCCCCTAATAGCTTGAAGCTGTTAAAATAATTGACACTAATGACATCTCAGAAGGGTTATTGTTAAAATAAAGTCATTGTAAGAACAAAAATGTTTTATATAACGATAGGAAAGGTTGAACATTAATATGTTTGATATTCCCCCATGGAGTCAACTGTAGCCAAAGACGCACAGCGCCCGTCTCAATCCCCCCCTCTACACCTGGAAAACTGAATATTTCAGCTTTATTTTTGGAGCCTGGGGGAATAATTCAGATTTCAGGAATGCCTTTACGATTCATTAAAAATAAAACACAAGACAAGTTCAACTTTATGATGAAACACTTAAAGCTAGACATGTGCACAACAAAAAAATTTGTTTATTTTCGTTTCGTTTTTTTCGTTTACGTTGATTCGTAACGATTCGTAAATTCGAATCAACGAAAAAATAACTCTTACGAAAATACGAATCGTTACGAATACGAACACTTTAGGATGTTCGTATTCGTAACGATTCATATTTTCGTAAGAGTTATTTTTTCGTTGATTCGTTTTTCCGTTAGTTTAAATTTCGTTTATTCGGAATTCGGACGCATTCGTATTTATTCGTACATTCGTAACATTCGTAACATTCGTAGATTCGTAATCGGAGCATAATTCATAATGTTATGTAATGTGTATGCTATTATTACATTTTAAGAGACACGGAAAATTACGAATCGAAAAAAAAAAGTTTCGAATGTACGAATTTTTTCGTTCAATCCATTCGAAGCACGTTAAGCAGCGCCATTGTGAGAGACACGGAAAATTACTAATCGAAAAAAAAAAAAAAGTTACGAATATACGAATTTTTTCGTTCAATCCATTCGAGGCACGTTAAGCAGCGCCATTGTAAGGGACACGGAAAATTACCAATTCAGCAAAAAAAAAAAAGGTACGAATGTTCGAATTTTTTCGTTCAATCCATTCGAAGCACGTTAGGCAGCGCCATTGTGAGAGACATGGAAAATTACGAATAGAAAAAAAAAAAAAGTTACGAATGTACGAATTTTTTCGTTCAATCCATTCGAGGCACGTTAAGCAGCGCCATTGTAAGGGACACGGAAAATTACCAATTCAACAAAAAAAAAAAAGTTACGAATGTACGAAATTTTTCGTTCATTTTGATTTTCGTTGTTCCTGTTTTCGTTTTTCGGATTTTCTTCTTTCGTAGATTCGTTGTTTCTAATTTTTTTTTTTCCGGATTTTCGTTGTTTTCGGATTCGTTCGATTCGAACGATTCGTTATTCGTTAAATTTTTTTGTGAATCGTTCGTTCATTCATACGATAACGAATGAACGAAGATAACGAAAAAAAAACTAAAAACTAAAAAAAACAAAACAAATTGCACATGTCTACTTAAAGCCTCGTACACACGATCGAATTTTCCGCAGACAAAACCTCAGACTTTTGTCCAAAGGGCGTTGGCCAGGAACTTGTCTTGCATACAAACAGCAAGGAATTGTCAGCCAACAAACACGAACGTAGTGACGTACTACGTTTTTTTTTCTTCAGCTCTTTAGTGCCACCCTTTGGGCTCCTTCTGCTAATTTCGTGTTAGTAGAAGTTTGGTGAGTGTTGATTTCCGTTTTTAATTTTGCGCTTTTCATTTTGCGCTTTTCCTTTTGCGCTTTTCAATTCCTTTCTGAACGGCTGTTCATGAACCAGACATGTTGTGGAATCGGAGGAGATAACGCGTTATTTATTATTGGCCTTGGAGTTATTGCTTTGACCCAAGTCCAATCCAGGAACAGGAGGAGGAGGAGGAGGAGTTATTGGACCAAAAATTGTTTGCTTTATTAATCGTGACCAATTATGTCATATGCCTTTGCTGTGGGAGCTCCAGGAGAATAATCCGGATGATTTTTGGAATTATCTCCGGATGACGGACCCCTGCTTTCACCAACTCTTGGCATTGTTGACCCCCTATATTAAGAAGCAGGACACATGCATGAGGCTTTTATTTTATTTTTTTGGTTGAATAATAATGATTTGATTTGGTATATTTTCTATATTTTTGGATGCATAGAATGCACTTTT
The DNA here is from genome assembly GCA_028564925.1 of Lithobates sylvaticus. Classification (NCBI taxonomy): domain Eukaryota; kingdom Metazoa; phylum Chordata; class Amphibia; order Anura; family Ranidae; genus Lithobates; species Lithobates sylvaticus. The sequence continues at coordinate 16,435,183 of CM053031.1, forward strand.
TGGTAAAGTTCTATTGGAGGATAGCATGTCTAATTTTACTTGTTTTCTTTTTTTAATGCACAATAAAAAAATGGTGGAGAATAATACTTGGCTATGTGGAGTCGGCAGTTACATTTAAAAAAAAAAAAAATGTAAAATTGACAAGGGACACCAACATAGCTGTATCTTTGATCTTAAAACTACAGAATAATGGTGTGTGGTAACTTGCCCAAATAATAAAAGTATATTATAATTCTTGATATCACTAGAAAAAAAAAAAAGCCTTTGAAAATTTGTTTGCAATAACTCCATCAGTATCACCAGCAAAGCAGCTTAATTATTATCCCATTAAAGAAGAAAAGAATTGTGCTCTGCATTTCCAGATTTCATAATTTGCCGCGTCACAAATGTTAATTCTCCATTACGAACGCTAGTTTACAAGACCGACCGCTTCTGCTTCTTAACCACTTTCCGAGCGGCGCACGACGATGTACGTCCTGATTTTGAAGAGGGACATCTCGGTAACGGCAGCAGCTGCTGCCACAACCGAGATATCCATCTCTTCAGGCGCCGGTCGGCATTCCGATAACGGTGGTCATCGCGGCGGATTCGCTGCGAGATCACCGTTATCGGCGGCGGGAGAGGTGCCCCCCCTCCCGCCACTCTCCCGCGCCTTCCGACGCTTACCGGAACCGTCGGCAGCGGCGGAGGCGATCGGGTCCTTTCTCCTGCTGGGCATAGAGATGAGTGATGGTAAGATGGCCGCCACTCATCTCTATACCATAGGAGGGCGGAAGCGACGTCAAAAACATCACTTCCGCCCATACCTCTTAAAGAGGAATTTTCAAATGTCATTTTTTTAAATGACATTTATTTTTATTTTTTTTATTTTTTTTCATTGAAGTCCAAATATGAGATCTGAGGACTTTTTGACCCCAGATCTCATATTTAAGAGGACCTGTCATGCTTTTTTCTATTACAAGGAATGTTTACATTCCTTGTAATAGGAATAAAAGTGAGCCAATTAAATTTTTTTTTTAAAAACTGTGTAAAAATAAATAAAATCAAGAAAAATAAATAAGAAAAACAAAAAAAAATTTTTTTAAAGCGCCCCGTCCCGACGAGCTCGTGCGCAGAAGCGAACGCATACGTGAGTAGCGCCCGCATATGAAAACGGTGGTCAAACCACACATGTGAGGTATCGCCGCGATCGGTAGAGCGAGAGCAATAATTATAGCCATAGACCTCCTCTGTAACGCAAAATATGCAAGCTGTAGAATTTTTTAAACGTCGCCTATGGAGATTTTTGAGGGTAAAAGTTTGATGCCATTCCACGAGCGGGCGCAATTTTGAAGCATGACATGTTAGGTATCAATTTACTCGGCGTAACATTATCTTTCACAATATATAAAAAAATTGGACTAACTTTACTGTTGTCTTATTTTTTTATTCAAAAAAGTTAATTTTTTCCAAAAAAAGTGCGCTTGCAAGACCGCTGCACAAATACGGTGTGAAAAAAAGTATTGCAACGACCGCCATTTTATTCTCTAGGGTGTTAGAAAAAAAACAATATATAATGTTTGGGGGTTCTAAGTTTTTTTCTAGCAAAAAAAACTGTTTTAAACATGTAAACACCTAAAATCCAAAACGAGGCTGGTCTTAAAGTGGTTAAGCATACGTGTTTGTACTTTGGACTTTTGTCCGACGGACTTGTGTACACGCGCTCGGAAAATCCGACAAAACACACATTTGTCTGCAGAAAATTTTAAAGCCTGCCATCCAACATTTGTCTGCGGAAAATCCGACAACAATTGTCCGATGGAGCGTACAAACATCTCACACATTAGTGGTCAGTAGGAAAAATCCCCCTTACATTGGTGACAGTGGGAAGAATACTCATTGCATTGGTGGCCAGTAGGGATGATCCGAACACCCCCCGGCTCGGTTCTCACCAGAACCTGCGAACAGACCTAAACTTCGCGTGAACTTTAGAACCCTATTAAAGTCTATGAGACTCGAACGTTCAAAATCAAAAGTGCTCATTTTAAAGGCTAATATGCATGTTATTGTCATAAAAAGTGTTTGGGGACCCGGGTCCTGCCCCAGGGGACATGTATCAATGCAAAAAAAAGTTTCAAAAACTGAAGTTTTTTTCAGGAGCAGTGATTTTTATAATGCTTAAAGTGAAACAATAAAAGTGTAATATTCCTTTAAATTTCGTACCTGGGGGGGTGTCTATAGTATGCTTGTAAAGGGCCAAGGTTTCCTGTGCTTAGAACTGTCTTTGCACAAAGTGTAATTTCTGCAGGAAAAAAAGTCATATAAAATCACTCGCGGCTAATGAATTGTCGGCTCCCGTAATACATAGAACAGTCATTGAAAGTCATTGGAAAAAAAAATGCGTGGGGTTCCCCCAAATTCAATTACCAGGCCCTTCAGGTCTGGTATGGATTTTAAGGGGAACACCACGCCAAATTAAAAAAAAAAATGGCTTGGAGTTTCCCCCAAAAATCCATACCAGACCCTTTATCTGAGCATGCAACCTGGCAGGCCGCAGGAAAAGAAGGGGGGGCGAGAGAGTGCCCCCCCCCCCTGTTTGAAATGGTAAAAGGGTACAAAAGTACCCCTACCATTTCACAAATAAAGTGTAAAATTTTTTTAAAAAACACACAGACACCGTTAGGAAAAGTCCTTTTAAAAAAAAAAAAAAAGATTCCAGCCGTGCTAATCCACTCTTGGTATTCAGCGATGGGTGATCTCTCCCGATGGTCCAGCGCAGCGCATCCTGTCTCCAGGTTTCCGTTACATCAGCGGGGGGCGGGGTCACCCGCACGCCACTGGGAAAGCCCGGGTTTCCCCTTGCGTCAGAGGGGGGCGGGGTCAGGTGACGGCTGGCCCCATCCTCCTCAGCTAAGACCTGTCAGGCCATCACCGGGATTCTCGCAGCGTCTCCGGTGGAGACAGGATGCGTTGCGCTGGACATCATTGGGAGAGATCACCCATCGCTGGACCCCGGAGAAGAGATCAGCCATCCCTGGATAGCAAGAGTGGATTACCACCGTTGGAATCTTTTTTTATTTTTTATATTTTTAATAAAAAGACTTTTCCCAACGGTGTCTGTGTGTTTTTTAACAATTTTTTACACTTTCTTTGTGAAATGGTAGGGGTACTTTTGTATCCCCTTACCATTTCAAACAGGGGGGGGGGCGGGATCTGGGGGTCCCCTTGTTGATTCTGATAAGCCCGCAGACCCCCACAACCACTGGCCAGGGTTGTGGGGATGAGGCCCTTGTCCCCATCAACATGGGGACATGGTGCTTTGAGGAGTCACAGACCCCCAAAGCATCCTCCCAATGTTGAGGGCATGTGGCCTGGTATGGTTCAGGAGGGGGGGGGGGGTCTGGTATGGATATTTGGGGGGAACCCCACGTCATTTTTTTTATTTGACCCTTAATATCCATACCAGACCTGAAGGACCTGGTATTTGAATTTGGGGGGAACACCACGCATTTTTTTTTTTTTGACTTTCAATGACTGTTCTCTGTATTACGGGGAGCCGACAATTCATTAGCCACGAGTGCTTTTAAATTACTTTTTTTCCTGCAGAAATTACACTTTGTGCAGGGACAGTTCTAAGCACGGGAAACATGCAAAGTTTGGGCTTTTATTTATTTAAACACTTTTTTATTACATACACTTTAATTATGTTTAGTGCAAAAATGTATATACTGGATACAGTTTTATATTCTCTGCATTGTACATTTGTGCAAACCCAGGGTTTGAGGCTTTTTCCTGTTATCCTGCTGGCATCGCACTTACGGTTAATAAAGTTTAAATCTGCACCTCATTAAGTGTTGTCACTCATATAAACTATTAATATTATTTATGAGTTCCAGGCAGCCTGAACATCCTTATTAGAAAGCTAATGACCAGCTTTTCATTAATTGTTTAAAAGTATAAAGTCCTGAACTATCTTTAATTTATTACCATTGGTTTCCATGGTGTTTTGTGCTATCCAGGTCTTAAACCCCTTTGAGCATAAATGAGTCCCATAATCATTCAAAATGAGAGTGCTATATGAAAAAAAAATCACTATTTCAATATGCTTTTTTTTTCCTGCCAATGCAGCATAAATATGGAATATTTGTTTTTGAAATGTAATTACAGTGGGTGGAGCTTTAGGTTACATAAATTAATGTTGAATGTCTAATATCTCAAAAACTGAACAAACAGAAAGTTTGTTTTTATGGTACAAATCAGCACAAACAAAATGTATTATTGTTTTTAAAATGTAATAACATCTAGAAATGTGCACAACAAAAAAATTTGTTTATTTTCGTTTGTTTTTTTTTCGTTTCCGTTGATTCGTAACGATTCGTAAATTCGTAAGTCGTCCGTGTTCGTATTCGTAACGATTCGTATTTTCGTAAGAGTTATTTTTTCGTTGATTCGTTTATTCAAAATTCGGACGCATTCGTATTTATTCGTACATTCTTAACATTCGTAGCATTCGTAGATTCGTAATCGGAGCATAATTCATAATTTTATGTAATGTGTATGCTATTATTACATTTTAAGAGACACGGAAAATTACGAATCGAAAAAAAAAGTTACGAATGTACGAATTTTTTCGTTCAATCCATTCGAAGCACGTTAAGTAGCGCCATTGTAAGAGACACGGAAAATTACGAATTTAAAAAAAAAAAGTTACGAATGTACGAATTTTTTCGTTCACTCCATTCGAAGCACGTTAAGCAGCGCCATTGTAAGGGACACGGAAAATTACCAATTCAACAAAAAAAAAGTTACGAATGTACACATTTTTTCGTTCATTTGGATTTTCGTTGTTTCTGTTATCGTTTTTCGGATTTTCTTCTTTCGTAGTTTCGTTGTTTCTAATTTGGTTATTTAAGGATTGTCGTTATTTTTCGGATTCGTTCGATTCGAATATTCGTTAAAATTTTTAGCGAATCGTTCGTTCATTCGTACGATAACGAATGAACGAATATAACGAATTTTAACGAATAACAAAAAAAAAACGAAACTAATTGCACATGTCTAACCAGTACATATGTTTGTTTTTGCAGCACAAATCGGCACAGGTGCGGTGCAAACTAACGCTATCTTTGTTTTAAAATTTTAATAACATTGGGTGCAAAGTGGGCGGGGCTTGATGTTACATAATCTGAATTTCGATTCCAATATCTCAAAAACCGAACCGGCTGAAATATTCATTTTTGTGGCACAAAATCGTTTTTTAAGCGCAACAGCCGGCGGTCCCTCACCCTGCATCTTGGTTGCGTTCTGCAGAAACTTTGCGTGCGCACAGGTGAGTTGTCTCAATAGCTGTGTACAACAGACGCATGTCCATTTATTATAAATATATGAATCATCAAATAAAATAAACATTTTGGATGGTATGTTAAAGTGATTGTAATGCCGCGTACACACGATCGCAATTCTCGTCGGAAAAGCCTTGGATGTTTTTTCCATTCCGCTCATCTTGTGTTGCCTACACACAGTCACCCCAAATTCCGACCGCCAAGAACGCAGTGACGTACGACGAGCTGTATAAATTAAGTTCAATGCTTCCGAGCATGCAACGAATTGTTTCTGAGCATGCGTCGGAATTTTGCGTGTCGGAATTGCTATAGACGATCGGAATTTCCGATAGAAACTTTTTCCGTCGGAAAAATTGAGAACATGCTCTCAAAATTTTGCTGGCGGAAATTCGGCCAGCAAAAGTCCGATGGAGCCCTACACACGGTCGCATTTTCCGATGAAAAGCTCTCATCGTGTGTACGCGGCATAAGGGTAATTAAAAAAAAAAAATAACAAACATATTATACTTACCTCCACTGTGCAGCTTGTTTTTGCACAGACTGTCCCCGAACCTCCTCTTCTGGGTGAAAAAACGCAAACTTTTACAACCCCTTTAACCACTTGTCGACCGCTGCACACCGATATATCGGCACAATGGCAGCGGTGGGCAAATGGGCGTACCTGTACGTCCCATTTAATTGGCAGGGCTAGCAGGCGCATGCCTGCCGCGTACAGCGTGAGCGTTCCCCCGCGGGGCCCACGAACTTGATGTCCGCCGGTCTCCCGGTGATTGTGTCACAGAGCCGCAGAACGGGGAGATGCCTATGTAAACAAGGCATTCCGCCGTTCTGCCTAGTGACACAACAGAGATCACTGCTCCCTGTCACCGGGAGTGGTGATCGCTGCCATATCGTATGTAGCCCCTCCCCCCACAGTTAGAATCACTCCCTAGGACACACTTAACCCCTTGATCGCCCCATAGTGTTTAACCCCCTTCCCTGCCAGTGTCATTTACACAGTAATCAGTTACATAGTTACATAGTAGGGGAGGTTGAAAAAAGACAGAAAAAGTCCATCAAGTCCATTCTATGTGTGTGATTATATGTCAGTATTACATTGTATATCCCTGTATGTTGCGGTTGTTCAGGTGCTTATCTAATAGTTTCTTTAAACTATCAATGCCCCCTGCTGAGACCACCGCCTGCGGAAGGGAATTCCACATCCTAATTCATTTTTATAGCACTGATCGCTGTATAAATGACAATGGTCCCAAAATAGTGTCAAAAATGTCCGATGTGTCCGCCATAATGTCGCAGTCACAATAAAAATCGCAGATCGCCGCCATTACTAATAAAAAAAATTAAGAATAAAAATGGCATAAAATTATCCCCTATTTTGACGCTATGATTTTTGCGCAAACCAATCAATATACGCTTATTGTGATTTTTTTTTTACCACAAATATGTAGAAGAATACGTATCGGCCTAAACTGAGGAAAAAAAAAAATTTTTTAGATATTTTTGGTGATATTTATTATAGCAAAAAGTAAACAATATTGATTTTTTTTCAATATTGTTGCTCTTTTTTTTGTTTATAGCGCAAAAAATAAAAACCGCAGAAGTGATCAAATACTACCAAAAGAAAGCTCTATTTGTGGGAAAAAAAAGGACGTCAATTTTGTTTGGGTACAACTTTGCACGACCGCGCAATTGTCAGTTATATCGACGCAGTGCTGAAATCCGGGGCTGAAGTGGTTAAACTATCAAAGTAAATTAATTAACATTTATTTTTATGTTGAAAATTATAACATTTTTATGTTAAAATTACAAGCCAACAGAATAATTTTTATCAGTGTATTGTCCAATTTTGATGATCCTGTGCAAATTGTAGCCCCGGTGTCCTGTCGAGAAATGTCCTCCATCAGATAGTGTCCACCCCATACTGCGCTTGCGCAGTACGGAGGACAAAGGAGACGTGGAAAGTCTCCGAAGATGAGCAGCTGATCGTCAGCTCTACACGGCGCCTGCGCACTTGATAGTACATTCTGCCCTGAGTCCAGGTTCAAGCCCCACCATCCAAGTGGACATAGAGGTAGAATATAACCCCTTCCCACCGAGCATACGCAGATGTGCGTACTCGGCTTTCGGGGGTTATACCGGATGATGCCCGCAGCTGCAGGCATCATCCTGGTACCGTTGTTTAGAGCGGGCGATTGGCTATCCAGGTATAACAACCGATGCGGCTAAAAGCCGATCGGCTGTTATACCGGAGGAGCGGGAGGGGACGTCCCCCCCTCCCGCCGCCTCACACCGCTCTTACCGGGCCTCCCGTTCCATCGGAAGGCCTGATCCAACATCCACCGCTTCCGGCGGCTAGTGACAGACTGGAACAAAGCCGGAAATGGCTTTGTTACAGTCTCCTGGATGTAAACACGGAAGCGACGTCACGACATCACTTCCTGTTTACTCGGCTGCCAATAAAAAAAAATACGGTATTCAGATACACCCCCCCCCCCCGATCCCTCCATAAAGAGTTTGCGCAGCATGAGGGCAGACAGTACAATTACAATACAAATCAATACAGGAGGAATCAGAGGGCCCGGCTCATTAGAGCTTACAATCTAGAAGAATATATATATATATTTGCATACTGTATGTTAATAAGCTTTAAGGAGTACTAGTGTACAACAGCCTGTGGAGCCAGTCAGAAATCGCCTTTCGTTTTACTGCCTGAGTTCTGATTGGTTGATTTGGCGTAGCATTGCTCTTTTCAGTCATTTAATAGGCCCCATGCTGTCATTGCCTCTATTAATGCTTCTAATGTTCTTGTATCATCGCCCCGTAACGTGACTGCTCACCCCCCCCCACTCTTCACATCTTCACTCTCAGAACTTGTTCTTTTATCCGACGGGTTTATTTGTTGTGCTCCCCTCCTAACCGAGCGCTAACGTAATTGTGCTAAGGTATTTTTAGACTTTAATTAGCTGTAAATATTATTTCTGAGCATGTGTTACTCACACTTACTTTACTGCAAGCTGTCATGTACATATGGGATGTTACTAGCTAGAAACTCATCTAAAAAGCCTTTCGTGTCACTGTCACAGCTCCCCCGTGCTTTGTGTGGGAGAGATGGACCCCCTCCTCCTGCTACCGGCACCCCAGTAAAGGACTGACTGCATGAGGCCTGAGAGTAACCGGGATGAAGCCGAGAGTCGGGTTCCACCTTTTCATCAAGCCAAACCCGAACGCTTCAGAGGTGCACAACATTTTTTTTTGCAGTATGCACAAAAGATTTGGGGCACCTCTGAGTGATATTGCAGTGCATGGAGCGCAACGTCATGAACAGTGGGTGTGGCCAAATTGTGTTACCAATGGGAGAAGCTTAAGGAGCGTAGTTAAATCAAACAAGATCAGTCTGTCCCCCAGTACATCCCCCCCAGGTCAGTCTGTCCCCCAGTACACCCCCCCCAGGTCAGTCTGTCCCCCAGTATAATCCCCCCCAGGTCAGTCTGTCCCCCAGTACATCCCCCAGGTCAGTCTGTCCCCCAGTAAATACCCTCAGGTTAGTCTTTCCCCCAGTGCATCCCCACGGGTCAGTCTGTCCCCCAGTGCATCCCGACAGGTCAGTCTGTCCCCCAGTATAATCCCTCCCTGGTTAGTCTGTCCCCCAGTGCATCCCCCCAGGTATCCCTGCCTGGTCAGTCTGTCCCCCAGTACACCCCTCCAGGTCAGTCTGTCCCCCAGTACACCCCCCCCAGGTCAGTCTGTCCCCAAGTAACGCCCCCCAGGTCAGTCTGTCCACCCAGGTCAGTCTGTCCCCCAGTATAATGCCTCCCTGGTCAGTCTGCCCCCCAGTAAATCCCCCCAGGTCAGTCTGTCCCCCAGTACATCCCCCCAGGTCAGTCTGTCCCCCAGTAAATCCCCCCAGGTCAGTCTTTCCCCCAGTACACCCCCTCAGGTCAGTCTGTCCCCAAGTAACACCCCCCCAGGTCAGTCTGTCCCTCAGTACATCTCCCAGGTCAGTCTGTCCCCCAGTACACCCCCCAGGTCAGTCTGTCCACCCAGGTCAGTCTGTCCCCCAGTATAATCACTCCCTGGTCAGTCTGTCCCCCAGTAAATCCCCCGAGTACATCCCCCCGTCAGTCTGTCCCCCAGTAAATCCCCCCAGGTCAGTCTGTCCCCCAGTACATCCCCTCGGGTCAGTCTGTCCCCCAGTATAATCCCTCTCTGGTCAGTCTGTCCCCCAGTACATCCCCTCAGGTCAGTCTCTGGCCCAGTATAATCCCTCCCTGGTCAGTCTGTCCCCCAGTACATTTCCCCAGGTCAGTCTGTCCCCTAGTACATCCCCACAGGTTAGTCTGTCCCCCAGTACATCCCCACAGGTCAGTCTGTCCCCCAGTTTAATCCCGCCCTGGTCAGTCTGTCCCCCAGTAAATCCCCTCAGGTCAGTCTGTCCCCCAGTATAATCCTGCCCTGATTAGTCTGTCCCCCAGTACATCCCCTCAGGTCAGTCTGTCCCCCAGTACACCCCCCAGGTCAGTCTGTCCCCCAGTATAATTCTGCCCTGATCAGTCTGTCCCCGAGTACATCCCCTCAGGTCAGTCTGTCCCCCAGTACATCCCCCAGGTCAGTCTGTCCCCCTGTATAATCCCTCCCTGGTCACTCTGTCCCCCAGTACATCCCCAAGTCAGTCTGTCCCCCAGTATAATCCTGCACTGGTCAGTCTGTCCCCCAGTATAATACCCCCCAGGTCAGTCTGTCCCCCAGTATAATCCTGCCCTGATCAGGCTGTCCCACAGTACATCCCCCCAGGGTCAGTCTGTCCCCAGTACATCCCCCAGGTTAGTCTGTCCCCCACTATAATCCCACCCAGGTCAGTCTGTCCCCCAGTACATCCCCCCAGGTCAGTCTGTCCCCCAGTATAATCACTCCCTGTCAGTCTGTCCCCCAGTACATCCCCTCCCTGGTCAGTCTGCCCCCCAGTAAAATCCCTCCCTGGTCAGTCTGTCCCCCAGTACAATCCCCCAGGTCAGTCTGTCCCCCAGTACATCCCCCCAGGTCAGTCTGTCCCCCATTACAATCCCGCCCTGGTCAGTCTGTCTCCAAGTACATCCACCCAGGTCAGTCTGCCCCCCAGTATAATCCCGCCCTGATCAGTCTGTCCCCCAGTACATCCCCCAGGTCAGTCTGTCCCCAGTATAATCCCTACCTAGTCAGTTTGTCCCTCAGAACATCCCCCTAGGTCAGTCTGTCCCCCAGTATAATCCCACCCTGGTCAGCCTGTCCCCAGTACCTCCCCCCAGGTCACTCTGTCCACCAGTATAATCCTGCCCCGCTAAATATGTCCCCCAGTACATCCCCCAGGTCAGTCTGTCCACCAGTATAATCCCTCCCTGGTCAGTCTGTCCCCCAGTACATCCCCCCAGGCCATTCTGTCCCCCAGTACATCCCCCCCCCAGGTCAGTCTGTCCACCAGTATAATCACTCCAAGGTCAGTCTGTCCCCAGTATCATCCCCCCACATCAGTCTGTTCCCCTAGTTAAAGTGACCCCCCCTACCAATGTAATTAAAAGCACTGGAAGCCGGAGGGGAGGATAGGAGGACAGGTGCTGTGAGGCTCAGAATGTCAAACACCAGAGCGCTGTAAATAGGAGGACTGCAAACAACTACAGAGTTCTAGTTTTTAAAACAGTTATGTGTATTGGGTGGCTGGGATAATGTCTGCAGGTCTTTTGACATTCAAGGAAGCCAGAATAACATCTTACATGCCAGTCTGCAATAAACTACATTGGATTACATTTCTGAGCCTTCTCAATGAGTAGGTTCTTTTAAACTGACCATTGGCATAATCTTCACATGAAGTGTGTCTATGGGAATGTTTGACCATTCTTCCAGAAGCGCATTTGTGAGGTCAGGCACTGATGTTGGACAAGAAGGCCTGGCTCGTAGTCTCCACTCTAATTCATCCCAAAGGTGTTCTATCAAACATCATGGGGATGGGGGTGGCCGCGATTGGTGACAGCGGATTCTCACGTTACCCCACGTTTGGCTAGCGGTGCTGCGATTGGAGGGCAACCCGGCATTGCCTCGGGCAGGCCGGCTTCTGATTAGCTGAAGTGAGAGAGGGCGGCTCAAGTGGCCGGTGTGTCCCATGTGTGTACACGGAGCGAGCAGCGACTCCTGCTCAATATTCACTCCATAAGACGCACAGGCACTCCCCCCCAGAACCCCTAATTACTTACTTGAGCCCCATCCCTCTCCAGGGATGTTCACGAGTGTCTTAGCCATCTGGGACTCTCCTCCTGATAAGCTGAGACACAGCAGTGGCACCATTGGCTCCCGCGGCTGTCAATCAAAGTAATTGAGCCAATCAGGGGAGGAAGGGGCGGGGCCGGGTTGGGGCTCCGTATCTGAATGGACACAGGGAGCTGTGACTTGGCTCGGGTGCCCCCCATAGGAAGCTGCTAGCTGTGGGGGGCACTGAACAGGAGGGAGGGGCCAGGAGGGGCCGAGAAGAGGAGGATCTGGGCTTTACAAAACCAACTGTATAGAGCAGGTAAGTATAAAATGTTTGTTATTTTTATTTTTTTAAACAAGACTTTACAAATACAGTGGAACCTCGGATTCCAGGAGAATGCTCGTAATCCAATGTACTCGCATATCAAAGCAAGTTTTCCCATTGAAGTCAATGGAAACTACAATAATTAGTTCCGCATTGACTTCAATGGGATGCAATACCGCATGCGGCCAGAGGCAGGGGGCGCCTAAGAGCCTCGGAAATGTCCGAAAAGGCCCGAGCACACTTCGGCTGACCTCAGGAAATCTCGGAAAGACTCCGTTCACGGCAAAGTGGTTTCAATATCCTGACCGGACATCATATGACGTGATCAGGATATTGAGCAGATGCGCAGTGATCGTTGCTGCGGTGTGTCAGTCTGACAGACCACAACTACGATCTCGGTAAAGAATCTCCGTTGATCAGCTTTTTCTATCAGATGCAAGTAGAGGAGAGCCGATCGGCTGCACGGATTGCACGTCGTGCGGCGCTGAACCCAAACAAAATTGGCGTTTTTTCCCCACAAATAGAGCTTTCTTTTGGTGGCATTTGATCACATCTGCCTTTTTAATTTTTTGCACTATAAACAAAAAAAATGTATTCTTCTACATATTTTTGGTAAAAAAAAATCGCAATAAGCGTATATTGATTTCTTCGCGCAAAAGTTATAGCATCTACAAAATAAGGGATAGTTTTATGGCATTTGTATTATAATTTTTTTTTTTTTTACTAGTAATGGCGGCGATCTGCGATTTTTATGCAACATTATGGCGGACACTTTTGACACATTTTTGAGACCATTGGCATTTTTACAGCGATCAGTGCTATAAAAATGCACTGATTACTGTAAAAAGTTCACTGGCGGTGAAGGGGTTAACCACTAGGGGGCGATCAAGGGGTTATTGTGTTCCCTAGTGTGTGTTCTTACTGAAGGGGGGAGGGGACTGACTAGGGGAGATGACAGATCGCTGTTCATACTCTGTGACGATCGGTCACTTCTCCCCTCTGAGAACCGGGATCTGTGTGTTGTGTGTTGTGCGCCCAAACGATCACGGGAGCCCGGCGGTGATCGCGACCGCCGGGCACTTGCATCAGCTCCATTGGCGAATGCGCCCCTAGTGGCCAAATCTAGAAAAACTCACTTTTATGTACTTTGTATGGACTGTTCATTCATCACTTACCATATATACTTGAGTATAAACCGAGTTTTTCAGAAAAAATTTTGGTGCTGAAAATGCCCCCCCTTGGCTTATACTTAAGTCAAGCACTTTTCTGCAGCAGAGAATGACATTTTCCGAACCGACTTTGGGGCCCCGTATCTCGGGAGCCACTTGGTGCTAGGAACCCCATTAGATATGTTGTAGTGCTAGTTCCACTGGGTTTGAAAACCACATTTGGGGTTCCTAGCACCAAGTGGCCCCGAGATATGGGGCCCCAAAGTCGGTCAACTGTGTTCATCTGCAGCAATATCATTTCGGGACCCTTTGGGTTCAGAGACCCCAAATTTTGGCTGCAGCTAGGGGGGCATCTAGGAACAGTGGCGGCTGGTGCTCAAAATTTTTGGGGGGCGCAAACAAACAGCCTCACTGTGCCATCAAACGCTGCCACTGTGCCCATTAAATGCTGCCACTGTGCCCATCTAACGCTGCCACTGTACCTATCTAACGCTGCCAATGTGCCCCAAGTGCTGCCATTGTGCCTCAAATGCTGCCACTGTGCCCATTAAATGCTGCCACTGTGCCCTAAGTGCTGTCACTGTGCCTCAAATGCTGCCACTGTGCCCATTGAATGCTGCCACTGTGCTCCAAACACTGCCACCGTGCCCCAAGTGCTGCCACTGTGCCCATCTAATGCTGCCACCATGCCCCAAGTGCTGTCACTGTGCCCATTAAATGCTGCCAATGTGCAATCTGCCCGCCATCTACCGGAACTTACCTTGTCTCGGTGTGCAGCTGGTGACGGCGTCAGGCGGCGAGCAGTATCTCCTCATCGACCTGATATCTTCCCCCGCGCTCCTCCTGTCTTCTGCAACGATTGGACGCCTAGGCGTCCAATCACAGCGCCTGTGACTTCAGCCAATCAGGTGACAGGTAACACAGACCCGGCAACCTGATTGGCTGAGAGGCGGGTCTGTGTTAGGGAAGCAATGTATTCGCTTCTCTAACACAATACTGTGTAAACAGCGAACGCAAAGCATTGCGCCCGCTGTTTACACTTATGGCAGCCTATTAGAGCCCACCGCTCTAATCAGGTCCCCTATTAGAGCTTACAGCTCTAATAGGGCGCTTCCAAAAATACCCCCCCCCCCCCCCCCCCCCGCTGTAATTCAGATGCCCGGCGCCCGACAAGGGGCCGGACACCTGAATAGGGGGCGGCAGCGGTGACAATAGATAGATTCATGCAATGCATGAATCTATCAATTGGTGATAGAGCGGTGCAGGAGAGGGGGGGCGGCGCTCCTGCGCCATCTATGCACGCACCGCCACTGTCTAGGAACCCTTAACTACCGAGTTTGAAGTTTGGGGGACCTATGGCTGCAAATGGGCATTGTTGACCCTCTTTTGCACTTACAGTAGCTGCGCATTTCTCACCCTAGGCTTATACTCGAGTCAATACGTTTTCCCAGTTTTTTGTGGTAAAATAAGGTGCCTCGGCTTATATTCGGGTCGGCTTATACTCGAGTATATACGGTATGTTGTTTGTGTACATACATTAATACACAACCTTCGATTTGGACTATTTTATTATTTTATTTTATTTTCACTTTTTCATTTTTTCCTACGTATGACACAAACTGCTCTCATTATTGGTGAGACTCTCGCTCCCTGACCCTCCCCCCCCCCCTCCAGAATCCCGATCACGCTCTTCATTAGTCCTCCAATCAGACGGGCCCGCGTTCACGTGCCAAGTCCTCCAAAAGTGGAACAGATGCGAGCACAGCCACAGATCACGATGATCTACGCGTTCCCAGCCAGCAGATTCACGCGCCGCACAACAATTCTTATCTTTTTATGCTCATGTGAGAAGCAATTCTCCGATAACGTGGCCCGGCTTCTTATGTCTCAGCGCTATCTCCCAGAATTTATGCTTCAATTTAATACCGTACTTCTCCCGTTCCACTACAATTATGCAAAGTGCCGGTGCTGAGCAATGCGCAGGGGAGGCTTTTTTTTTTTTAGAAAATGAGGGCCATAGACTCGAACGCAGAGCTCGATCGAAGATTGCGTTTTAATAGAGGCGTCCTAAAAAAAAAAGAAAACATTTTTCCGATACTTTCCATAAAAATAACGATGCGATGGGGTTTATTTACTAAAGTTGGAGGGTGCAAAACCAGGCTCACTTCTGCATAGGAACCAAGGTGGATAGAAATCAGTGATTTATTTATTTTTTAAATAAAAAAAAAATCTGATTTTTTGGATTTAAATCGATTTTTTGATTTTTATCAATTTTTTTTCAATAAGATGCTTTTGGTATAAAAATCTATCCAAAGATAGTTTTCTATTTAGGATGCATTAATAATTGAGTTTATTCAGCATGAAATGGAGCTTAGTTATGTAGCATGAGACTGTATATTCTGCAATATTTACATTTTCTGGTAAACTCATTCAATGAATCCAAGCTCTGCAAGCTGAGATAACTCGCACTGCATTTATGCATTCACACAATTTCACAGTAACCATGAGATAAACCAAAGTTCAGGAATATTCCTTTATCGCATTGTTGTGCAAATCTATGTACACTAGACGGTGTCAGTAGAGCAGTGGATGTGTCAGTAGAGCAGTGGACGGTGTCAGGAGGACAGTGGATAGTGTCAGTAGAGCAGTGGACGTGTCAGTAGGGCAGTGGACGGCGTCAGTAGAGCAGTGGACGTGTCAGTAGGGCAGTGGTAGGTGTCAGTAGGGCAGTGGATAGTGTCAGTAGAGCAGTGGACGTTGTCAGTAGAGCAGTGGAGGGTGTCAGTAGGGCAGTGGATGATGTCAGTAGGGCAGTGGACGGTGTCAGTAGGGCAGTGGATGGTGTCAGTAGAGCAGTGGACGGTGTCAGTAGAGCAGAGGACGGTGTCAGTAGAGCAGTGGACGTGTCAGTAGGGCAGTGGATGGTGTCAGTAGAGCAGTGGACGTGTCAGTAGAGCAGTGGATGGTGTCAGTAGGGCAGTGGACAGTGTCAGTAGAGCAGTGGATGGTGTCAGTAGAGCAGTGAATGGTGTCAGTAGGGCAGTGGACTGTGTCAGTAGGGCAGTGGACTGTGTCAGTAGAGCAGTGGATGGTGTCAGTAGAGCAGAGGACGGTGTCAGTAGAGCAGAGCACGGTGTCAGTAGAGCAGAGGACGGTGTCAGTAGAGCAGAGGATGGTGTCAGTAGAGCAGAGGATGGTGTCAGTAGAACAGTGGGCGGTGTCAATAGGGCAGTGGACGGCGTCAGTAGAGCAGTGGGCGGTGTCAGTAGGGTAGTGGGCGGTGTCAGTAGAACAGTGGGCGGTGTCAGTAGGGTAGTGGGCGGTGTCAGTAGGGTAGTGGACGGTGTCAGTAGAGCAGAGGACGGTGTCAGTAGAGCAGTGGATGGTGTCAGTAGAGCAGAGGACGGTGTCAGTAGAACAGTGGGCGGTGTCAGTAGGGCAGTGGACGGCGTCAGTAAAACAGTGGGCGGTGTCAGTAGGGTGTTGGGCGGTGTCAGTAGAACAGTGGGCGGTGTCAGTAGGGTAGTGGGCGGTGTCAGTAGGGTAGTGGACGGTGTCAGTAGGGCAGTGGACGGTGTCAATAGAGTAGTGGACGGTGTCAGTAGAGCAGTGGACGGTGTCAGTAGAGCAGTGGACGTGTCAGTAGAGCAGTGGATGGTGTCAGTAGGGCAGTGGACGGTGTCAGTAGAACAGTGGACGGTGTCAGTAGAACAGTGGACGGTGTCAGTAGAGCAGTGGACGGTGTCAGTAGAGCAGTGGACGTGTCAGTCAGTAGAGCAGTGGGCGGTGTCAGTAGGGCAGTGGACGGTGTCAGTAGAACAGTGGACGGTGTCAGTAGAACAGTGGACGGTGTCAGTAGAGCAGTGGACGGTGTCAGTAGAGCAGTGGACGGTGTCAATAGAGCAGTGGACGGTGTCAGTAGAGCAGTGGGCGGTAGAGCCACTGCCAAGATGTGTGTGAACCTGTTAGGGGGCGGAGTCTTAAATACCATGCTTTCTCCTGCAAAAGCGTCCCTGGTTTCAAGGACACCAGTCTAGTGGCCCTCCATTCACTATCTCTGGCGGCATTGGCGCCGGCGGCTGGGTGGGAGAGAGAGAGCGCACAGACAGACAGTGCAGTGTGACCCACCTGCAGGACATTAGCGTGCTGTTTGGGGGTAGCTGATAGAGCAGGGGGGGTAGCTGACAGAGGAGGGGGGGGGGTGGGTAGCTGACAGAGGAGGGGGGTAGCTGACACAGAGGAGGAGGGGTAGCTGACAGAGGAGGGGGGGGTAGCTGACCGAGGAGGGGGGGGTAGCTGACAGAGGAGGGGGGGTAGCTGACAGAGGAGGGGGGGGGTAGCTGACAGAGAGGAGAGGGGGGGGGTAGCTGACAGAGGAGGGGGGGTAGCTGACAGAGGAGGGGGGTAGCTGACAGAGGAGGGGGGATAGCTGACAGAGGGGGGTAGCTGACAGGGGAGGGGGGTAGCTGACAGAGGGAGGGAGGGTAGCTGACCGAGGGGGGGTAGCTGACAGAGGAGGGGGAGGGTAGCTGACAGAGGAGGGGGGTAGCTGACAGAGGGGGGGGGGTAGCTGACAGAGGGAGGGAGGGTAGCTGACCGAGGGGGGGGGGTAGCTGACAGAGGAGGGGGGGGGAGGGGGGGGGGTAGCTGACAGAGGAGGGGAGGGGGCTGACAGAGGAGGGGGGGGGGGGGAGGGGTAGCTGACAGAGGAGGGGGGGGTAGCTGACAGAGGAGGGGGGGTAGCTGACAGAGGAGGGGGGGTAGCTGACAGAGGAGGGGGGGGTAGCTGACAGAGGAGGGGGGGGGTAGCTGACAGAGGAGGGGGGGTAGCTGACAGAGGAGGGGAAGGGCAGCTGGCAGGAGGGGGTAGCTGACAGGAGGGAGGGTAGCTGACAGGAGGGGGTAGCAGACAGAGGAGGGAGACCCACCGGGAGACCCGAGCCACCAGCCGGCGCGTCCGCCGTCTAGGCTGAGACTCGAACGAAGCCGAATTTGTCTCTGATCGGGTCTCGGAGATGTAAAATCCAGGAATCACGACGTCACTTCCTTTTTACTCGGCTGTCAATGGCGCAGATTTAAAAAAAATGACAGTGTTCAGAATCGTCGATTTTGGCGAACTGAATACTTTTAAGTGCAAAGGAGGGATTTGGGGTATTTTAGACCTCCCGATCCTTCCATAAAGAGTACCTGTCACCACCTATTACTGTCACATGGGATGTTTACATTTCTTGTGACAGCAATAAAAGTGATCAGAATGTTTTTGTTTTTTAAAAGGGACAATGTAAAAAAAAAAAAAAAAAAGGAAATAAAAAAAAAAAACGTTAAAGCGCCCCCAGTCCCCACGTGCTCGCGCAGCAGAGAGAACGCATACGTAAGTCGTGCCCGCAAATGTAAACGTTTTTAAAACCACACATTTGAGGTATTGCCGCGATCCTCAGAGTGAGAGCAATAATTCTAGCAAAAGATCTTCTCTGTAACTCTAACCCGGTAAGCGTTACATTATTTTTAAGCCGTTGCCTATGGAGATTTTTTAGTTTGTCGCCATTCCACGAGTGTTCGCAATTTCAAAGAGTGACATGTTTGGTATCTATTTACTTGGCGTAACATCACCTTTCACATTATACAAAAAAAATTGGGCTAAGGTGTCCCAATACTTTTGGTAATATAGTGTATTCTTTAAAAAAAGCACAGTGAGCTCTGTCGGAATATACAAATTGTACATTTCGCTTTTTACTAAGCAATGTAATTACTTTGTTTTCAAACTCTTCGGGGAAGTAATTCACAACCCACTTTAATTATTTTTGGCAGCGCCGTGTTAACAAACAGTGTTCATGCTAACATATTGCCGGGGAAGTTTCCGGTACAAAACTCAGTAATAATTCTCCGACCCGATCGCCCACCACGTGCGTCCACTGCAAATACTTTGTACCTTGGCACCTTGGCAGGAAGTGGGTGGGCATGGGATTAATAATAATGGCAAGAAATGAAAACCAGACAGTGAAAATCTTAGTGTTCCTTCACATTGGAGGTCAAAAAAGTGCCCCCTTACATTGGAGGTCAGTGGGACAACATTACACATGTGGTCACTGGGAAGAATGTTTCTTATAGCACTGGTCAGTGAGAAGAATGCTCCTTACATTGGTGGTCAGTGAGAAGAATGTCCCTTACATTGGTGATCAGTGGGAAGAATGTCCCTTACATTGGTGATCAGTGGGAAGAATGTCCCTTACATTGGTGGTCAGTGGGAGGAATGTCCCTTACATTGGTGATCAGTGAGAAGAATGTTCCTTATATTGGTGATCAGTGGGAAGAATGTTCCTTACATTGGTGATCAGTGGGAAGAATGTCCCTTACATTGGTGGTCAGTGGGAAGAATGTTCCTTATATTGGTGATCAGTGGGAAGAATGTCCCTTACATTGGTTGTCAGTGAGAAGAATGTCCCTTACATTGGTGGTCAGTGGGAAGAATGCTCCTTACATTGGTGATCAGTGAGAAGAATGTTCCTTACATTGTGGTCAGTGAGAAGAATGTTCCTTACATTGGTGATCAGTGGGAAGAATGTTCCTTACATTGGTGATCAGTGAGAAGAATGTTCCTTACATTGGTGGTCAGTGAGAAGAATGCTCCTTACATTGGTGATCAGTGGGAAGAATGCTCCTTACATTGGTGGTCAGTGGGAAGAATGCTCCTTACATTGGTGATCAGTGAGAACAATGCTCCTTACATTGGTGGTCAGTGAGAAGAATGCTCCTTACATTGGTGGTTAGTGAGAAAAATGTTCCTTACAATGGTGGTCAGTGAGAAGAATGCTCCTTACATTGGTGGTCAGTGGGAAGAATGCCCCTTGCTTTGGTGGTCTGTGAGAAGAATGTCTCTTACGTTAGTGGTCAGTGGGAAGTTTGCCCCTTACATTGGTGGTCATTGGGAAGAATGCCTTTTACATTGGTAGTCAATGTAAAGAATATCCCTTACTTTGGTGGTCAGTGGGAAGATTGTCCCTTGCATTGGTGGTCATTGTGAAGAACGTACCTTACACTGGTGGATTTGTGGGAACAATGCCCATAGAAAGGTGGTCAGTTGGAAGAATGCTCCTTGCATTGATGGTGAGTGGGAAGAATGCCTTTTACATTGGTAGTCAATGGGAAGAATGTCCCTTACATTGGTAGTCAATGGGAAGAATGTCCCTTACATTGGTGATCAGTGAGAAGAATGTCCCTTACATTAGAGGTCAGTGAGAAGAATGTTCCTTACATTGGTGGTCAGTGAGAAGAATGTCCCTTACATTAGAGGTCAGTGGGAAGAATGTTCCTTACATTAGAGGTCAGTGAGAAGAATGTTTCCTTACATTGGTGGTCAGTGAGAAGAATGTCCCTTACATTAGAGGTCAGTGGGAAGAATGCTCCTCATATTGGTGGCCAGCCAGAAAGATGCCACCCTTACAGATAGCTACAAAGTTATTTGGCATTAGTGGTTACTTTACCTGAGGGGCACAATATGCCCATTGCCCAAGGAACCCCTACTAGCCTGTGAAGGAACCTTAGGGTTTCACGTAACCTTGGCATAGGAAGACGGACGTACACAGTGGTTGTTTGTCGGGAATCGCACACGGCTAGAAAACCAACTATCTTGATTTATGCGAAGGGTGATGACCCTGTCAAAGATTTCTCTAGCAATTACCATCTTGACAAGTAAATATGCCAATTCCTGTCTCGGATTCACAAGATATTCCGGGGCAGGAAATAAAAACCCACCATGCCACACGGGACAGAAGATATATATTAATTCGATTAATTCAAAATTATTATTATTTATGTGGGTTTTTTTTTTTTTTTTTTTTCCTTTTTTGTTTTTCCACGGGATATCACGTTACGGTGCAGAAAGATAAAAGGCTTCTCTTATTTTTCTGAGGACACTTTATCCCAATGTGTAATCCATTCTTCTGTGTTTTCATAAGCTTCGGATAAGAAGTTCAACACAAAACCTGCAAAAGACCAACAGTGTCCTCCAGTGGTCGGTGTGCCACGGTGCAGTGGTCGAAAAAAAAAAAAAAAAAAAAAATCTAAATCTTGCTTTATGATACAAATTGATGATAAAAATGGCCTAAATAAGCAGTTGGCGCACACAGTCAGATCTAATCTGATCATTAAAAATATAATGCCTGTATACAAAACATAAATCGGCGTGCCGTAATACGCCATAAATACCTCAACGCTCGCAAGTTGGCCGTTTAGCCCAGACCCACCTTCTATATGTGTGGGGTGAGGAGACCTTTTTTTTTCTATTATTGATGTGAACATCTTGGCTGTGATCTTGTCCCCTGTCTAGCCTGGTGCTTCTTTTACACATGAAGCCCATCGCATCTCCAGGAAGCCCCCCAGACTGGCATGAAGCATTCAAAGTGCGCACTTCTAGGGTGTCGCTGGCGGAGAGACTGCAGCAGCTCGTGGGGATGGCAACTTGACCACACATTGAACTTCCAAGAGTTAGAGATACATTGTATCAATCCCAAGAGATCCCCGTACTTCCCGGGAGATCAGCCTTGCCCAATCAGCATTCACTGTCTACCTTCTCATTAACCCCTTAAGGCTGAACGTACCCCACACAATCTCTGCATGTACAATCCTTGTACAATTTCCTTTACACTTACCAAAATTAGGAAACACCTAAACAACCCATTCAATTTGTTTGGAGTCAAGCAGGTCCTTGGGCTGACACCAACGATGGGGCATTATTCCTCCAACTGACACCAATGATGGGGCATTATTCCTCCCACTGACACCAATGATGGGGCACTATTCCTCCCACTGATACCAATGATGGGGCATTATTCCTCCCACTGACACCAATGATGGGGCACTATTCCTCCCACTGACACCAATGATGGGGCATATTCCTCCCACTGACACCAATGATGGGGCACTATTCCTTCCACTGATGCCAATAACAGGGCACTATTCCTCCCACTGATACCATTGATAGGGCATTATTCCTCCCACTGACACCAATGATGGGACACTGTTCCTCCCACTGATACCAATGATGGGACACTATTCCTCCCACTAAAACCAATGAAGGGGCACTATCCCTCCCACTAATACCAATGATAGGGGCACTATTCCTCCCACTGATACCAATGATGGGGCACTATCCCTCCCACTGATACCATTGATAGGTCACTATTCCTCCCACTGACACCAATGATGGGACACTATTCCTCCCACCAACAATCGGGCACTATTCCTTCCCACTGATACCATTGATAGGGCACTATTCATCCCACTGACACCAATGATGGGGTACTATTCCTCCCACTGATACCAATAATGGGGCACTATTCCTCCCACTGATACCATTGATAGGGCACTATTTCTCCCACCGACACCAATGATTGGACACTATTCCTCCTACCGCCACCAACAATGGGGCACTATTCCTCCCACTGATACCAAAGATAGGGCACTATTGTTCCCACTGACACCAATGATGGGGCACTATTCCTCCCACTGACACCTATGATTAGACACTATTTCTCCTATCAACACCAATGATTGGACACTATTCCTCCCACCGACACCAATGATGGGACACTATTTCTCCCACTGAAACCAATGATAGGGCACTATTCCTCCCACACTGACACCAATAATGGGACACTATTCCTCCCACTGATACCAATGATGGGGCACTATTCCTCCCACTAACACCAATGATGGGGCACTATTCCTCCCACTGATACCAATGATGGGACACTATTCCTCCCACTAACACCAACGATGGGCACTATTCCTTCCACTGACACCAATGATGGGGCACTATTCCTCCCACTAACACCAACGATGGGGCACTATTCCTTCCACTAGCAACCCATTCAATTTTTTTTTTGGGAGTCGAGCAGGTCCTCGCGCTTTCTAAAGAAATGAGTATTATCAGATTGTATAGCGTATGGTCACCTTTTACACAACATGCTCAGCAGCTGGACGCATCCGCGACCATAAAATCAACTCCACTCTAATGCTGCAAACTTCGCCCCATGATAGTTTCATAGGTAATCTGGCTGACAAAAAAAAAAAGACACAAATCCATCCAGTTCAACCAACAATCACAGGACAGCCTGCAGGTTCTGATGCCAATATGGGGGGGGGGGGGGGGGCTGCTATAGATACATAATACCAGCCATTACATTGTATCACATTGTATCGCATTGTATCACATTGTATCACATTGTATCACATTGTATCGCATTGTATCACAATGTATCACATTGTATCGCATTGTATCGCATTGTATCACATTGTATCACATTGTATCACATTGTATCGCATTGTATCACAATGTATCACATTGTATCGCATTGTATCGCATTGTATCGCATTGTATCGCATTGTATTACATTGTATCGCATTGTATCACATTGTATCACATTGGTGATCAGAGATGGTTTGCAGGTTGCACTATGTTATACACCCATCTAAAGCCATAGCAATGAATGAGAGGGCACAGGGACTGTGGGCAGCTACCCTGCAATCTGCAGAGCCCAGGCTTTGCCATGAAATGCCTTCTACCTACACAGTGCAGGAAACATAAACAGCTTTAATATGCAGCCAGAGCAACCAAAGCAGCAATCACCATCCCACAGATCCCACCTAGATAGACAAGTGTCAGAGACAGACCCCCCCCCCCCCACACACCCAACTGCCCCCCATCACTTACAGTTTGCAGCTGTTGATCCCAGGGGCCACACAGCAGACAGCACACACAGAAAAGCTCCCAACAAGCTTGCATTAGGATCCATTGTTATATTTTATTTCTCTTTTTTTTTTCTCTCCTCCAGCAGAATGTTGCTCAGGTAGAGAGGAGGCAATGTGTGTGTGTGATGAGGATGTTATCCCAGATCTCTGAGGCTGATCACACAATCCTGGGCTCTCAGCACCATCCAGATAATCCAGGCTGGGCTGCAGACTTCCTCTGCACAAACTCCTGCAAGAGAACCATCCACAAGGCAGCCAGAGAGGAGAAGAGAGGAGAGAGGAGACTCAGGAGAGGAGAGGAGAGCAAGAGGCAGCTTCCTGCGCTGGAAGAAGATTCAGCACTGAGATGGTGGACAGCTCCTTATAGGCGAGCAATGGAGCTCCCCACCCACAGCCTGGAGCAGATACACCCACTGTACAGGGGAGCCTGGGAGCAGGAGCTGCACACTGTACAGGGGAGCCTGAGAGCAGGAGCTGCACACTGTACAGGGGAGCCTGAGAGCAGGAGCTGCACACTGTACAGGGGAGCCTGAGAGCAGGAGCTGCACACTGTACAGGGGAGCAGGAGCTGCACACTGTACAGGGGAGCAGGAGCAGTGCATGGGAGCAGGAGCTGCACACTGTACATAGGAGCCTGGAGGCAGGAGCTGCACACTGTACATGGGAGGAGGAGATGCACACTGTACATGGGAGCAGGAGCTGCACACTGTACATGGGAGCAGTAGCTGCACACTGTACATGGGAAAAGGAGCTGCACACTGTACATGGGAGCAGGAGCTGCACACTGTACATGGGAGCCTGAGAGCAGGGGCTGCACACTGTTCAGGGGAACAGGAGCTGCACACTGTACAGGGAAGCAGGAGCTGCACACTGTACATGGAAGCAGGAGCAGTGCATGGGAGCAGGAGCTGCACACTGTACATGGGAGCCTGGAGGCAGGAGCTGCACACTGTACATGGGAGCTGGAGCTGCACACTGTACATGGGAGCAGGAGCTGCACACTGTACATGGGAGAAGGAGCTGCACACTGTGCATGGGAGCAGGAGCTGCACACTGTGCATGTGAACCTGGGAGCAGGAGCTTCACACTGTGCATGGGGGCAGGAGCTGCACGCTGTGCATGGGAGCCTCAGAGTAGGAGCTGCACACTGTACATGGGAGCAGGAGCTGCACACTATACATGGGAGCAAGAGCTGCACACTGTACATGGGAGCAGGAGCTGCACACTGTACATGGGATCCTGAGAGCAGGAGCTGAACACTGTGCATGGGAGCAGGAGCTGCACACTGTACATGGGAGCAGGAGCAGAACACTGTACATGGGAGTTGGAGACTAGGAGCTGCACACTGTACATGGGAGCCTGGGAGCAGGAGCTGCAGACTGTGCATGGGAGCAGGAGCTGCACACTGTACTTGGGAGCAGGAGCGG
Source organism: Lithobates sylvaticus (assembly GCA_028564925.1). Taxonomy (NCBI): domain Eukaryota; kingdom Metazoa; phylum Chordata; class Amphibia; order Anura; family Ranidae; genus Lithobates; species Lithobates sylvaticus. Next base: position 16,460,390 of record CM053031.1, read on the forward strand.
AACACTATACATGGGAGCAGAAGCAGTGCATGGGAGCAGGAGCATCACACTGTGCATGGGAGCAGGAGCAGCACACTGTGCATGGGAAACTGAGAGCAGGAGCTGCACAGTGTGCATGGGAGCAGGAGCTGAACACTGTACATGGGAGCAGGAGAGGAGGAGCTGCACACTGTACATGGGAGCCTGGGAGCAGGAGCTGCACACTGTGCATGGGAGCAGGAGCTGCACACTGTACATGAGAGTCGGAGAGCAGGAGCTGTACAGTGTGCATGGGAGCAGGAGCCAAAGTCCAGCGATGTCACAGCCAGCTTAGGGAGCAATAGACACCCAGAAATCCTATTGATTTATTAATTCTGTATCCTTTATTACTCCCCATAAATCACAGCAGATGTGACTGCCTGATATCTAAATGAAGTAATCACAGAACAAAGACTTTCTGTATAGAAGATTTCATTATAAACGTATTATGTGTATTGTATGTAGTGTTATTTATGAAGGAGGATTAGGTTCCTTTATAGTGACATTAAACCAAAAAAGCAAACGATTGTATTGCAGCTTCCCAGTTCTGAGAAGTGATGGATGTGACGATTCTCACACAGGGCAACCCATTGAAATGAATGTGCTGCTCTATGACATGCTATGATACACGTCGGATTGTGCAAAAAATGCACAGAGATAGGCACAGAGATAGGCACAGAGATAGGCATGCACACTCTTACACCTAAAGAAGTAAACTTCATGTTGTTGTGAAAGTCTTGTCTGCTAGTGTATTTATACATATTTTTTGCTCAGTTTTATTTTCTCCATTGGGGTTTATGTCTCATACCCATCATGCCACTTTTGTGACCTATTTTAATAAATATTTATATTTAGATAACCTTTGTATCAATAATTTTTCTAACACCGCTGCCTAAAAACCCCACCCACCCTTCTCTGGGGGGGATTTTTCCTTTCGATATACCTTAGGGGTGAGCAGCAACCGAGCCATCTCCTGTTGTGTCTTCCCTTTTTTGCCAATTTATCTATCTATCAATCTATCTGTCTATTGACACTTCAAAAGAAGCAGCCTAGATGTAGAGGAGAATAGAAGAAGCTTCAGCCAACTCCTCCCGAGCCAGATCACTGACGCGTTTCGCCCACAAGGCTTAGTCATATGACTAAGCCCTGTAGGTGGTGTGGCTTGGGAGGAGTTGGGCTGAAGCACTTTATTTTCCTGTAGGTGGTGCAAAATGTCACGGTGACGTGGCTTGGGAGGAGTCGGGCTGAAGCCACTTCTTCTCTTCTCTACACCTGTATCTATCTATTTATCTATCTATCTATCTATCTTTTTTCTCTCTATCTACGGATGAGGTTTGGCAGAGGTGATTCCCCAAGATGTTTGAGAAGTTTGCAAATTGTGAGCTTTTGATTTTTGGAACACCTCTAATGCAGTGCTTGAGTATCTGTCTCTTGCAATTCTCTATACAGCTCCAGCATCAGAATTGTAGGGGGCGGGGTAGGAATGGCAGCCAATCGGGTGTTCTGCATGCAGACATGTTGACAAACATCATGCTGATAGTAGGAAAGAGCAAAGAGTAAGCAGAGGGATGACCACATCAGACTGATTCTCACTGTTAAGTCGACAGGATGGGTGTGCAGAAAGGACGCCACTGTATCCCCTAATTCTAAGTGGTTTCCTCCACCTGGGCAGTGTAGCAAAGCCGTGTAAATCTCAGGACTGGATGGACAGAAATACAAATACTTTGGCAGGTAAAACCGATATCTATTATGTGTTTTAGATGATATGTTTCTGTTCATGACTGGATTCAGCTCTAATCCCGATCATTTGTTTGTTATGTGATAACACTCTTAGATTTTTGGACTCTAGTATTTCATAATTAGTGTTTAGTAAAACATGAGTCATTGTTTGCATTCCTCTGATAATCAGAGTGCATTATCCTCATCGTTATTTGGCATCACGACAGCTTCGGAAAATACATTGTAGTTGTTTGAATGCAAATCTCGGAAGGTAATTATGACTGTAGAGTGAGGAATTCCATATCATATAAAAGGGTCCGTCCCTATTGATGTCTGAGGTCCTGGTAGATGTTGGAAAGATACCTACTGTCCCACTCACCTCCTCCAGTAGCCAAAGCTGATTCCGTGATCTGTGGTCGCTGGAACCACTCGTTTTTACGCAGAGGGCCAGTGCTGCAACCAATCAGAAGACAGCTCTCCAAAATTGACATAGCTTTATATTATGAAGCGACACGTGGATCAATGTTTGAGCAACACATTGCTATGCTGCAACAGAGACTTCTTACCCCTATGTGTCCTCCATGCCTGAAACCAGTGCACCCAGTACGCCCAATGACTCCAGTGCACCCAATAAAACCAGTGACCCCAGTGGACCCAGCACAACCAGTGACCCCAGTGGACCCAGCACAACCAGTGATTCCAGTGCACCCAGTACACCCAATGACTCCAGTGCACCCAATAAAACCAGTGACCCCAGTGGACCCAGCACAACCAGTGACCCCAGTGGACCCAGTACAACCAATGACTCCAGTGCACCCAGTACGCCCAGTGACTCCAGTGCACCCAGTACACCCAATGACTCCAGTGCACCCAATAAAACCAGTGACCCCAGTGGACCCAGCACAACCAGTGACTCCGGTGCACCCAGTACAACCAATGACTCCAGTGCACCCAGTACGCCCAGTGACTCCAGTGCACCCAGTACGCCCAATGACTCCAGTGCACACAATACAACCAGTGACCCCAGTGCACCCAGTACAACCAGTGACTCCAGTGCACCCCAGGGACTCCAGTGCACCCAAAACAACCAGTGACCCCAGTGAACCCAGTACAACCAGTGACTCCAGTGCAACCAGTACAACCAGTAACTCCAATGCACCCAGTACAACCAGTGACTTCAGTGCACCCAGTACAACCAGTGACTCCAGTGCACCCAGTACAACCAGTGACTTCAGTGCACCCAGTAACTCCTGTGCACCCAGTACAACCAGTGACTCCAGTGCACCTAGTACAACCAGTGACTCCAGTGCACCCAGTACAACCAGTGACTCCAGTGCACCTAGTACAACCAGTGACTCCAGTGCACCCAGTACAACCAGTGACTCTTGAGCTATGATACATTAATGTTCCTCTTTTCATTGCATACCTCCCCCCTTTGGACGGAAGACATTTCCTAAACAAATCCATTGCTAGCAGATCATGGACATGACCTCCTACCCCGTTTGAGTCATTGCTGTATGTACCAGGGAGACTCACCAGAGACATCCAATCTCAACGATCTACCTACACATGTTTATAGGCCACTTTTCTAATATGGGAGCAGCATGTGCAGCCTGGTGCAAAGAAGTGGGCTCAGACTTGTATGAAGATGACTGGTAAACCAATAATAACTTGGCAAATAAGGGTTCTTTAAATGTATCAATTCAAGCAAATGGCTACAAGGTTAGTTCTAGGTGGTGTTGGACACCAACTCTTTTACATAAAAATGTCTCCTGCTGTATGGAAGGTATAATGCTGGCTCTGTGCGGAGATCCAACGTTTTTGAATTGAGGTTCTCTGCATCAACGCTGACATCACCACGTCCTTCTTATATTATACCCTAGCTAAATATCCTCGCCATTACTCATCTTTGCCTAGTAAATCTTATGCCCCGTACACAGGATAGGATTTTCCAACAACAAACCATGTCTTGCACACACACAGTCACACAAATGTTGTCGGAAATTCCGAACGTCAAGAAGCGGTGACGTACAACATCTACGACGAGCCGAGAAAAATGAAGTTCAATAGTTCAATGGTCCATTTTTATATTACTTTATTAGGTTGTGTTAATTTTATGTGTTCAATTTTTGATTCTATTTTTCTATTTCAGTGAATATTGTATGACATTATCTAATTCTCCTGAGGAAGCCCAAATTTGGGTGAAACATGTTGAGAAAAAATTAAAACGTCATCTCTATTCAGTGATGTATTGCTTTTAAATGTTTTCACAGACATATGATGTCAAAAAATGTTATATTATGTTATATTGCGATTTTTTCAATAAATTATTTTATATTTAAATTTTTGTCTACTGCGCCCTTAAAGTCCCATACCTGTTCATTTTGACTTTACTTAAGGGATGAGGCGCTATATTTTAGTTTTCAGCAACTCAGCTCATCATTTAAAAATTCTCCTATCGGACCATGTTGTCGGAAATTCCGACCGTGTGTAGGCTCCATCGGACTTTTTCAGTCGGAATTTCCGATGGAAAAAGTTTCAGATCTTGCTCTCAAATTTTCCGACAACAAAGTCCTATCGGACTTTTTCCGATCGTGTGTAGCGAATTCCGACGGACAAAGTGCCACGCATGCTCAGATCACATTACAAGACCAAAGCTATTGGCTACTAGCCTCTACGTAGTCCCGTCGTACGCAACAAACGTCACCACGTTCAGAATGATCAGATTTTCCGACAACTTTGTCCGACCGTGTGTATGCAACACCAGTGTCGGACAAAATCCGTCGGAAAAAATCCGACGGATTTTGTGGTCAGAATTTTTCGACCGTGTGTACGGGGCATTAGACACACAACTAGCCACTCCTTTTTAACAGTGTCCTCTTTGGACCTGGAAGAGATGCAGGCACTGGTATTTGATAGATAACCTCACGTTCCACAACATAGGTTTCTCACCTTCAACGTGGACAACAATTGGGTCAGTTCAGACAATATTAGCTTGGTCTCTCTCCTAAGCCCCTCTTCCGAAATGGTTCCTTTGACGACTCCTCCACATGATTCCTTAAGATTATGTTAGGTTGTCTATTGCAATACTATATATCCACCATATTACCAAAAGTAATACACACACACATGGATTTTAATGGCGCCTTAGTCCGTGGGGTTCAATACTGAGTTGGCCCACCCTTTGCAGCTATAACAGCTTCAACTCTTCTGGGAAGGCTGTCCACAAGGTTTAGGAGGGTGTCTATGGGAATGTCTGACCATTCTTCCAGAAGCGTATTTGTGAGTTCGAGCACTGATGTGGATGAGATGTCCTGCCTCGCAGTCTCCGCTCTTATTCATCCCATAGGTGTTCTATCGGGTTGAAGTTAAGACTCTGTGCAGGCCAGTGAGGTTCCTCCAACCCAAACTCGCTCATCCATGTCTTTATGGACCTTGTTTTGTGCACTGGTCCAAACCATTTGGTGGAGGGGGATTATTGTGTGGGGGTTGTTTTTCAGGGGTTGGGCTTGGCCCTTTAGTTCCAGTGAAGGGAACTCTTAAGGTGTCAGCATACCAAGACATTTTGGACAATTTCATGCTCCCAAATTTGTGAGAACAGTTTGGGGATGCCCCCTTTCTGTTCATACATGACTGCGCACCAGTGCACAGAGCAAGGTCCATAAAGACATGGATGAGCGAGTTTATGGTGGAGGAACTTGACTTGAAAGTTGGGAGCATGAAATTGTCCAAAATGTCTTGGTATGCTGACGCCTTAAGAGTTCCCTTCACTGGAACTAAGGGGCAAAGCCAAACCCCAGAAAAACAACCCCACATCATAAATCCCCCCTCCACCAAATGGATTGGACCAGTGAACCAAGCAAGGTCCAGAAAGACATGGATGAGTGAGTTTGGGGTGGAGGAACCTGACTGGCCTGCACAGAGTCCTGACCTCAACCCTATAGAACACCTTTGGGATGAATTAGAGTGGAGACTGCAAGCCAGGCCTTCTCGTCTAACATCAGTGCCTGACCTCACAAATGCTCTTCTGGAAGAATGGTCAAACATTCCTATAGACACACTCCTAAACCTTGTGGACGGCCTTCCCAGAAGAATTGAAGCTGTTATAGCTGCAAAGGGCGGGCCAACCCAGTATTGAACCCTACGGACTTAAGCCCCATACACACGCTCGGATTATCCGAGGACCAGGTCCGTCGGATCATGTCCGTCGTACTTTGTCCGATGTTGGTTTTGCGTACACACGGTCGGACAAAGTTGTCGGAAAATCCGATCATTCTGAACGTGGTGACGTTTGTTGCCTACGACGGGACTACGTAGAGGCTAGTAGCCAATAGCTTTGGTCTTGTAATGTGATCTGAGCATGCGTAGCACTTTGTCCGTCGGAATTCGCTACACACGATCGGATTTGGTGTGATCGGACTTTGTTGTCAAAAAATCTATCCAGCAGGAGATAGGACTTTGTCCGTCGGACAATCCGATGGAAACTGTCCGATGGTGCCTACACACGGTCGGAATTTCCGACAACATTGTCTGATAGGACAGAATCCATCGGAAAATCCGACCGTGTGTATGGGGCTTAAGACTTGGATGCCATTAAAGTTCATCTGCGTGTAAAGGCCAGCCTTTACATGCATATGAACTTTAGTGGCATCCCAGTCTTATGCGGCGTACACACGGTCTGAATTTCCGATGGAAACAGTCCGATGGGAGCTCTTCATCGGATTTTCCGACCGTGTGTATGCCCAACGGTCTTCTTCTGTCGGAATTTCTGACGGACTTTGAATTGAGAACCTGTTCTCAATTTTTCCGACGGAAAACCTTCCGATCGTGTGTATGCAATTCCGACACGCAAAATTCCGACGCATGCTCGGAAACAATTTGGCGCATGCTCGGAAGCATTAAACTTCCCTTTTATAGTGCTGTCGAACTTGTTTTATGCCGCTGTCTTATTGACCGTCGGAATTTGGTGTGATCGTGTGTAGGCAACACAGCTTGAGCGGCATTAGTCTGTAGGGTTCAATATTGAGTTGGCCCGCCCTTTGCAGCTATAACAGCTTTAGCTCTTCTGCGAAAAGGCAGACGTCCCAATACTTTTGCTAATATAGTGTATATCTATATTGCACTGCATTGGACTGTTTTTGAACTGTACAATCATAATACGATGTTTAAGAAAAACATTTTCAGTGCAGTATAACACGTTTGTATACCCTTTTAAAGAGGTCTACACATCAGACCAAAATGAGGTACAACTGAAGAGGAATGAAGTACAGAGGGATTTAGTTCCTCCTAATAAGGGACAGTTGGAATGCTATGTAGATGAAATAATACATTATGTGTAGACTGACCCTATAATCGAACCCACAACAGTTAATATAACCTCGGAACTGAGTTCCCGTTATATTATATGGCATAATTTTGTATACATTGAGGCTATTAAGTATAATAACTTCATTGAGCACAATCTCTCTGGGAGAATCTCACACGTACTTGTGTGGTTATTAGCTTTGTAGACAGATAAGTGATGGTTTCAAAGGTCGATCTCTAGTAAGTACTAAGTGTGAAGCGTCATTGATCATTAACTTGGTGATTCCAATTTAGTTTACCTCTTAATGTGATCCTAATGCGCTATACAAAAAGGTTCTCACCCATAAAATATTCAAAGATGGGACTATCTTGAAGTTAAACATTTAACACTTCAAGGAGAATAGGCATTATACGGGCTCTCCAACATGCGGCGTACAGCAATTAAGTAACCTTGTTGGTTTGCGCTTCCTGTCTATACGTTAAGATGTCAAATATATTTTTTTAATATTTAAGGTAACTCCATTAAGCAAGTGAAGTACTGAAGAGCAGATCAATTCACCCGAACCAGGATTCAAACCGCATCAGACCGATTAAATATCTTCTACATCAATCTGTTCAGCTGGTGAACTGGTGTCATGTGTGCTATGGACCTCTTACCAGTTGACTATGGAAGCCTGCATTCTGTAATAGGCAGGGGCGGACTGACAACTCATGGGGCCCCCGGGCAATAGGAGATTATGGGGCCCCCAGGCAATTAGAGATTATGGGGCCCCCAGGCAATTAGAGATTATGGGGCCCCCAGGCAATCAGAGATTATGGGGCCCCCAGGCAATTAGAGATTATGGGGCCCCCAGGCAATTAGAGATTATGGGGCACCCAGGCAATCAGAGATTATGGGGCCACACAGTATACACACACACACACAGTATACAATCACACAGTATACACATACATGTACACACAGTATACACAGACATGTTTCTATTGGCTGAGGAGGTACTGGAGAGGTGGGGCAGCTATAATCTCTGGATTTTTAGACCAAAAGGATGTCGGTAAGGGACATTTCAGAAACAGATGTAAAAAAAAAAAAAGATTTTTACATACTTTCCCTGGTTTTACTGAGGCTGGCAACTCTGATGGGGCCCCCTAGTGGCCCGGGGCCCTCTGGAAGTGCCCGAGTGGCCGAATGGTCAGTCCGCCCCTGTGTACAGCAATTAAGTAACCTTGTTGGTTTGCGCTTCCTGTCTATACGTTAAGATGTCAAATATATTTTTTTAATATTTAAGGTAACTCCATTAAGCAAGTGAAGTACTGAAGAACAGATCAATTCACCCAAACCAGGATTCAAACCGCATCAGACCGATTAAATATCTTCTACATCAATCTGTTCAGCTGGTGAACTGGTGTCATGTGTGCTATGGACCTCTTACCAGTTGACTATGGAAGCCTGCATTCTGTAATAGGCAGGGGCGAACTGACAACCCATGGGGCCCCCAATAGGAGATTATGGGGCCCCCAGGCAATCAGAGATTATGGGGCCACACAGTATACACACACATACAGTATACAATCACACAGTATACACATACATGTACACACAGTATACACAGACATGTTTCTGTTGGCTGAGAAGGTACTGGAGAGGTGGGGCAGCTATAATCTCTGGATTTTTAGACCAAAGGGATATTGTTAAGGGACATTTCAGAAACAGATGTAAAAAAAAACACAGATTTTTACATACTGTCCCTGGTTTTACTGAGGCTGGCAACCCTGATGGGGCCCCATAGTGGCCCGGGGCCCTCGGGCAGTGCCCGAGTGGCCGGATGGTCAGTCCGCCCCTGGTAATAGGGTATGGTCCCCCTGTCCTTCACTTGATAACCACTGGTCATAGTGAGATAAATCCACAAAGCTATCTTTTAAATTGGATGGTGCAAAGGATTATGGGTGTGATTCTCCTCCACCTCTCATGTAACTAACCTAATAGACATTTTAAAAGTGTTGGAAACCTTACTGATGTTATTCCTGCTGGAAAACACTAGAACAGTGATGGCGAACCTTGGCACCCCAGGTGTTATAAACTACATTTCCCATGATGCTCAGCTACATTGCAGAGTGCATGAGCATCATGGGAAATGTAGTCCCAGAACATCTGGGGGGCCAAGGTTCGCCATCACTGCACTAGAACTTTCAGTGTTTTTTTTGTTTTTACCACAATCACAAACCCGGTGCAGAGAAAATACAGAAACTTCTAGTTCTAGTTACCGTATATACTCCAGTATAAGCCGACCCGAATATAAGCCGAGACACCTAATTTTACCACAAAAAACTGGGAAAACTTATTGACTTATAAGCCTAGGGTGAGAAATGCGCAGCTACTGTAAGTGGAAAAGAGGGTCAACAATGCCCATTTGCAGCCTCACTGTGCCCATTTGCATGCCTCACTGTGCCCATTTGCAGCCATAGGTCCCCCGAACTTCAAACCTGGTAGTTAAGGGTTCCTAGATGCCCCCTAGCTGCAGCCAAAATTTGGGGTCTCTGGACCCAAAGGGTCCCGAAATGACATTGCTGCAGATGGACACAGTTGACTGACTTTGGGGCCCCGTATCTCGCTAGGATATGTTGTAGTGTTGGTTCCACTGGGTTTGCACACCAAATTTGGGGTTCCTTGCACTAAGTGGCCCCGAGATACGAGGCTCCAAAGTCGGGTCTGAAAATGTCAAGCACTTTTCTGCAGCAGAGAATTACATTTTCTGAACCGTATCCATATCTTGGGGGCCACTTGGTGCTAGGAACCCCCAATTTGGATATGTTGTAGTGCTAGTTCCACTGGGTTTGCCCATCAAATTTGCTAGCACCAAGTGGACCCGAGATACGGGGACCCCAAAGTCGGGTCGGAAAATGTAATTCTCTGCTGCAGAAAAGTCCTTGACTCGAGTATAAGCCGAGTGGGGCACTTTCAGCACAAAAAAAGTGCTGAAAAACTCGGCTTATACTCGAGTATATACAGTATATCCTAATTAAGAGTCATTGGGTTTACTTTACTAAAGGAATAGAAAATGTTCTCTTGGGAATAATAATGTTTTCTTGGTTCATTTTTTGCAGGTCAAGCCCACATGTTACTTTGGCTTTGGAAAGTATATGGAAGGGAGTTTATCAACCCTACTAATGAACTTCTCTTGCTTTTTTTGGTCTGTTAATTAAACCATTGAACACATTTGTTATATTTGTAAGAAAAAATACCTCTTTTCTATGTCGGAAATTCAGAGCAATTTTCGGCACACTCTTCCAGTATTATCTGAAGGAACCCAAGCAGTCCTTACACTTCTTATCTTGGACTACAGAACAATTGTTTGGCTTTGACCTGAACCTGGAATTTAGTGGTCATTGTTGGGCCAAGGAGCTATGGCTGGGAAATGACCCACCACCATGTATACAAAGGGGGTGAGGATGCCTGTGACTTCATTGACCTAATATGGCTACATGGCCATATTAGGTCAAGGACATTGACCCAATATGGCTAGGTACCTATATTGGATCAATGAGGTCACATGCATCCTCATCGCCTCCTTGTGTATGTCAGTTGTGGGGAATCTTTTGTCTGCAGCTCATTGACACCATCAATGATAGTGAACCTCCAAGTTCAGATGAATTTTGGTTTTAACTGAACCCAATCTCATCTATTATGGATGAGCTTAGGATCAATCCGACCTTGTAACTTAGCTGTCTTTGCCTGGCCAATGAGCTACATGTGGGAGATTCTCTGTTAAACAGCTGCATGTATACAAAAGGGCAGATATTCTCCTGACCTCATTGACCTACTATATTCACAAGGTTATATCGGGTCAATGGGGAAAACGTCAGCCTGTATAGAGGGAGAGGTGTGTCTTTGAGCTCGATCTATGCGCAGTGGGAGGAGCTGAGCTGTCAATAGTAGAGATAGAGTGGCCCCAGGTTACCGGAAGCAACTATAAGGTGACAGTAGCTTCCGCCTTGTGCTTATCTAAAGGGGAAGTAGGTGTAGGTGAGGGTTGGTTCGTCCATTTCTGTTAGATTTATGGCTTTGGGCATCTATTAGCAGACATTAATAGAGGGTTAATGAACATTAATCACAAATATTCAGTCAGTAGGAGAGGCAGAGACACTCTCTTTCACCTCTCCTGAGCTTTGGGTGAATGTTGGTCTGGGCCACCAGCAGCTTTCTGGGAACTTCCAAGGGCCCCTAATCTGTGTCTGTTAACTGCTGAATCTGGGTGTATTTCATGAAATATATGGATGACACTGACCTAATATATACTGGAGACTGGAAGAGACTACAGGATTCCAGCCAAGTGGTGTGTGTGTTGAACCCCTTTATGATGGGATTGTCATTTACAGGCTGATTTGACTCTGTAATAGGATCTATCCGTTCCCATAAGAGTCCATTTCCAGTGCTGGTGATGGTCCACATGGTGGTCACAAGCTTTGATTCAACACAATATTCCTAATAGCACAGCGGTGACCTTCCATATTATTGGGACTGTCACAATATTTGCACATATATTTTTATACATGTTGAACTATATGATTTTTTTTTTCTTTGGATTTCACTATTAATAGTTTGGATATTTAGCTTTCACAATTTTACGGATAGCGCAGCAAGTTCCTTATCTCCTAATGTGTCCATATTGATATTGACCTAATATGACCCTATGTCCATATTGATATTGACCTAATATGACCCTGTGTCCATAATGATGCTGAACTAATATGACCTTGTGTCCATAATGATATTTACCTAATATGACCATGTGCCCATAATGATAATGACCTAATATGACCATGTGTCCATAATGATATTGACCTAATATAGCCATGCGTCCATAATGATATTGACCTAATATGTTCATGTGTCCATAATGATATTGACCTAATATGACCATGTGCCCATAATGATATTGACCTAATATGGTCATGTGCCCATAATGATATTGACCTAATATGGTCATGTGTCCATAATGATATTGCCCTAATATGACCATGTGACCTAATATAGCCATGTGCCCATAATGATATTGACCTAATATGGTCATGTGTCCAAAATGATATTGACCTAATATGGTCATGTGTCCATAATGATATTGACCTAATATGACCATGTGTCCATAATGATATTGCCCTAATATGCTAATATGGTCATGGGTCCATATTGATATTGCCCTAATATGGTCATGTGTCCATAATCATATTGATCTTATATGGACATGTGTCCATAATGATAATGACCTAATTTGAACATGTGTCCATAATGATAATGACCTAATATAGCCATGTGTCCTTAATGGTATTGACCTAATATGACCATGTGTCCATAATGATAATGACCTAATATAGCCATGTGTCCATAATGATATTGACCTAATATGACCATGTGTCTATAATGATATTGACCTAATATGACCATGTGTCCAATATGCTATTGACCTAATATGACCATGTGTCCATAATGATATTGACCTAATATGATCATGTGTCTATAATGATATTGCCCTAATATGACCATGTGCCCATAATGATATTGATCTTATATGGACATGTGTCCATAATGATAATGACCTAATTTGACTTTGTGTCCATAATGTTATTGATCTAATATGGACATGTGTCCATAATGATATTGACCTAATATAGCCATGTGTCCATAATGATATTGATCTAATGTGACCATGTGTCCATAATGATAATGACCTAATATAACCATGTGCCTATAATGATAATGACCTAATATAACCATGTGTCTATAATGATATTGACCTTATATGACCATGTGTCCATATTTATATACTGGGCAATGAGGTCACATGCATCCCCACCCTCTTTGTGTATGTCAGCCATGGGGCAGGGAATCTTCCATCTACAGCTCATTGGCCCAGCAATGACAGCTAACATTTGGGTTCGGGCCAATTTTGGTTTGGCCCAAACCCAAGCTCATCACTACTCTCTATGATGTGGCGTTAAGGATAGAGTTAAGGATCCAGTAGTTGAATATATCCTTCTTGTAAAGTCAGCTATCTGCCATTGGTATTGCACTTTTCACTAACATGTTTGCTTTTATTGAATAAAGCTGTAAATGCGCCTTCATACCAAGGGTTGTTGTCTTTGTGCAATCTCACTGGAGCTATGTGGGCTTTACAAATGGATGCGCATAGCTTTCTTCCTAACAGAGAAGCTGCGGCAGATACAAAACACTGTATAAAAAGCATATAAGCAGCTGCAGGAAATAGTCATTCCCATCCCCAGATCTTTTTGAGGTTAATATTTGCTTACAGCTCCCATCTGCGCATGGATTGTATTGCACGCTCCCCCGAATTGGATGTTTAAGTGATTTCAAAAGGCTGTGCTGATCATTTTCTAAGTGGAAAAGGTTGTGGTGATAAAGGAGTCACCACCAGTTTCCTCTAATTATGGGATATGAAAAAGAAATTCACCTTTTATTCATGCTTACATTGTAAACTGTGTATTCCCGTCTTCCATTCACTTGCCTCCCTGCTGCTTGCAAAAGCACGCAGACAAAGCTGTGAAAAGCAACACATTCATTATGACATTCTTAATCTCGCTGTAATTTCAGAGCTGAAGGCTGCATTAGGAACTTTGTAATAAACGGGAGAAGTAATCTGTTTAGGAGGCTTGAGTAGGTTAGGCAGGTTGACCTATTCTAGAAGAAATTTGAACGCCTTTAGCCCAAAGTAGCTAGCATAGGAGATAAATTGGTGACCCTTTGGGTCTTAATAAAAAAAAAATAAAAATACTTCTCCAAAGTGCACATGTCACCGAGTACTGAGCATTATTCTGTAAATGAGATGAGTAAGGAAAACTGTCCTTGGTTCACCCAATGATGAAGGTTTTCCCAGATAGCAAGGATAACTTGCCACAAATTTGTGGCAGTGTTGAATTGTAAGTCTGTTAAGTTGCTGCACATAATCAATGGCAAGTTGTACACTCCGTGGTGGCTGGTCGGTCAGTAGCACTTACCCCATCACCGGCGGCTTCCCACTGCCCGGCGGCCTCCTGTTCTCCATCACCTGCGGCTTCCCCTGCTCGGCACCCTCCCGTTCTCCATCACCTGTGGCTTCCCCTGCTCGGTGGCCTCACGTTCTCCATCACCTGCGGCTTCCCCTGCTCTGCACCCTCCCGTTCCCCATTACCTGTGGCTTCCCCTGCTCGGCGGCCTCACGGTCTCCATCACCTGTTGCTTTCCCTGCTCGGCACCCTCCTGTTCTCCATCACCTGCGGCTTCCCCTGCTCGGCGGCCTCGCTGTCTCCATCACCTGTTGCTTCCCCTGCTCGGCACCCTCCCGTTCTCCATCGCCTCTGGCTTCCCCTGCTCGGCACCCTCCTGTTCTCCATCGCTTGTTGCTTCCCCTGCTCAGCGGCCTCCCATTCTCCATCACCTGTGGCTTCCCCTGCTTGGCACCCTCCCATTCTCCATCACCTGCGGCTTTCCCTACTCGGCAACCTCCCGTTCTCCATCACCTGTGGCTTCCCCTGCTCGTCGGCCTCCATCACCTGTGGCTTCCCCTGCTCGGCACCCTCCTGTTCTCCATCGCCTGTTGCTTCCCCTGCTCAGCGGCCTCCCATTCTCCATCACCTGTGGCTTCCCCTGCTGGGCACCCTCCCATTCTCCATCACCTGTGGCTTCCCTTGCTCGGCGGCCTCACGTTCTCCATCACCTGTGGCTTCCCCTTCTCGGTGGCCTCCCGTTCTACTGCTCTCCACAGCGGTGGCTTCTGTCTCCTCCCTCCTCCTCGGCGGCCAATCAGGAGTCTTCTCTTTTTGGCTAATCGCGAAAACCAACGTGGTGCATCGGCTCGGCTCCGAGTCCTCTCCTCCATGGCGGCTTCCAGCTCCTCGCCTCCTCCTCCTAGATGTCTGATAGGATCGCCTGTCCTTTCAGACAATCGGGTGACTGGTGTCTAAACCCGCTTCACGATCAGAGTTACAACAGTGAATATTCATTTGCTGTTGTAACACACCTGGGTGGGCTGAGAGCGCACTCTCTGCGACCCGATGCCCACCCTATATTGAAGCCTATTAGAGCCTCTGGCTCTAATCAGTGCTTCAAAAAAACAGCCCCCTCCGCATTGGAATAGGGGGAGGCGGCGATGGACAAGGGGGACGGCGCCCAAACCCCCTTAATGGATGGCCCGCCCATGGCCCTAGTGCATTATTTTGCCCAGGGGCCCATCATACTATTAAGACGGCCCTGCCTGTTGTGGGATGACTATCGCACAACATAACTGAACCAGAACTTGCAGCAGACTTGTAGAATGTTTTCAGAGAAAGCTGATCTGGAGTCATGCAATGCGGACTCGTTGCAATTGTTCAACAAACTTGTGAAGCCTGGCAAGTATAGCAATAGCTTAGCAAGTCATTTTCAAACTTGCAGAACAATTGCTTGCTGTCTGGGGAGGCACTCATATTCCAATTTATAGGCCAGGCACTTCCGCCAGTGTCCTGAGAACGGTTGTTTGCATGGAAATGGGTGCATCCTCACCTTGTAAAACAATCCATTCCGTTTAAAAAAGAAATGAAATGAAAGGCAAACCATTTGTGTATAAATATAAAAAACATTATAAATACATTTTTTATAAATGATCACATTCCCTCTGTTTGCAGCTGCATAAGAGCTGGGGAAGGAGAAACAGCAGCACACGGATCTTCCCAATGGATGGCTGTGCAGGGGGTGGTTCAGCAGAAGACTGATCATTGGAGGAGAGCGGGCTGAGTTGCAGGCATAGCTGGAGAACTGACCACAGTGTGTTTTTCATAAATATTTTTATTATTTTTTCAAGAAAGGAAAAAATTACAAAGTTCACATATATTTTATACAAATTGAATCAGTTACAAACATACAGATATAAAGTAACAGTCAAAAGTGGAAGGAAATAATAAATTGAATAAGATTAATTAACAGATTCTAAGGATTCATGATAAGGGTAAAAGAGATCTATCAAAATTTTGAGGTAAGTAAGATGTAATCCAAGGGGACCATGTTTTATCAAATTTGTGTACACAGTGGAACCTCGGATTATGAGCATAATCCGTTCCAGGAGAATGCTCTTAATCCGAAGTACTCGCATATCAAAGCGAGTTTCCCTATTGAAGTCAATGGAAACGGAAATAATTAGTTCCGCATTGACTTCAATGGCATGCAATACCGCATGTGACCAGAGGCGGGGGGCGCCGGGGAGCCTCCGAAATGGCTGGGAAGGCCCGAGGACACCTTGGCAAACCTCGTGAAGGTTTGCCAAGGTCAGCCGAGCTGTCCTCGGGCCTTTCCGTGCATTTCCGAACAGCGCCGATCGGCGCCGCTCGGCTCTGGCGCCCCCGCCTCAGGCCAAACGCGGTACTGCACATGCTTTGACCTGAATCATGCTTGTTTTGTGAGACAAGACTCGCAAACCAAATTACGATTTTTAAAAATACAGTGCTCGTATTGCGAAACGCTCGTTAACCGCGTTACTCGCAATCTGAGGTTACACTGTATTATCACAATTTATAGTTTGATTCAACTGTCTTCAGCTGTATTAATAAAGCAGTGGGAAGCAGTATACCAGATTTGTTTCCAATCAGTGTCCCTTATAGGTTTACCAAGATAATTTTCTCATTTTGACATGTATGAATGATTTTTTTTTTTTTAGTCAAGTAAAGATGAAAAAATCAACGAGAGAAGACTTTTAGTAGTAGGATCATGTTTAAAATGTTCAAAAAGAGTGAAGGACTTTTGATTGTAAGAAGATTCTATAATTTTAGATAAAGTGGAAAGCAGAGGAAGACCAGGGAATTCACACAAAGGAAACAATATGAAGAGAACATGATACTTTTTCGTACATGGTACAGCAGGCACATATCAGGAATATGGTATGTTGGGTGTAGCGCCGGAACTCCTGATGAGTACGCGCCATGGCTTTAAATGTAGTTTTTGCCCAAAACTGTAGTTGAGTTTTGGAGTTAATTGTTCTAAATTATGCTTTGGCATCAGTTTGGCTGGGCTGTATTGAGGTTCTTCCTGGTCATAGGTGGGGCTTGCACCTGTGAGAGGCCCTAGAACGCAGTCTGGTTGGAGGCATTGGGTACCAATCTCTTCTCGGAGCCAATCAGTGGGCGCGTTTGTCTCGCTGTGTATTCCGGGAGCGGGTACTTAAGGTGTTGAAGTCATGTGGTTCGGGGGTTCCAGTCCAGAAGTTGTTGCTGACTCCATGGTCCTGGTCCTCCTGACCAGCCCCCAGAGGCCCTCATGGCCTGGGGTGCGGATCCATCCGTTTCCGAGCCTCGGAACTGGCCAGTTTGAGGCGCAGTAACTGGAAGGAGGATTCCAAGGTGTTCCGGTGCCGTCTCGGGTTTGGAGAGGCCCAGCAACCAGGGGAGGACTCTTCAGTAAGAGAGCCACGCACGAGGCTGGCTGCTCGGTAAGAGCCTGGAAGCTGAGCTGCCATGGACATTGATTGTCACAATTTGGACAATGGTGACAATTGGTCAATTTCTTACGGTATCGCCGGACTGGCTGAAAGATTCTGGTACAGTAAGAAAAGTTCCTACCTTGACCTTCCGGTTACAACTAAGTTTTTCAACCAAGTCTGTGTGAGAGACTTTGAAAAGCTAGAATTACTTGTTGGCTGCTAGATCCAAGCTCGAGGATTTATCCAGGAATTAAAGAATCCAGTTGCGAGTGGCTATTCCCTGGATTATGTACAGAGAGAGACTTTTATTGAAGTCAACAGTTCCAAGCACCTGAGCTAAACTTTATCCTTTATCCTCAACCCTGGAAACCCCTAGACAAGGACAACGAGTTATGAGCTGGTGGAGGTAATCGGTAAGCCCAGAAAAATTCAGCCGCTTCTTTGGGGGTCAGTGCTACATGGGTATACATATTCTTTAAGGGAAAAAGCAGTAAAAGTTTGCTGAATGTTCTACAGCAGTCCGTGATTCTTGTTCCTGTGTATCTAATGTTTAGACTGACTTCCTGTTCCTTCATAGGGAGCAAGGTCTACATGAGTACATAGAGGACAAAAAAAAAAATCCCTGCACACTCTCCATTTAGTCCAGGGCCATAGATACTTTTTTTATTCTGGTGGGGGTCAACATTGGAAACCCAGAGGAAAACAACTGACAAACTGTCCCTGGCATGTCCTGCTTTATGGTGGTGGGCATGCCAAAAGTCCGGCTGCCAATGCAGCCAGTCATGGTTCTGCTCTACCGGCTGCACTGTCTTGTCAGTGGCAGATAAACATAGGAGAAGGCTAAGGCTATACCACTCCAGGGCCCTAAAGCATCTGCCAGCCAGGACACTCTGGGGGGGGGGGGGTTGAACCCCTTTACCTGTCCCTCATCTACACCTCAGCACAACAAAGACGAATCAGCTTCAAAATTTTAGGTTAAAATATAGATGAGTTTTTCGTATTACTCATGGCTCTACTCAATGACGCTGCCTCCCCCGTCTCTCTTTCCCCCCTTCCAAATCCCCCCTTCCTCCAGGGGAGCAATCTATGTTTATTCCCCCCCCCCCCCCCCACTGTGATTTTAGTCTTCTGCAATTGCTTTAGTTTTAGTCGTATTTAGTCAACTAAATCTCCAGTACATTTTAGTCAACTAAAACTAATTTTTAGTCGTCTAAAATCTAATGGGTGTAATTCAATTGTAATGCATTAATTAACAACACTCTACAATTTGCAAACTCATTATATACTGCTGGAGTGAACAATCTAATATGTTATTTATTATTACATTGAGGTATGAACGTGCACTACAGACCAGTGTTAATTTTGAAGTCAAATTTCAATTTAGTTTTAGTCTTAGGCTTTTGACTAAAAGGGCATTTTAGTTTTAGTCCCATTTTAGTCTTTGGACTAAAATGACAATTTAGTTTTAGTCGTATTTTAGTCATTTCAGTTGTTTTAGTTTTAGTCGATTTAAATAATATTCATTTAGTCGATTAAAATGTTTTAGTCAACAAAATTAATACTGCCCATCAGTGCCCACCTATCAGTGCCCATCAGTGACTCCTCATCAGTGACCTCTCATCAGTGCCCATCAGTGCCTCCTCATCAGTGCCACCTATCAGTGCCCATCAGTGTCACCTACAGTATCAGTGCCCATTAGTGCAGCCAATCGGTGCCCACCAGTGCTGCCAATCAGTGCCCATAAGTGCCTCCTCATCAGTGTCACCTATCAGTGCTGCCTATTAGTGCCCATCAGTGCCTATCAATGGCACCTATCAGTGCTGCCTATCAGTGCCCATCAGTGCCTTATCATTAGTCCTGCCTCATCAATGCCCCTCAGTGCTACCTATCAGTGCTGCCCATCAGTGCCTTCTCATCAGTCCTGCCTATCAATGCCACCTATCAGTGCTGCCTATCAGTGCCTTCTCATCAGTCCTGCCTCATCAATGCCCCTCAGTGCCACATACAGTATCAGTGCCCATTAGTGCAGCCTATCAGTGCCCATCAGTGCCACCTATCAATGCCCATAAGTGCCTATCAATGGCACCTATCAGTGCTGCCTATCAGTGCCCATCAGTGCCTTATCATCAGTCCTGCCTCATCAATGCCCCTCAGTGCTACCTATCAGTGCTGCCCATCAGTGCCTTCTCATCAGTCCTGCCTATCAATGCCACCTATCAGTGCTGCCTATCAGTGCCTTCTCATCCGTCCTGCCTCATCAATGCCCCTCAGTGCCACCTATCAGTGCCACCTACAGTGTCAGTGCCCATTAGTGCAGCCTATCAGTGCTCATCAGTGCAGCCTCATCAGCACACATCAGTGAAGGAGAAAATTCACCTGTATGCAAAATTTCATAACAAACTATGATTTATTTATTTTTTAAATTTTCAGTCTTTTTTGTTTGTTTAGTAAAAAAAATAAAAAAGCCCATATATAAATACCACCAAAATAAAGCTCTATTTGAGTGATTTTTTTTTTTTTAAATAAAAAAATGAATTTGGGTACAGTGTTGCATGACCGCGCAATTGTCATTCAAAGTATGAAAATTGGCCTGGGCCAAGTAGGCAAATGGTTAAACCTGATATATTGCTCATATAAATATAGTTACTTCTTTTACCACTCCACCCCGTAGATCGCTTTTCACAGGGGCGCCACTAATAGCCAGATGTGTGAACAAGCCCAAAAAAAATGATCAACAACTTAGAAATTCTGCAAGGGAAATGTAAACTTCTGAGCACAAACATACGGTATATAATATGGAGTTTTTTTTTGCTTATGAATTCTGAAAATCAAAAAAAATGCTTCCTACCTACGCAGCTAAAAGTGACATAAGAAAAACACTTGAGTAACATCGCCAGGAAATTACCTCCTGCCGATTAAAAGCACCTGTCTTTAGCAAATATTCCAATTAAATATAATCCCAAAGACAACTTTCAGAACGCAACCACATAAGTCACCTCCAATCAGCGTCGTTATTCGAGAGGCAATGTAAAACATGATAAGCACATTCAGAACATCCTCATTAAATCTTGTCTTCCTTACAAGGTTGATAAACATGAACCTGAAACAATTGCAGATTGCATTTTCCCGCTACACGTACTCCAAATTAAACGGCTTCAATTAAGAATGCTAATTATTAGAGTAAGGAGTTGTAAGCGTCATAAATAAGAACTAATTACTTGTGCAGATGTTGACAGGAGGACCGGAACTGCCATTTCACAGATCTAGATATCATGTTCTATTTTAGTTTCCAGGGTTGTCACATCAAGTGGAAGTTAAAGTTGGTTTCCAGGCATGGGGTTAAAAATAAAATCTAGCCAACACCACCCTCCTTTAATTAATTGTTACAACAACACCATTCTGGCGGGTGATGCAGGTTCACCTGAAGTGCAGAATGCAAACACCAGATGGCTTTTTTTTTTCTCCAGAGCTCCTGATGGTGGAGATGGGCTTCACTGCATGCTGGTTTCAAATTGTGGCCCTAGGGATGGCGAAGATTGGTTGTGCTGCATGCTGGTACCAGGTTGTGGTCCTAGGGATGGTGGAGATGGGTTTGGCGTCATGCTGGTACCAGGTTGTGGCCCTAGGGATGGTGGAGATGGGTTCGGCGTCATGCTGGTACCAGGTTGTGGCCCTAGGGATGGTGGAGATGGGTTTGGCGTCATGCTGGTACCAGGTTGTGGCCCTAGGGATGGTGGAGATGGGTTTGGAGTCATGCTGGTACCAGGTTGTGGCCCTAGGGATGGTGGAGATGGGTTTCAATGCATGCTGGTACCAGGTTGTGGCCCTAGGGATAGTAGAGATTAATTTCTCTGCATGCTGGTACCAGGTTACATAGTTACATAGTTAGTAAGGTTGAATAAAGACACCAGTCCACCCAGTTCAACCCGAGTGAGTGTCTACAATTTTCCCCATCCCTGTACATTGCACACTCAAATCGGTCCCTGCTCTCAAGGAGCCCACAATCCAAGGTCCCCATTCATATACTAAGGCCAATATTTTTGGACAGAAGCAAATTAACCTACCAGCATGTCTTTGGATTTTGGTGCATACTGGTATGAGGTCATAGCCCTAGGAATGTTGATGCTCTAGGGATGGCGGAGATGGGTTTTGCTGCATGCTAGTATGAGATTGTGGCCCTAGGGATGAAGGATATGGGTTTCACTGCATGCTGGTACCAAGGCGTTGCCCTAGGGATGGTGGAGATGGGTTTCAATGCATGCTGGTAGCAGGTTGTGGCCCTAGGGATGGTGGAGATGGGTTTCGGTGCATGCCGTTAGCAATTTGTGGCCCCAGGGATGGCAAAGATGGGTATCACTGCATGCTGATACCAGGTTGTGGCCCTGGGGATATGGAAGATGTGTATCATGCTATCTTGTAGCAACTACTGGCCTACACATACACAATTATGTTGCAGTTGTTTTCCATGACTATGGACATTGAGAAATCCCAGGGGATGCCTATTTTTTTGTTATCCTGATTCCATTCATCCTCCAGTTGACACCCGGAGGGGCCCTGCTGGATCCACTCCCTCAGCTACCTTGCTATGATTGTGCCACTGCCATTGTTTGGGAAACCAGCCTGTTGCACCTTGGTATTGCCTATTGGTAATTGTGGGACCTTCCACTCATAAGGTCCCCCGTCCTCACCTTGTTGTCTAATGATTCCCATCATCATGACATATACCTACAATTGATGTTTTTTTTTTTATTTTAGATGCACTGCTAATGTACTTACTCCTGAAGAAGTGAGCATCAACTTGTGAAACACGTTGAGTTTTAGATGTTGTGTATCATATTAAATGGATCTTTGCAACAGATGTGTTCACGTCATATTATGTGGGGGCACTTTCAGCACAAATAAATGTGCTGAAAAACTCGGCTTATACTCAAGCATATACGGTATGTATGATTACCTTTATATACTCAATAAAGCTACTTTTTTACATATGTTGGCCTCACAGTGTTCACCTCTACAAAGTCCCAGGGCAAATATCTGTTTTTGTTATGTCTGATTTAGAGATAGAGGTGTACCATTGGTAGCACTAGACCTATTCTCTGCTTCACTAAGGGGAAGGCATTGTTCCATGTTCCTGCTTTGCAGGAACATAAGATCTATGCCTTCCCTACTGACAGAATGGTGATCTTCCTTCTTTACATCTGTCTCTACAGGGGTCTCCAAGGGGATGGGAGGCTCTCTGGGGACCCTCATGTAAGTGGGGGGCTCTCTGGGACCCTGATTCAAGGGGGCGCTCTCTGGGGACTCTGATGTAAGGAGGAGGCTCTCTGGGGATATATACACACACACACACACATGTATATTACTGTATATACATGTGTATGCCCGCCCAAGCATATGACTTTCTTTACTACGTTGCTATGGGCTCTAGCCCCAGATCTTTTGTAGACCTAGCAACGCCCCTGCTTATCATGTTCATTCTTTAAGTTTATTAATTCATGTCACGTTACTGAATAAGCGCACCACTCTTATTTCTTAATTTTACGGTTAAAACAATGAGTTTACATACCGTATATACTCGAGTATAAGCCGAGTTTTTCAGCACATTTTTTGTGCTGAAAATGCCCCCCTCTGTTTAAACTGGAGTTAAGCATTTTTCTGCTGCAGAAAATGAATTTTTTCGAACCGACTTTGGAGGCCCGTATCTCGGTTCCTAGCACCAAGTGGCCCCGAGATACGGGGACGCCAAAGTCGGTTCAGAAAAAGTCATTCTCTACTGCAGAAAAGTGCTTGACATTTTCTACCAAGTTTGAAGTTCAGGGGACCTATGGCTGCAAATGGGCACAGTGAGGCTGCAAATGGGCATTGTTGACCCTCTTTTCCACTTACAATAGCTGTGCATTTCTCACCCTAGGCTTATACTCGAGTCATTAAAGGGGTTGTATACCCTCAATTACAACTTTCACCTACAGGTAAGCCTAGATTAAGGCTTACCTGTAGGTACAAGAAATATCTCCTAAACCTACATGGTTTAGGAGATATTTGCAAAAAGTTTTACAACGTTGTCTACGGCGCATGCGCACCGTAGACAACGGTGCATTCACAGGGTTAATCCCCATTCACAGCTTCGGCTCGCCAAAGTTGAAGTCTCCCGCGCGCATGCGCAGAGCGACGTCTTCGCTGCTCTGGCCAATTACAGCACCGCAGCAGCGCTGTGATTGGCCGGAGCGGCGATTTCCCCGGAAGTAACCTTCCGGGTATCTGTTGAGAGATGGCTGCGGCTGGAGGGGGAGACGAGGACGGTGTCGGGGGCCCCGATCTAAGGTAAGTGATGCATAATGAGCTAGTATGCTAGTCATACTAGCTCATTATGGCTTTGTCTTGCAGGTAGTTTAAAAAAAAACAACAACCAAAAAACGGGTATACAACCGCTTTGAGTTTTCCCAGTTTTTTGTGGCAAAATTTGGTGCCTCGGCTTATATTTTCGGGTCAGCTTATACTCGAGTATATACGGTAATTTAAACAATTTATATATATACGGTAATTTAAAAAAATCTTTCTCTAATTATTTTCAAAATAGCAGGAGCAAGAATTGTTAAAAAAAAAAAACAGTTTACGCCCCCAGCCCACATTTAATCTATGTCCTCGGTCACATTCGGCTGGGAAGAGGGGGGCCCTGTCAGGTAAGCTGTATGGGCCCCCCCCCCTAGTTATTTCTAACAGCAGCTCTGTGTATAATCACAGTGGGAGTGGGCCGCCAGCGGCACGCGAATGCGCATCCCAGATTTGGAAGTGCAGCATAACGCACTAAGTACGCGATCCTGCGCAGCAGAGCCCTTGCCGCCGTATTTGTAAGGTGTGCGGTCGGCAAGCGGTTAATATATAAGCCAGCTCGATTATTATAATGCATGCACTTTTCATTATTCTTCAATCTAGCAAAATGTTACAAACCATATGTAAATTCCTCAGCACAATGAGATTTATTATAATAGGGACACTGAACGATAGGATTATCATATTACTTTAGTGCCATGGAAAAAGACATTTTCTCGAGCGTAATCTCCAACTTTTCAAAATGTCTTCCTTACCACCAAGGAACTGACCTTTTTTCTTGTGCGCCTTTGTGGGCTCCCAAGTCCAACCTCATCGTTTTTTCTTTTTTTTTTTCTTTTTTGATTTAAGTCTTTTCTGCCTTTTTTTTTCCTCTCTTTCTTTCCAGAAATGTCACATTTACAAAGTATTCTAAATAACACATTATCATCCTGAACACTTTGAGAAAAAAAAAAAGAAGCGCGGCATAAAATACGCACTGGTAATATTCAACTTTGATGGAGCAACGAGATCGAAAAAAAAACCCCACCAAAGGTTATATATATATATATAAAAAAAAAAAAAGGCTATTTTGTGTACAGTAAAAGCATTGAAGCATTCTGATTTGTTGAACACGCCGGCAGCTTCAACAAAACGATAACCCGCGCTTCACCCTACAGGGTTCAGATAATAAAAGGCGCTAATGTTGTTTTATTTTATTTTTTAGGAAACTCAGAAGTCTTTGATAGACTCTAGCGAGCGTTAAACCATAATATTATTTTAGCATTCGTTGCAGTAGTCCTTGGAAATGGTTTTGCACGTCTATTGTCATCGTAATTCGTATAGATAAAGTATAAATGGCAGCATAAAAGGAGAGCACTTTCACTGGCGGATGACTGCCCATAATGGTAAATATTTCCATCCATGAGATGGGGACGGTTTCCATTGGGCAGTTCATCATTAATCACACAAGAGAATGTTGGTTTTTGCCTTGGTGTATCATACATATTTTATTCTTAAGATGAGAATAAACAGGAGAAGGAATTCACGTATTCCTTAAGATATGAACTTCTCTTGACATCATAAACTCGGTGTCCATGAACATTCTTGAAAAATTTACCACATAATAGGCCAATATGGATAAAAGCTTTTCCGTTGCGAGGCTTGGACTGCTCTTAGAAGGTCAAGAATTTATCGCATTATTGCAAATATGCATTTTATATAGCGCCTAAGAAAGTAATGTTTTATTTCAATGTGTTTCCTTTAAACGCTTTGTCTGAAAAACATACAAGCTTCAAAAATAAATAAATATACTAGACATGGGCGCCATCAAAAAATTTGTTTCGTTTCGTTGCGTTTCGTATTAAAAAAAAATCTTAATTCGTATACGAAATTTAATTCGGATTCGTAAGAAATACGAATTTCGGACGAATCATAAATTTAAACGTTTCTGTTAATTTGGATCGGAAATTCGTAAACGAAATTTCGTATTTCGTAAACGAAATTTCGTATTTCGTAAATGAAATTTCGTATTTCATACAGAATTCTTCTGCATATTAACACCAGTCATGTTTCTGATACTTTCTGTTAATTTAAAACGGAAATTCGTTTACGAAATTTCGTATTTCGGAAACCAAATTTCATATTTCGGAAACCAAATTTCATATTTCGGACAGAATTCTTATGCATATTAACACCAGTCACGTTTCTGATACTTTCTGTTAATTTGGAACGGAAATTAGTTTACAAAATTTCGTATTTCGTAAACGAAATTTCGTATTTCGTAAACGAAATTTCGTATTTCGTAAATGAAATTTCGTATTTCATACAGAATTCTTCTGCATATTAACACCAGTCATGTTTCTGATACTTTCTGTTAATTTAAAACGGAAATTCGTTTACGAAATTTCGTATTTCGGAAACCAAATTTCATATTTCGGAAACCAAATTTCATATTTCGGACAGAATTCTTATGCATATTAACACCAGTCACGTTTCTGATACTTTCTGTTAATTTGGAACGGAAATTAGTTTACAAAATTTCGTATTTCGTAAACGAAATTTCGTATTTCGTAAACGAAATTTCGTATTTCGTAAACGAAATTTCGTATTTCGTACAGAATTCTTATGCATTATTAACACCAGTTACGTTTCTGATACTTTCTGTTAATTTGGAACGGAAATTAGTTTACGAAATTTCGTAATTCGTATACGAAATTTTATTCGGATTCGTACGAAATATGAATTTCGTACGAATCGTAAATTTAAAAGTTTCTGTTAATTTGGATCGGAAATTCGTAAACTAAATTTCGTAATTCGTACAGAATTCTTCTGCATATTAACACCAGTCACGTTTCTGATACTTTCTGTTAATTTAAAACGGAAACTCGTTTACGAAATTTCGGAAACAAAATTTCGTATTTCGTACATAATTCTTATGCATATTAACACCAGTCACGTTTCTGATACTTTCTGTTAATTTAAAACGGAAATTCGTTTACGAAATTTCGTATTTCGTAAACGAAATTTCATATTTCGTACAGAATTCTTATGCATATTAACACCAGTCACGTTTCTGATACTTTCTGTTAATTTGGAACGGAGATTCGTTTACGAAATTTCGTATTTCGTAAACAAAATTTTGTATTTCGTACAGAATTCTTATGCATTATTAACACCAGTCACGTCTCTGATACTTTCTGTTAATTTGGAACGGAAATTCGTTTACAAAATTTCGTAATTCGTATACGAAATTTAATTCGGATTCGTACGAAATACGAATTTCGTACGAATCGTAAATTTAAAAGTTTCTGTTAATTTGGATCGGAAATTCGTAAACGAAATTTCGTATTTCTTACAGAATTCTTCTGCATATTAACACCAGTCACGTTTCTGATACTTTCTGTTAATTTAAAACGGAAATTCGTTTACGAAAATTTCGTATTTCGGAAACGAAATTTCGTATTTCGGAAACGAAATTTCGTATTTCGGAAACGAAATTTCGTATTTCGTACAGAATTCTTATGCATTAATAACACCAGTCACGTTTCTGATACTTTCTGTTAATTTGGAACGGAAATTCGTTTACGAAATTTCATAAATCGTATACGAAATTTTATTCGGATTCGTACGAATTTCGTACGAATCGTAAATTTAAAAGTTTCTGTTAATTTGGATCGGAAATTCTTAAACGAAATTTTGTATTTCGTACAGAATTCTTATGCATATTAACACCAGTCACGTTTCTGATACTTTCTGTTAATTTAAAACGGAAATTCGTTTACGAAATTTCATATTTCGTAAACGAAATTTCGTATTTCGTAAACGAAATTTCGTATTTCGTACAGAATTCTTCTGCATATTAACACCAGTCACATTTCTGATACTTTCTGTTAATTTGGAACGGAAATTCGTTTACGAAATTTTGTATTTCGTAAACGAAATTTTGTATTTCGTAAACAAAATTTCGTATTTCGTACAGAATACTTTCTGTTAATTTAAAACGGAAATTCGTTTACGAAATTTCGTAATTCGTATACGAAATTTAATTCGGATTCGTACGAAATACGAATTTCGTACGAATCGTAAATTTAAAAGTTTCTGTTAATTTGGATCGAAAATTCGTAAACGAAATTTCGTATTTCATACAGAATTCTTCTGCATATTAACACCAGTCACGTTTCTGATACTTTCTGTTAATTTAAAACGGAAATTCGTTTACGAAATTTCGTATTTCGTAAACGAAATTTCGTATTTCGTAAACGAAATTTCGTATTTCGTACAGAATTCTTCTGCATATTAACACCAGTCACATTTCTGATACTTTCTGTTAATTTGGAACGGAAATTCGTTTACGAAATTTCGTATTTCGTAAACGAAATTTCGTATTTCGTACAGAATTCTTATGCATTATTAACACCAGTCACATTTTTGATACTTTCTGTTAATTTGGAACAGAAATTCGTTCACGAAATTTCGTATTTCGTAAACAAAATTTCGTAAACGAAATTTCGTATTTCGTACAGAATTCTTATGCATAAACACCAGTCACGTTTCTGTTAATTTGGATCCGAAATTCGAAACGAAATTTCGTATTTCGTACGGAATTCGTATGCATAAAAATTTGTATTTCGGATTCGTACGGATGTACGAATTTCGAAAAATTCGTATGAATTTCCGATTCGTACGAAACTAATCGCACATGTCTAAAATATACAGGAAGTCCCTGAGTTACGAACACAATAGGGACTGTAGGTTTGTTTGTAAGTCGAAGTTGTTCCAGCGTGGAGCACAAGTGGCCAGCATTTGAGGCCGTTCGTAAGTAGGAGTCGTTCATAACTTGGGGACTGCCTGTATACATCATTAATAGAGGTTGTGGCAGAGCGTTGCTCTGCCAGGGTCTAAAAGGAGGTTGTGACCCAGAATTCTCAACCAGACGGGTTGAGGGGCTCCAGGGAGCTTGTGACATGAAGAGGAAACTGACTTTTCAGTTTCTTCCGTTTTCTTAAAGGGGTTGTAAAGGCTCATGTTTTTTTTCACCGATTTTTCCATCAGCGCGTCCCTGTCGTCCCTCTCTCCACGGGTTCCTGGCTCATGATTGGATAGATTGATAGCAGCGCAGCCATTGGCTCCCACTGCTGTCAATCAAATCCAATGATGCAGGCACCAGGGGGCGGGGCAGAGTCCGGCATTCGTGTCTGTGGACGCAAATGCTGGATTCGGAAGCACGTCCGCAAGGTAACCCCCTTGGGAGAGCGCTTCTCCAAGGGGGTTATCTAATGCGCGGAGGAGCCGCAAAAGCCGCCGAGGGACCCCAGAACTCGATGTTCGGGGGCCACATGTTTGTTATTTTAAAAAACAATCCTTTAGTGTCACTTTAAATTCGTTTTGGACCTGGAGCCTGGTATTCAGAACAGCTAGGATTTTACAATATCTTGCTAAGAAAGTTTAAAAGAATTATCATAGCCTGCTTCTGTCTAAAGCTGAATGATTTAATCTTACAATTGGATTACTGGATTATGAATTTCGAAAATTTAAGTTTGGGGTCCTCAGACCTCGTTATCTTCACTGTCTAGGCTCATTGGGAAAGATCCAAGTGCCATTATGTTAAATATGGATGAACAAGAAAGAGGGTAAAGGTAACCAACCTATGGCTTGTTTACTAACTACTCTTCTGCTTATCCATTCCTGCTAAATCTACTACTGGACCCTGGCTTGCTCACCCCCTGGTGAGGCAATCCTGAGGAATGCAACTTGGTACTAACATGCAGCAAAATCAATCTGCCCTACCTATCAGGAGCTCTGGTGAACACTGGTTAGTACTTAGACTCCACACCTCAGCTGAGCCCGTGTCATCTGCCAGGGTGACCTGCTTTTGTATTTATCCAGCTGGTCAGTCGTGCCTTAGTGGTGCTATAGCTACTGGTCTCTGAGCCTAACTCCAGATCATGACAAGCGGTCTAAATACCACCACACTTGTTTCTCAGGAAAGAGTGTTCATGGAATACTTATTGTGGACCAAATGGTGGTCTATGTGACAATGGCACAATAAGCCTCACCCTGCACCAAGATTTTCCAAGTTGCAGGACAACTGTCTAAGGCAGGGGTCTCAAACTAGTGGCTCTCCAGCTGTTGCAGAGCTACAATTCCCATAAGGAATGGCAAGGCTGACAATCCGCCAGACTTTCCAGCGGAGGTCCGCCAGACTTTGCGAACGTGTGGAGTTGCCCGCACGCCTGGACTTTTCCGGCGGACAATCCGCCGGAGTTTTGACGGAAGTCCGCGGGACTTTTAAAAATTAACGGACTTGCCCCACACACGGAGTAAAGTCCGTTCATTTAGAACGTGACTCCAGGTAGACGGGACTAGCAAAGGAAGTGAATGCCGCCGCCTCGATCGGCGACATTGACACCTCGCTAGCCCCGTCACCTGGTATGGATTTAAAGGGGAATCAGAAAGAAGAACAAGAAGCAGAAGAAGAAGAAGCAGAAGCAGAAGGCGACGGTGACAGAAGCCCGGGCCACCGCTAGTAAAAGAGCTGGAAGAAGAAAGCCCGGCAAGAAGAACAGAAGAGCGAGACAAGACCCCCAAAGTCGGAACAAGACCCCCAGACGACGGCGGCGACGAAGAAGAAAGCCGGGCTCCTCCGGTAGTAAAAGAGCTAGTAGAATATAGCGGAGGAGTCTGGCGAGAAGACCCCCCAAGACGGAAGAAGACCCCCGGAGCTGTGCAATAAAGTATTTTTAAAAATTGTGTTGTCTTTTTATTTACACTTTTTTCCCTTAGGTGAATGGATAAGTCCCCCCGCCCGCAGACCCCGACAACCAGCGGCCAGGGTTGTCTTGAAGAGGCCCTTGTCCTCATCAACATGGGGACAAGGTGCTTTGGGGTGGGGGGGCCGCAGGGCCCCCCTTTCCCCAGGGCACCCCCCATGTTGAGGGCACGCGGCCTGGTACAGCTCAGGAGGGGGGCGCTCACTCGTCCCCACCCCCTTTGCTGACTGGCCGCGCTGAGTTCTCGGATAAGGGTCTGATATGGATATGGGGGGACCCCCGCGCCGTTTTTTTCGGTTTCCCCTTTAAATCCATACCAGGTGACGGGGTTAGCGAGGTGGCAATGTCGCAGATCGAGGCAGCGGCATTCACTTCCTTCGCTAGTCCCGTCTACCTGGAGTCACGTTCAAAATTAACGGACTTTACGATCATGTGTCGGCAAGTCCTTTCATTTCAAAATTCCCGCGGACTAGCACACAGACGGGAGTCCGGCGGACAATTTTAAGTCAAAACTTCAAACTAAGTCCGCCAGACTTTTGGGTCATATTGAGTTATATTGAGTTGGCCCACCCTTTGCAGTTTCAACTGTTCGGGGAAGGCTGTCCACAAGGTTTAGGAGTGTGTCTATGGGAATGTTTGACCATTCTTCCAGAAGCGCATTTGTGAGGTCAGGCACTGATGTTGAATGAGAAGGCCTGGCTTGCAGCCTCCGCTCTAATTCATCCCAAAGGTGTTCTATTGGGTTGAGGTCAGGACTCTGTACAGGCCAGTCAAGTTCCTCCACCCCAAACCATCTCATCCATGTCTTTATGGACCTTGCTTTGAGCACTGGTGCGCAGTCATGTTGGAACAGGAAGGGGCCATCCCCAAACTGTTCCCACAAAGTTGGGAGCATGAAGTTGTACAAAATGTCTTGGTATGCTGATTCCTTAAGAGTTCCCTTCACTGAAACTAAGGGGCCAAACCCAACAACTTAAAAACAACCCCACACCATAATCCCCCCTCCACCAAATGATTTGGACCAGTGCACAAAGCAAGGTCCATAAAGATCAGGATGAGCAAGTTTAGGGTGGAGGAACTTGACTGGCCTGAACACCTTTGGGATGAATTAGAGTGGAGACTGCGAGCCAGGCCTTCTTATCCAACATCAGTGCCTGACCTGACAAATGTGCTTCTGGAAGAATGGTCAAACATTCCCATAGACACACTCCTAAACCTTGTGGACAGCCTTCCCAGAAGAGTAGAAGCTGTTATAGCTGCAAAGGATGGACCAAGACAATATTGAACCCTACGGACTAAAGCCCCGTCCGTACACACGGTCGGAAAATCCGACCACCAAATCCATCGGATTTGGTCCGACGAATTTAGTCCGACACTGGTGTTGCATACACACGGTCGGACAAAGTTGTCGGAAAATCCGATCATTCTGAACGTGGTGACGTTTGTTTCCTACGACGGGACTACGTAGAGGCTAGTAGCCAATAGCTTTGGTCTTGTAATGTGATCTGAGCATGCGTGGCACTTTGTCCGTCGGAATTCGCTACACACGATCGGAATTGGTGTGATCGGACTTTGTTGTCGGAAAATCTATCCAGCAGGAGATAGGACTTTGTCCGTCGGACAATCCGATAGAAACTGTCCGATGGTGCCTACACACGGTCGGAATTTCCGACAACATTGTCCGATAGGACAGAATCCATCGGAAAATCCGACCGTGTGTATGGGGCTTAAGACTGGGATGCCATTACAGTTCATGTGCGTGTAAAGGTAGGTGTCCCAATACTTTTGGTAATATAGTGTGTTATTGCATAGCATGAAATCACAGTTCACTAGAGAACAAGCATGATGTATCTCTTATACAGTATGTGGCATTCCTTAGAGGGGGTGATTTTTCCCATCAGCTTCCTGCACCTTGTAATATGGGGGTATTTAGTACTTAATTGATCATCATTTTCTTCCACATTCGTGTAGACACTTGTTATTAAGGTAATTTCTTGATACCGGGATTTAAAAAAATATTATTGCAGTTGGGTTCTGGTAGTAGAGAGAAATGTTCAGACAAGCAGGTGGATTGCTCATTTGTGGCTTTACAATGTCCACTTACAGCCAGTTATAAAAATTCCATACCAAGGAATGTTTAAACACATCCTTTATGATAGCCATTTACCAGCTCTATTTAATGGAAGTTACGGCCCCCAATTACGATGGCTAAATTAGAAGTCTTTACAACTATGCAGACTCTGGGCCAAAAGTTTTTATATTCAACTTAAACCACTTAATTGATACTGTACCTTGTCTAATGGGTTTATAATCTAGGTCAGTGTTCCTCAGCTCCAGTCCTCAAGGCGCCCCAATGGGTCATGTTTTCAGGATTTCCCTCAGATGAAATGGCTGTGGTAATTACTGATCAAATCACCTGTGCAAAATAATGGAAAGCCTGAAAAAATGACCTGTTGGGGCACCTTGAAGACTGGAGTGTAGAAACACTGATCTAGGTCATTAGCAATTACGATGGCATATAACCATACTGTGCAAGACCCGCTATACCACATTTAGATGACCTTCTGCCCTGTTGGGTTGGCTCAAAAGAACTGATACTGCTAGGATTTCACAATATCTTGCTAAGAAAGTTTAAAAGAATTATCATAGCCTGCTTCTGTCTAAAGCTGAATGATTCAATCTTACAATTGGATAGACATGTGCACAATAGAAAAATGTGTTTTGTTTTGTTTCGTTTCTGTTCGTTTCCGTTGATTCGTAACGATTCGTAATTTCGTAAGTCGTCGGTGTTCGTATTCGGACTCGTTCGTATTTTCGTAAGAGTTATTTTTTCGTTGATTCGTATTTCCGTTAGTCTAATTTTCGTTTATTCGAAATTCGTATTTTCGTTATATTTCGTATTCGGACGCATTCGTATTTTCGGAAGAGCTATATTTTCGTTGATTTGAAATGATTCGTATTTCCGTTAATCTAATTTTCGTTGATTCGAAAATCGTATCTTCGTAGATTTAATTACATTCGTACTTTCGTGAGATTGATTTATTCGTACTTTCGTAACATTGTTTTCGTAGATTCGTAATCGGAGCATAATTCATAATTTTACGTAATGTGTATGCTATTATATGTTTAACCACTTTAGCCCCGGACCAATTGGCAGCCAAAGGACCAGGCCCCTTTTTGCGATTCGGCACTGCGTCGCTTTAACTGACAATTGCGCGGTCGTGCGACGTGGCTTCCAAACAAAATTGGCGTCCTTTTTTTCCCACAAATAGAGCTTTCTTTTGGTGGTATTTGATCGCCCCTGCGGTTTTTATTTTTTGCGCTATAAACAAAAATAGAGCGACAATTTTGAAAAAAATGCAATATTTTTTTGCTTTTTGCTATAATAAATATCCTCAAAAAATATATAAAAAAAACATATTTTTCCTCAGTTTCGGCCGATACGTATTCTTCTACATATTTTTGGTAAAAAAAATCGCAATTAGCGATTATTGATTGGTTTGCGCAAAAGTTATAGCGTTTACAAAATAGGGGATAGTTTTATAGCATTTTTATTAATTTTTTTTTGTACTAGTAATAGCGGCGATCAGCGATTTTTATTGTGACTGCGACATTATGGCGGACACATCGGACATTTTTGACACATTTTTGGGACCATTGTCATTTATACAGCAATCAATGCTATTTAAATGCATTGATTCCTGTATAAATGACACATGCAGTGAAAGAGTTAACCACTAGCGGGAGGGGAGGGGTTATGGGCTGTGACGTGTGTGTGTTTTTTTTTACATTAGGGGGCGGGGCTGACGTCTGACGTCACTGATCAGCTTTCCCGATGACAGGGAACAGCCGATCAACGACAGGCAGAGAAGGAAGCGCGGGGAGAGGTTTGTTTACACATACCTCTCCCCGTTCTTCAGCTCTGTGACCCGATCGCGGGTCACAGAGCCGGGGTCACGGAGCTCCCGAGCAGGTCGCGAGCGCGCCGCTGGCGGCGCACGCGCGACCCACGGCCAGGCAATTAAAGGGCCACGTAACTGTACATGGTTTTGCCTGGCCGTGCCATTCTTCTGACGTATATGTGCAGGAGGCGGTCGGGAAGCGGTTAAGAAACAAAGAATTTCTCTCTCAGTCAGAACTTAACTCAAAAATCAACCAAAACAGTGCCTCCGACCCAACCACACCCTATCTGGACTCTGGATGGAATATTTCAGAATCAGAACTAACATTCGTTCTTTCGAATTCTCGATCAGCAGAATTTTTGTTATTTCGTATTTTCGTTGTTTTGATTTCCTTTTTCCGAATATTCGTAATTTAGATTTTTTTCGTTCATTTTGATTTTCGTTATTTTTGAATCTTTGTTCGCTTTTTTCGTTGATTCTGTTTTTGTTTTTCGGATTTTCATTCTTTCGTAGTTTCGTTGGTTCTAATTTAATTATTTCATATTTTCGTTGTTTTTCATATTCGTTCTTTTCGATAGTTCGTCTTTCATTAGAATTTTTTGTAAACCATTCGTACGATTACGAATGAACGAATATAACGAATATAACGAATATAACGAATTTTAGCGGAAAACGAATTCGTAACTAAACGAATTGCACATGTCTACAATTGGATTACTGGATTATGAATTTTGAAAATGTAAGTTTGGGATCCTCAGACCTCGTTATCTTCACTGTCTAGGCTCATTGGGAAAGATCCAAGTGCCATTAGGTTAAATATGGATGATAAAGAAAGAAGGTAAAGGTAATTAGAAGATGTGAATAAAAAGGAACATTGAATTTGGGCGTCTGTGGCTTCTTAAGGCATATGTGTTCAAAGGAAGTAAGGGTTTTGGAGAGAAACTTTACAAAGATAAGGGAGTTTTTCAAGTGGTGTATTTCCATGTGTTGTATCGTCTGCCGATATACTGTAGGGTTGGTATAATTTTTATTTATTTTTTTCCAATTTGTGTCATTCTGAATAAGCATAAAAATCTTATATTCTCAGCAAGTTATAAATAGAAAATTTTTGCCCATTCACCCAAAAGAACATTTGTGAGGTCAGGTACTAATGTTGGATGAGAAGACCTGGCTCATAACTGTCATTCCAATTCATCCCAAAGGTGTTCACTAAGGTTGAGGTTCATGAGCTCTGTTCATGTTGTAACTCAAATTTCTCCACACCAAAATACCCAAACCATGTCTTTTATGGAGCTGGCTTTGCACACAGGGCCACAGTCCCATGGGCGTCCGCAGAACTTTTTTTAGGGGGGGGGGCATTATTTTTTTTTAATTTTTTTTTTCGTGTAGTCAGATCCAAATAAAACATAAAATGCTGGATAGTGTAAAACCTCTTAAGGGTTCCATTTATTATAAAGTATTGCACTTACCTTTATCCATAGTAAAAACAGCATTGCATGGTACAAAAGGGAAGGTGGCCGCCACAGAACATCCAAACATATAAAATGCACGATAACGGGAACATACAGCTCACCTATAATGGACTGGCTGCCCCAGATCTGAGTACTAAAACGTAATTTTTTTTTTTTTTGTAAGATTTTTTTATTATAAAAGTAAAAGAAGGCAACATAAAACCAGTGCGATATTTGACACTGTTTTTGAAAAGCCAACGCATCAATATCTGGTTTGATGGATTGGCAATTCTGAATGAATTCTCAAGGTGTTCATCAGATATTTTGGTTCTAGTTTTGCCCTTTGTGCGCTTCATCCTTG
Organism: Lithobates sylvaticus; assembly: GCA_028564925.1. Classification (NCBI taxonomy): domain Eukaryota; kingdom Metazoa; phylum Chordata; class Amphibia; order Anura; family Ranidae; genus Lithobates; species Lithobates sylvaticus. The sequence goes on from CM053031.1 coordinate 16,496,660, forward strand.
AAAATAGTTGTTCACAAATTTAACCACTTTCAGACCCGACCAATTTGCAGCCAAAGGACCAGGCCCCTTTTTGCGATTCGGCACTGAGTCGCTTTAACTGACAATTGCGCGGTCGTGCGACGTGGCTTCCAAACAAAATTGACGTCCTTTTTTTCCCACAAATAGAGCTTTCTTTTTTTGGTATTTGATCGCCCCTGCGGTTTTTATTTTTTGCGCTATAAACAAAAAAGAGCGACAATTTAGAAAAAAAAAACGCATTCTTTTTTATTATTTGCTATAATAAATATCCCCCAAAAATATATAAAAAAAAAAGATTTTCCTCAATTTAGGCCGATACGTATTCTTCTACATATTTTTGGTAAAAAAAATTGCAATAAGCGATTATTGATTGGTTTGCGCAGAAGTTATAGCGTTTACAAGATAGGGAATAGTTTTATAGCATTTTTATTAATAATTTTTTTTTTACTAGTAATGCCAGCGATTTTTATTGTGACTGCGACATTATGGCGGACACATCGGACAATTTTGGCACATTTTTTGGACCATTGTCATTTATACAGCAATCAATGCTATTTAAATGCATTGATTCCTGTATAAATGACACTGGCAGTGAAGGGGTTAACCACTAGGTGGCAGTGTAGGGGTTAAGTATGCCTAGGGGGGTCAGCTAGTGAATGCTGATCTCTGCTCCAATCACAGGGAGCAGAGATTGGCATCACTAGTTGCTAGGCAGAACGGGGAGATGCTGTTTATTTCCGCATCTCCCCGTTCAGCCTTCCCGTGAGACGATCGCTGGTGTCCCCACGGCGATCGAGTCCACGGGACCAGCGACCGTCCTCACGGGGCTCCCGACCGGCGCGAGCGCGCGCCACTTGCGGCGTGCGCCCGATGGCACGGCGGCATCTTAAAGGGGACGTATATATACGCCCTTATGCCTGTCCGTGCCATTCTGCCGACGTATATCGTCGTGCGCCGGTCGGGAAGCGGATTAAGTGCTGCTGAAAACTGATGACATGAATAAGGTGTTACATAATTCCATAGTAGGTGAGGTGGAAAAAAGACACAAGTCCATCAAGTCCAACTATGTGTTTGATTATATGTCAGTATTACATTGTAAATCCCTGTATGTTGCAGTCGTTCAGGTGCTTATATAATAGTTTTTTAAAACTATCGATGCCGCCCGATGCGACCACCGCCTGTGGAAGGGGATTCCACATCTTTGCCGCTCTTACAGTAAAGAACCGTCTACGTACTTTAAGGTTAAACCTTAAATTTGTCATTATGTGTTCTTTTTCTTTGGAAAGATACAACTTTTCGAAGTCCATTAAAGAGACGCTGCCAAAATGTTCTTTGGCCGCATGTGTTCACAAGTGTAAATGCATTTTTACAAAAATTCCCCTCAAAATTAAATTTTTTAAGTACCGTATTTATCGGCGTATAACACGCACCTTTTCCCCTTAAAATCGGGGGAAAATCGTGGGTGCATGTTATACGCTGATACCTGCCGATCTCCGCCGATCCCCCGCTGATTGTGAGGAAACGAGCGAGCGGAACCGAGATACACAAAGCCGAAGTATACTCGGCTTTACTCGGCTCCTCTCGCAAGTCACCTCCACTAATTGCAAGAAGAGTGAGCGTTGCTGACATACAGAAAGCCGATTGTACTTCGGCTAGTCTCGGCTCCTCTCGCAGTCCCGCCCCTGACTGTGAGCAGAGCCAAGTCTAGTACACACGGCTTTCTGTATGTCAGCGGCGCTCGCTCCTCTCCTCTCGCAATCAGTGGAGATGGGCAGGACTGTGAGCAGAGCCGAGTCTAGCCGAAGTACACTCGATTTTCTGTATCTCGGCTCCGCTCGCTCCTCTCCGCTCAGTCAGCAGGGATCGGCGCCAATTTTAAATCAGGGCAATTCTGCAAAGAGACTGGCAAATTTTTTATTATTATTATTGGTATTTATTATTATTAGATCGTTACGTTCCATTTGGTTAGATGCGGCATTCGTTATTTCAGATAATTTGTAACTTCGTAAATTCGTACTCGTTACGTTCACTAACAGACAAATTTGAAAGGGAATTCCAATACCGATAATTTAATAGTTAGTTATTATTTAGAATTAAACAGATTTTCTTTCTTTTTTCAGATTTTCGAATTTTCTCATTTTTGAATTTCCGAATTCCGAAAATTTGGAATTCCAAAAATCCGAAAATCCGAAATTCGGAATTCGGAAATTCGAAAATCCGAAAATGCGGAAATCCGAAATTTGGAAATTCCAAAATCCTAAAATTCGGAAATACGAAATTCGGAAATCCTAAAATTCGGAAATTTAGAAATTCGGAAATTCGAAATTCGTAATTTCGGAAATGTTGGGAATTTCGGAAATTCGTGATTTCGCTAATTTTTAAATTCGGAAATTCGGAAATTTCGGAAATTGAAAAATTCGGAAATTCGGAATTAACGAATTTGTCAAAATTTGTTAAAAAACGAATTAGGAACTAAATGAATTGCACATGTCTAATATATACTCAGTTTCCTTGTGGACTTCACGGCCCCACATTCCATATATATATTTTTACCCACTCACCTGTTTTCCAATAATATTGGCACTTTGTACGTTCAGATATTCCTTCATTATTGGTATTTCGTATGTTTAGTCACACCTTTACACACAATTTGATATTCAGCGCTACACTAATTTTTCTCCATTTTGCTCAGCTTTGTTTGTTTGAGTGTTAGCTGCTGTGTTTTTTTGTCTTTCACACTTTTCCCCCTTTTCCCCACCTAAAAGTTAAGGAGAATCTCCAGGATGGGACAAAGCCCCCCCCCCCCCCCAAAAAAAAACCCAGACATGGAATTTAACACTTCCTCACTTCATACAAATTGTGAAGCAAGATTTATAGCTAATGACAAGAGGAGGGAGTCTGCACCACAATTGACAGGTGTACTCTTCCAAATCTAATGTCATAATAATCAATATGGTGGTACAATTAAAGAAGCTTTGTTTGTTTGAGTGTTAGCTGCTGTGCTCTTTTGTCTGTCGCAATGTTTTCCCTCTTTTCCCCACCTAAAAGTTAAGGAGAATCTCCAGGATGGGACAAAGCCCCCCCCCCCCCAAAAAAAAAAAACCCAGACATGGAATTTAACACTTCATCACTTCATACTGTTGTGGATTTATTAATGCTTTGATAAAATGACTATTTCTGTTATGTATTAGACATGTGCATTCGTTTTCATCCGAATGCATTTTCGTCCGAATTTCTGGTATTTTCGTTATCGTTTTAACAAACGATAACGAAAGTGCAGAATCCGAAAAACGAAAGATCCGACATAAACAAATGCTTTATTTTCGTTGTGACAACAGTTCGATATAGATAGGAGATTCGACGCTGACAATAACAATCTGTGTCCATTGAACCTGTGGTCGAATGTGCCTAACCTTAACTCTATTAGTCCAATATTATTCTACATAGAGAGAAAAGATTTGGCGTAGAAAGGAAAGATTCGACGTAGAAAGGAAAGATTCGACATAGAAAGGAAAGATTCGACGTAGAGAGGAAAGATTCGACGTAGAGAGGAAAGATTCGACGTAGAGAGGAAAGATTGCTGCTGGAATTGGGTGGAATTGCAGCTAAACTATACAGAGTCATACAGTTTAGCTGCTCCGTCGAATTTTCTTTGAACTTTCGACAGACACCATAAGCCTTCAATGACAGATTCGACCTTAATTCATTTGGATTTTCGGACGAATGCAATTTTTAACGAAAAACAAATTAAATAAAAAACGAATTTCGGGAGTAACTAAATAAATTTATTTTTCGGACGAAAACGAAATTCCAAAACGAAATATTTCAGTGTGCACATGTCTATTATGTATACATATAAATGCTGAGTCTCCTTACTCAAAATGCCTCATCTAAGAGACCCCCCCCCCTCCCACGAGTGGGTTCAAGAGTCCACAACCTCACATCAGCAGAAATACCTGGATGAAGCTGACTGTAAGATGAGACACTTAGATAAGAGTCCTCCAATCTACAGATGACAACACAACTAGACTGTGATGATGTATTTGCAAACAATGTGTCATCTTTTACTATAAAGGGGGCTATGCCCAAGAGCAATAAAGGAAGTTCTTCTCTGAACAGTGTGTGTCAGTGTGTTACTTCTAACATGCATGCATGAACATTTTGATATTGGACCAGGTGCAGATAACTCGGTTCAGACATTTTAGTCTGAAATCCAAAACAATACAAATTGTGAAACAAGATTTATAGTAGACATGTGCAATTCGTTTTGTTTTTTTTCGTTTTTCTTTTTTTTTGGTTTTTTTCGTTCGTTCGTTTTCGTACGAATGAACGAATCGTTCGAATCGAACGAATCCGAACAACGAATCGTTCGAATCGTACGAATCCGATTAACGAATCATTCGAATCGAACGAATCCGAAAAACAACGAAAATCCGAAAAAAACAAATTAGAAACAACGAATGTACGAATGAAGAAAATCCGAAAAACGAAAACAGGAACAACGAAAATGAACGAAAAAATTCGTACATTCGTAACTTTTTTGTTTGTTGTTGAATTGGTAATTTTCTGTGTCTCTTACAATGGCGCTGCTTAACGTGCTTCGAATAGATTGAACGAAAAAATTTGTACATTTGTAACTTTTTTTTTCGATTCGTAACTTTTTTTCGATTCGTAACTTTTTTTTTTTTGTTGAATTGGTAATTTTCCGTGTCCCTTACAATGGTGCTGCTTAACGTGCTTCGAATGGATTGAACGAAAAAATGTGTACATTCGTAACTTTTTTTTTCGATTTGTAACTTTTTTTTCGATTCGTAAGTTTTATTTTTTTTGTTGAATTGGTAATTTTACGTGTCCCTTACAATGGTGCTGCTTAAAGTGCTTCGAATAGATTGAACGAAAAAATTCGTACATTCGTAACTTTTTTTTTCGATTCGTAACTTTTTTTTCGATTCGTAACTTTTTTTTTTGTTGAATTGGTAATTTTCTGTGTCCCTTACAATGGTGCTGCTTAACGTGCTTCGAATAGATTGAAAAAATTCATACATTTGTAACTTTTTTTTTTGATTCGTAACTTTTTTTTTCGATTCGTAACTTTTTTTCGATTCGTAACTTTTTTTTTTTGTTGAATTGGTAATTTTCCGTGTCCCTTACAATGGTGCTGCTTAACGTGCTTCGAATAGATTGAACGGAAAAATGTACGAATAAATACGAATGCGTCCGAATTTCGAATAAAACGAATAAACGAAAATTAAACTAACGAAAAAACGAATCAACGAAAAATAACTCTTACGAATGTACGAATCGTTACGAATACGAACACCGACGACTTACGAATGTACGAATCGTTAGGAATATGAACACCGACGACTTACAAATGTACGAATCGTTACGAATCAACGGAAACGAAAAAAACAAAACGAAAATAAACAATTTTTTTTCGGAAACGAAAAAAACGAAATGAAAATAAACAAATTTTTTTGTTGTGCACATGTCTAATTTATAGCTAATGACAAGAGGAGGGAGTCTGCACCACAATTGACAGGTGTACTCTTCCAACTCTAATGTCATAATAATCAATATGGTGGCACAATTAAAGAAAAAATCAGGTTCTCATTCTTTTAGCACCCCATTAAGGATTCTACTAATTTATGACTTGCTAACATGCACAAAATTGCGAGTTGGTGACAGTTAAAGGATTTAATTCACTGTGACAGGCTTGCTTTAAATCTGTCAAAGTCATTAAAAAATGTGTTAAAATAAAAATTTGCCTCTCTGACAACTCTGTTGTACGTTTCAATACCAGCAGCAGATACAAAATTATTGTAATTTTTCATCTGGAAACTTCCTGCACTTTTGATGCTCCTTTTTTTTTTTTTTTTTTCCCCTGCAATTCAGCAGAGCTGGCAAACTCATGTCATCTATTATCAAAGTAAAAGGAGAATTCTAGACATAAAATTCCCCGCCACCCCCACATCAAAGATAGAAAGTCAGAGATTCTTCTGTGCTAGTTTGAAGCTTTGAAGGATATAGTTGGAGTTGAAGGATACAGTAAGTGAATCATTTTAGGTGTAGTTTAAAAATGACTGCACCTGTTTATCCATCCGTGAGCCGTACCTGTAGAACAATAGGGAATAATATCTCTTCTTACCTCATCGGGTTTCTCCGCTCGGCTCTGGAGATCAAATTGAATAATTTGGTCACACCAAATGATTCCTCTCAAATAGGCATTCAGCTATCTCTCCTTCCAATTTCAAGCTTTGATTGACCATCCGGGCTTTATGGCTGAAATGTTAAAATATATTTAGAGAATGTCTTGTCATCTGCCATTTTTTTAGAAGCGGGATTTTCTCCTTCGCAACTGAAGTTTTAGGTTAATGGCAATGGCCATTTCCCTAAACCCAATCGGGTGGTAACAGAACTTATAAAAAGAAAATGAAGGTTTCTGGATACATATCTGCATGTAGTAGACATGTGCACAACAAAAAAATGTGTTTATTTTCGTTTCGTTTTTTTCGTTTCCGTTGATTCGTAACGATTCGTAAATTCGTAAGTCGTTGGTGTTCGTATTCGTAACGATATGTATTTTCGTAAGAGCTATTTTTTCCTTGATTCGTTTTTTTTCTGTTAGTTTAATTTTCGTTTATTTGAAATTCGGACGCATTTGTATTTTTGTAGATTTAGTTACATTCGTACTTTTTTTGGATTGATTTATTCGTATTTTCGTAACATTGTTTTCGTAGATTCGTAATCGGAGCATAATTCATAATGTTATGTAATGTGTATGCTATTATTACATTTTAAGAGACACGGAAAATTACGAATCGAAAAAAAAAAATAAAAGTTCTGAATGTACGATTTTTTTCGTTCAATCCATTCGAGGCACGTTAAGCAGCGCCATTGTAAGGGACACGGAAAATTACCAATTCAACAAAAAAAAAAAAGTTACGAATGTACGAATGTTTTCATTCATTTCGATTTTCGTTGTTCCTGTTTTCGTTTTTCGGATTTTCTTCTTTCGTAGTTTCGTTGTTTCTGTTTTGGTTATTTCGGATTTTCATTGTTTTCGTATTCGTTCAATTCGAACTATTCGTTATTCATTAAATTTTTTTGCGAATCGTTCGGAAAATAACGAAAAAAAACGAAAAACGAAAAAAAAACTAAACGAATTGCACATGTCTAGCATGTAGCACTGGGACAGCCCCCCCCCCCCCCCCCCAGGGCCTAGGGCAGCCTTTCTCAACCTTTTTGAGGAAACCTTAAAACACAGGTGTCAAACTGGTGACCCTCCAGCTGTATGTGAAACTTTAAGTCCCATTGAGGCATTGCAAGGCTGACCCTGTTTTAAAAAACCCTAGCCTAAGGCAAGCAAAAAATATGCCGGAAGTTTGTGTCCAGGTTTGAGAGTTTGAATCAAACCCTTATATAGGTCTCCTAACTGTTTCTCAATGAGTCCAATCAGATCCATGTCTCTAGACCTTAGGAAGGGGGAGGCATTTCCCCTGATATAGATAAATAACTGGTTAATAGTGCGCTAGATCCTTGAAAACTAATCCACAGTGAAAAAACACATATAATATATTGTCCATACACATATGATTGCTGATGTATAGACTCTATATCAAAAATCCATTATACCGTGATCATAAAAAAAAACAAAAAAAAAAGGAAAAGGCGTAGACAGAAAGTCACCACCACCTCAGTTTTGACTGCCTGCTCACTTTCCAGGAGTTTGCAGACTTTCCCTTGAGAAAGTCACATTTCTGCAGACTGGTAAGTAGTACTGGTAAGTAGTATGTAGTATGTCCACAGTCTCGGGTAATCTCATGCAGTATGTCCGCAGCCATGAGATTACCAGAGACTGCGGACATACTGCATGAGATTACCAGACTGCTGACATACTGCATGAGATTACCAGACTGCTGACATACTGCATGAGATTACCTGTGAATTGGGGCCCCGATGACAGCTTTGCAGAGTGCACAGAGGACACAGGGGGCTGTATTCACGCGCTAGCCACAGACAGGGGGTGGGGCCGGGAGCTCCACTCGGAACAGAGCAGCTGTAGTTAGAGCAGTGATCATAGTGGGCGCGTCAGTGGAGCTACCGCCCCCCCCCTCAGACCTCTGTATTCCCCAGCCAGTATAGAGGGGGTGGGGCCAGGAGCTCCACTGAAGCGCCCACTCCAATCACTGCTCTAACCGAGCATACAGGCTACATGGGGCAGGGTCAGTGGAGCTCCCGGCCCCACCCCACCCCCTCTCTGCTGGCTAGATCGGGAACACAGCCTCCTGTGTCCTCTGTGCACTCTGCAAAGCTGTCATCGGGGGCCCCAATTCACGGGTAGCGCGGGCCCCCCTACAAAGTTTGGGCCCAGGGCATGTTCCCCGTTTGCCCTGCACTAAAGACGGCCCTGCTTATAGGAAGCGTCGGCCGGCGGCGCGGCAGGGGCCCCAGGCCAGCTCGGGGCCCCAAGCAATTGCTTGTTTTGCCTGTCCTGTTGCGACGGGCCTGCCTGTACTCACAATATATCCAGGGACAGTTGATTGCCTCCTTCCAACTTCCAAGCGAGACCTTACCCCACTAATACCAGACTAGATCTTCAGCAAGCCAGCCCTTTAGTCAGTTCTCTTTAACTTCAGCATCCAGCATCCAGGAAAGAACATGGTAGCATTGACCTTGAGGGCAGCAGTCCTCCAGGCTGGACTGATCCTCTGCAGGAAAAGACCCAGTGCTCAGTGTGCTCAGAGAATTTGAACAGAAGCCCAGCATTCCTATCCCTGCTCCCTGGGATTGGCCAAGGCTGCATAAATATTTATACTGCCATCTGCATAGCTCCACACCTATGTTCCAGAGAACTCTCACAGCTCTATGGAACACGGATATGAGAACACCAAACAGACCGAAAAAAATCAGCTGCACTGGCTACAGTCAGCAAAACTAAATTTACCTGACACAATATTTACAGCCACACTGAATGCAGTGAGCCAAGCTAAATTTACCAATCAAAACACACTCAGCCAGGGGCGGACTGACAACTCATGGGGCCCCCGGGCAATAGGAGTTTATGGGGCCCCCAGGCAATCAGAGATTATGGGGCCACACAGTATACACACACACAGTATACAATCACACAGTATACACATACATGTACACAAAGTATACACATACATGTTTCTATTGGCCGGGAAGGTACTGGAGAGGTGGGGCAGCTATAATCTCTGGATTTTTAGACCAAAAGGATGTTGGTAAGGGACATTTCAGAAACAGATGTAAAAAAAAACACAGATTTTTTACATACTGTCCCTGGTTTTACTTAGGCTGGCAACCCTGATGGGGCCCCCTAGTGGCCCGGGGCCCTCTGGAAGTGCCCGAGTGGTCAAATGATCAGTCCGCCCCTACACCCAGCTCCACTGAACACAGTAAGCCAGAACTAAATCTAACTAAACCTAACACCTATCTAGAAGGGTGCTGGATGAGCAATGTGAAAAACCACCACCTTATCCTTTGAATAGCGACAGGATCGCAGTAAGACAATGAACGTGGGAGGAGCAATTAGCAGAATACAGTACACAATTTCCTTAGCATTTAGCCTTGCTGGCAAAGAAAACGGACCAAATTAAAATCAGGTAGTAGCATTTCAATAAAAAAGACAGAAGTCTCAGTTGGCAAAGATAAGTACAGAATAACAAGGGAAGCGAAGAACAAATAACAATGGTCCAACAACAAATTGCCATCAAATTATATTTGTTCCTGGGAAGCTCTGATGAATTTTTTTTTTCCCCAAGACCACTTGATAAATGAGCCTGATTAAGTCTGTTTCTTTGACGAGCGCAATACATGTTTTATTTTGGTTATTGCCGATTAAGCCTAATTAGTGTGCACTTACTCCGTTATAGCCTTGCAATAAACACTTTGCAACGACGAGCTATCCCTCTGGGAATGAAAAGAATAGTCAAGCTTGCTTTCCAACATGTATAAAATGTTTATTTTGTGCAATAAACGATACAACATAATACAAATTATTGATTTTTTTTTTTTCTGACACTAATGCTCCCATCTTTTGTGAGGGTAATGAAAATTAATTGGGAAGAATGGTATAGCCTTGCCTCGCGAAGGTCTTGTAATTAAAAGGCAAGCCGCAAGCTTGTTTTAGAAGCAGAGCTACGAGTGGGCCACCCATGTTGTAAAATGTTGAATTCATTCTGTATGAAAGCCAACTCGCTCCTCTCCAAATGTTTCAATGTGGTTTCTGTGATGCCGTATTTGTTTACTGGCTTGGCGAACCGCCTTCTCTCCTCTTATCGTGGCGATGATAGTAATCAGCTCCACACTAGATGTAAAGTAGTAATATGGTCCTCTCAACAGCTGTGACTTGACAATACTTGCAGATAGTGGTAACCCTTGACAAGACATGGACTACAAATAGATATTTGATTACGACACATAGGCCTTAAGCCCCGTACACACGATCGGATTTTCCGACGGGAAATGTTGGATGTCAGGCTGTTGGCGGAAAATCCAACCGAGTGTGCGCTCCATCGGACATTTGTTGTCGGACTTTCCGCCAACAAATGTTGGCTAGCATGTCTTTAAATTTTCCGCCAACAAATGTCTGTTGTCGGATTTTCCGGGCTTGTGTACACAAGTCCGTCGGACAAAAGTCCAAAGTACAAACACGCATGGTTGGCAGAAGCAGTCGGTCTTGTAAACTAATATTTGTAATGGAGAATTAACATTCATGACGTGGCAAATTCTGAAATCTGGAAATGCAGCGCACAATTCTCTTCTTCTTTAATGGGATAATAATGAAGCTGCTTTGCTGGTGATACTGATGGATTTATTGCAAACACATTTTCAAAGGTTTTTTTTTTTCTAGTGATATCAAGAATAATATTATTATGTTTTTTTTTTTTTTTTTAATTGATGCAAGTAACCACAACACCATTATCCCGTAGTTTATAAGATTAAATATACAACTATGTGGGGGTCCCTTGTCAATTTTACATTGTATTTTTTAAAATGTAACTGCCTACTCCCAAACTGTCATTTGAAGTAAAACACATAGGGGCTGATTTACTAAGATGAATGTGCTGCGCAGGTTCAGACCTTAATTGGTGCGCCAGATAAATTATTAATTGAGTGTATGAACCGGTGCACGTATAAGCGCAACACATAATATGCGATAATAATATGCCATTGTTAATAGCGCACGTCGTTATCATTAAAACAGTTCATTCACACGCGCGACTTGGGCGACTTTACAACTTGACTTGGGGTGACTTACAACAGGACTTGGGGCGACTTACAACACGACTTTAAGTCGCCCCCAGGCCAGGCGACTTTAGTTTAAAAAAAACAGCATAGGTTCCCCTCTAAGAGCACACCAGGCCCTTCAGGTCTGGTATGGGTATTAAGGGGAACCCCGCACCAAAAAAAAAAACGGCGTGGGGGCCCCCTCAAAATCCATACCAGACCCTTATCTGAGAACGCAACCTGGCAGGCCACAGGGAAAAAGGGGGGAAGAGATAGCGCCCCCCCTCCTGCCCTCAACATTGGGAGGGTGCTTTGGGGTCCTCCCAAAGCACCTTGTCCCCATGTTGATGAGGACAAGGGCCTCACCCCCACAACCCTGGCCAGTGGTTGTGGGGGTCTGCAGGCGGGGGGCTTATCGGAATCTGGAAGCCCCCTTTAACAAGGGGACCCCCATATCCCGCCCCCCTGTGTGAAATGGTACCATTTCACCAAAAAAGTGACAAAAGTGTTAAAAATGACAAGAGCCAGTTTTTGACAATTCCTTTATTTAAGTCTTCTTCTTTCCATCTTCTTCCTTCTTCTTTCCTTCATCCTTTGGTTTCTTCCTCCATCTTCTTCTTCCTCCATCTTCTTCTTCCTCCGATCCTCAGCTTCTTGCTCCGGTTTTCTTGTCCGGCATCTTCCTCCATGGCGTCTCTTCTTCCTCGCTTCATTCTCGGGCCGGAGGCTCGGAACTTCCACCTTCTTTTAATCCTGAGTTAAAGATGCCGTGCACCATGTCTATAGCGGCGCACCAATCGCCTCCTCCCGCGCGCCGGCAAGATAATAGGAAATGGGAAATTGCTGTGTTACAGGCTCAAATGTTTTGTAAATACGAAAACAGCCATTGCGCATCTCTGTGCGCCGCAACTCATGGCGCAAACCTTTTGTAAATCAGCCCCATAGCCAAGTATTATTCTACACAATTTTTTAATTGTGCATTAAAAAATAAAATAAAATTAGACATGCTATCTGCCAATAGAACTTAACCAAAAAGTGCATTCTATGTATCCAAAAATATTGAAAATATACCAAATTAAATCATTATTATTCAACCAAAAAAAATGTCAAAGCAATAACTCCAAGGCCAATAATAAATAACACGTTATCGCCTCCGATTCCACAACATGTCTGGTTGACAAACAGCCTTTGGGAAACTAAATGAAAAGCGCTAATTGAAAAACGTGAAAAGAAAAGAACGAGTCAATGCTCACCAAACTTCTACTAACATGAAATTAGCAGAAAGAGCCCAAAGGGTGGTGCTAAAGAGCTGAAAAACCACGTAGTACATCTAGTATGTCACTACGTTTGTAATTGTTGGCCAACATTTGGGTGACCATGTGTATGCAAGACAAGTCTGAGCCAACACCCACAATTCCATGGTTTTATTGTTGAAAAGTCTGATCGTGTGTACGGGACTTTAGGAGATCAGGATGGAGTTTTAGCAGAAGTAGCAGTTTAATTGTCCCCTTAATTTGGCAGTCAGTATTTCTAGTGCTCCCTTACTTTGATGTCAGTAGTTTTAGAGCACCCTTGCTTCAGCAGTCAGTGGTCTCTTACTTTTGTAATAAGTAGTTTCAATGCCCCTTACATTGGCACACTGTAGATTTAGTGGACCCTTACTTTGGCATCAATGGTTTTAGTGTCCTTTCAGTTTGGTGGTTAGTAATTTACATGCCCTTGTACTTTAGCAGGCATTAGTTTTAGTTGCCTTTTACTTTAACAGTTAGCAGTTTTAGTGCCCCCTTGCTTTGGCAGTCAGTAGTTCAAGTGACACCTTACTTTGCTGGTCAGTAGTTTTAGTGACCCATTAGTTTAGTGGTCAGTAGTATTAGTGACCCATTAGTTTAGTGGTCAGTAGTTTTAGTGCCACCTTACTTTGGCAATCAGTAGTTTTAGTGCCCCTTTAGTTTGGTGGTCAATAGTTTTAGTGTCCCTTTAGTTTAGCGGTCAGTGGTTTTGGTGCCACCTTACTTTGGCAGTCAGTAGTTCAAGTGACACCTTACTTTGCTGGTCAGTAGTTTTAAGAGCCTCCTTACGTTGGCGGTCAGTGGGAATTAAAGAGTCAGAGACTTGGTGTGAGTGGACTGCTAAACTGAAAACGGGCTGATGGTTTCTTGTTCCAAAACTGTTCTCTGAAGAGTGACGACTATCCAGGGATGGTCAGGCAGGAGATCAATGAAACCAAGGGGGTCACACTAATGCCCCGTCCACACGGTCGGACGGACATTCCTCCCACAAAATCCATCTGATTTTTTCCAACGGATTTTGTCCGAAACTTGTGTAGCACACACATGGTCGGACAAAGTTGTCGGAAAATCCGATCATTCCGAACGAGGTGACGTACAAAACGTACGACGGGACTACGTACAGGGCAGTAGCCAACAGCTTTCATCTCCAAATTTCTTCTGAGCATGCGTGGCACATTGTGCATCGGAATTCTCTACACACGATCGGAAAAAGTCAGATCGGATTTTGTTGTCGGAAAATTTTAGATCCTGCTCTCCAATTTTTTCCGTCGGAAATTCTGACTGAAAAAGCCTGCTAGAGCCCAAATTATCAAATTTTCCGACAACATAATCCGATCGGACTTTTTCCATCGGAATATTCGACCGTGTGTATGGGGCATAAGACACACCCTATTAGGCCCTCCTGCCTGAGGTATGCCAATGATTTCATATCTTTCCTCTGACTTACAGGGCATCAGGAAAGTAATCACAGGACTTCGCTTTTTTCAACATTTTGTAATGTTACAGCCTTATTCCAAAATGGATTCAATTCATTATTTTCCTCAAAATTCTACAAACAATACCTAATAATGACAACACAAAAGAAGTTTGTTTGAAATCTTTGCAAATTTATTAAAAATAAAAACAAAAAGATCACATGTACATAAGTATTCACAGCCTTTGCAATGACACTCAAAATTGATCTCAGGTGCCTCCTGTTTCCACTGATCATCCTTGAAATGTTTCTACAACTTGATTGGAGTCAAACTGTGGTAAATTCAGTTGGTTGGACATGATTTGGAATAGCACACACTTGTCTATATAAGGTCCCACTGTTATCAGTGCATGTGAGAGCACAAACCAAGTCATGAAGTCCAAGGAATTGTCTGTAGAACTCCAAGACAGGATTGTATGGAGGCACAGATCTGGGGAAGGGTACAAACAAATGTCTGCAGCATTGAAGTTCCCAATGAGCACAGTGGCCTCCATCATTTGTTAATGGAAGAAGTTTGGACCCACCAGGACTCTTCCTAGAGTGGGCCACCCAGAGCGATCGGGGGAGAAGGGCCTTGGTCAGGGAGGTGACCAAGGACCTGATGGTCACCCTGATAGAGCTCCAGCGTTTCTCTGTGGAGAACCTTCCAGAAAAACAACCATCTCTGCAGCACTTCACCAATCAGGCCTGTATGGTAGAGTGGCCAGATGGAAGCCGCTCTTCAGTAAAAGGCACATGACAGCCCACCTGGAGTTTGCCAAAAGGCACCTGAAGGACTCTGACTGTGAGAAACAAATTTTTCTGGTCTGATAAAACAAAGATTGTACTCTTTGACCTGAATGGCAAGCGTTATCTCTAGAGGAAACCAAGCACCGCTCATCACCTGACCAATACCATCTCTACAGTGAAGCATGGTGGTGGCAGCATCATGCTGTGGGGATGTTTGTAAGCGGCAGGAACTGGGAGACTAGTCAGGATCGAGGAAAAGATGAATGCAGCAATGTACAGAGACATCCTTGATGAAAACCTGCTCCAGAGACTGGGGCGAAGTTTCATCTTCCAACAGGACAACGACCCTAAGCACACACCCAAGATAACAAAGGAGTGGCTACGGGACAACTCTGTGAATGTCCTTGAGTGGCCCAGCCAGAGCCCAGACTTGAACCCGATTGAACATCTCTGGAGAGATCTGAAAATGGCTGTACACCGACACTCCCCATCCAACCTGATGGAGCTTGAGAGGTCCTTCAAAAAGGAATGAGAAAAACTGCCCAAAAATAGGTGTGCCAAGCTTGTAGCATCATACTCAAAGAGACTTGAGGCTGTAATTGGTGCCAAAGGAGCTTCACCAAAGTATTGAGCAAAGGCTGTAAATACTTATGTACATGGGATTTTTTTTATTTTTAATAAATTTGCAAAGATTTCAAACTTCTTTCACGTTATCATTGTAGAATTTTAAGGAAAATAATGAATTTTATAAATTTTGAATTAAGGCTGTAACATAACAAAATGTGGAAAAAGTGAAGCGCTGTAAATACCGTATATACTCGAGTATAAGCCGACATTTTCAGCACATTTTTTATTCTGAAACCCCCCCGCCTCTCTGCTTATATTCGAGTGAGGGTCTCCTGCTGTGTCGTGCAGTCTTAACTGTTTGGCGGCCGTCCACTGTAACAAAGCCCCGCCTCCTCCTCATCCATGATAGACGGAACACTGAACACTGATACAATGCTGGGAAACTGAATCAGTGTTCCGTCTATCACAGACGAGGAGGAGGCGGGGCTTTCTTACAGTGGACAGCTGCCGAACAGACTGCAGTTGCATGACACAGCGGAAGACACCCGCTGTGTGTAATCAATGGTGATGCTGCAGATGGGCACAGTGAGGCTGCAGATGGGCACAGTGAGGCTGCAAATGGGCACAGTGAGGCTGAAGATGGGCACAGTGAGGCTGCAGATGGTCACAGTAAGGCAGCAGATGGGCACAGTGAGTCTGCAGATGGGCACTGATGATACATGTGGGCACAGTGAGGCTGCAAATGGGCACAGTGAGGCTGCAGATGGGCACAGTTATGCTGCAAATGGACACAGTGAGGCTGCAGATGGGCACAGTGAGCTTGCAAATGGGCACAGTGAGGCTGCAGATAGTCACAGTAAGGCAGCAGATGGTCACAGTAAGGCAGCATATGGTCACAGTAAGGCAGCAGATGGGCACAGTGAGTCTGCAGATGGGTACAGTGAGGCTGCAAATGGGCACAGTGAGGCTTCAGATGGGCACTGATGATACATGTGGGCACTGATGATACATGTGGGCACAGTGAGGCTGCACATGGGCACAGTGAGGTTGCAAATGGGCACAGTGAGGCTGCAGATGGGCACAGTGAGGCTGCAGGCACTGATAATACAGATGGGCACAGTGAGGCTACAGATGGGCACAGTGAGGTTGCAAATTGGCACAGTGAGGCTGCAGATGGGCACAGTGAGGCTGCAGATGGGCACTGTTTACCAGTAGCATCTGCATTTCCCACCCTAGGCTTATACTTGAGTCAATAAGGTTTCCCATTTTTTTGTGGTAAAATTAGGTGCCTCAGCTCATATTCGGGTCGGCTTATACTCGAGTATATACGGTAATATGAAACACAAGGGTGTTTTATCTCTGAAAAAATGTATATATCTGAGGTGTGTTTTCCTCTGATTCACTGAAACCTTTTCTGGCTATCCCTGTCTGGAAAGCACTTCTACTCATTTTGGTTATGTTTCCAGTACTCATTATTTCACAAAAGATACTTTATCACGTCTTTGATCCATCTAGTTTCGAGTCCATCCTTCCGCCTCAGGAACCATTCCTGAATACGGTCTTCTGCATCTGCCCTCACCATGAAATGCAGCCGGAATTGCAAATTCAATATGTCACCGCAAACGTGTTTTACTAATGGCAATCATTTCTCTGTTTACCGTGATCAATTTGAAAAATGAGCATCTCATTTTCTCACAAGCGCTACAGCCATATATTATGTGCTTTCATAAAACTTGCTATTATCCTACAAATCAACATGCTTTCTTGTAATGAAAAAGAACATGCAGGGTACGGGTGACTAATAGAGCAGAGAGGAAAACTTATTTTGCTTGCGGCTTGCCTCCAATTTTTTATTTATTTTTTTACCGACAAGAATGGCGAAATGTCAGAATAAGAAAAGTGACGCTTGATCTTATGGAAAACATGTAACAGGTTGGCGTGCTCTTGTGAGCGAATGTTACACCAAGAGCCTTTCGTATCATCCAACATGTCTTCATTATCACAAAAGGACACGGAAAGGTCAGCGGTCTGCAATTCCGAGAACATGGGATACGCCGAGTCTGCTTTTGTGTCTTTTCCAATTTGTTCAGAACTGTTGGTGGGTTTTACTGGAGGAATAGGTCAGCGTTGGGACCGGCCATTTTTAAAATATTTATAACCGATATAACATCCGATATAACATTTTGGGATTACATTTAAAATTTCTGTAATACATAAAGAAAAAATATCATGGGATTTTCGAAGGTGTCTGACACTCGTGAATTATATGAATAATATACCAATTTTTATTGTAATATACAATAAAACTTTAAAAAGATGAAGGATAAAAATCCATCAAGAATCATTCAATATGGTTCACAAATGTAGTTACTCTACATGTTTCGCCAGTTATTGGCTTCTTCAGGAGTTTTGTGAATGCTACATAATACACCACAGAAGACTTGATGTGAAATTGTACCAACAAAAGCAAGTATTACCCATCCACTGTACATCCAAGAGTTGCCCCACAGGTAAGTATTAGTGAGCCATAGGAGTGGCACAGGTCAACCATATATTCCCCAATAATACAATTGTCAGTGTATGTAGATCAAAGGACTTCCATTCAGATCTTCAAAGAGAAAATGGGAAAAACACCCCCCCCCCTTCACCCTTAAAGGGCACTGCCATTATTTAGTTGTAGGATTTATGCCCCGTACACACGGTCGGATATTCCGATGGAAAAAGTCTGCTAGGATTATGTTGTCGGAAAATCCAATCATGTGTGGGCTCTAGCTGACTTTTTCCGTCGGAATTTCAGACAGAAAAAATTTGAGAGCAGGATCTCAAATTTTCCGACAACAAAATCCGATCAGACTTTTTCCGATCATATATGTAGACAAAGTGCCACGCATGCTCAGATCAAATTACGAGATGAAAGCTATTGGCTACTAGCCTCTACGTCAGGGGTCTCAAACTGGCGGCCCTCCAGCTGTTGCAAAACTACAACTCCCATGAGGCATTGCAAGGCTGACAGTTACAAGCATGACTCCCAGAGGCAGAGGCATGATGGGACTTGTAGTTTTGCAACAGCTGGAGGGCCGCCAGTTTGAGACCCCCTGCTCTACGTAGTTCTGTCGTACGCATCGAACGTCACCACATTCGGAACGATCACATTTTCCGACAACTTTGTCCAACCGTGTGTATGCAACACCAGTTTCGGACAAAATCCGTCGGAAAAAAACGGACAGATTTTGTGGTCCGCATTTCCGACCTTGTGTACGGGGGCTTAGACTTAGCATGTGGCCCAAAAAAATGGCATCGGGGGATGAAGTTCTTTATGTATTACTCATTGTGGGATGCGGTGCCCTTGATGTCCTTGGTTCACCGGTACACATGTCCAAAGTAATTCGATTACCATTTCTGTGTTTGCAGATGATGACAAGGTATGTAGTGATATAACGACCTTATAGGATGTCTTCAACCTACAAGCAGACCTTAATGCATTCTTTTATTGGGCAACTGTATGGCAAACGAGGTTTAACCACTTGCTGACCAGCGCACGCCGATATACGTCCTAACTTTGAGGACGGATATCGTTGTTATTGCAGTAGCTAGCTGCCATAACCCCGGTATCCTCGTATTCGGCGGGTGGTTGGCTACAAGATAAAAGTGCTCTCTGCAGTGGATTCGCTGCAAGATCACTTTTATCGGTGATGGGAGAGGCCCCCCCTCCCGCCGCGCCCTGCAAGATCACTTTTATCGGTGGTGGGAGAGGGCCCCGGGGCTTACCGGGGCCTTCGGCAGCGGCGGAGGTGACCCCGTCCTTTCATGTCAGTGGCATGGAGACGAGTGATGGGAAGATGGCCCCCACCCGTCTCCATGACATTGCAGGGCGGAAGCGACGTCAAAACATCACTTACTTCCATAGCTCTTTAAGGGTAATTTTTTTAAATCATTTTTTTAAATGCCAATTTTTTTTTTTGTGTAAATATGATATCTGAGGTCTTTTTGACCACATATCTCATATTTAAGAGGTCATGTCAATGCTTTTTCTATTACAAGGGATGTTTACATTCCATGTAATAGGAATAAAATGAAATTTTTTTTTTAAACAGTGTAAAAATAAAAAATAAAAGGTAAAATAATTTCAAACACGCCCTGTCCCGACGAGCTCGTGTGCAGAAGTGAACGCATACGTGAGTAGCGTCCGCATATGAAAACAGTGTTCAAACCACACATGTGAGGTTTGAACACCTCTGTAACTCAAAACATGCAATGTTTTTTAAACGTTGCCTATGGAGATTTTTAAGGGTAAAAGTTTGTCGCCATTCCACGAGCGGGCGCAATTTTGAAGCGTGACATGTTGGGTATCAATTTACTCGGCGTAACATTATCTTTCACAATATAAAAAAAAATTGGGCTGACTTTACTGCTGTCTTCTTTTTTAATTCAAAAAAGTGTATTTTTTCCCAAAAAAAGTGCGCTTGTAAGACCGCTGCGCAAATACGGTGTGACAGAAAGTAGTTCAACGACCACCATTTTATTCTCTAGGGTGTTAGAGAAAAAATGTGTAATGGTTGGGGGTTCTAAGTAATTTTCTAGCAAAAAATACAGTTTTTAACTTGTAAACAACAAATCTCAGAAAGAGGCTCAGTCCTTAAGTGGGTAATGTTGAGGAATATAAAAATATGCACTTGGGGGCAAAAAACATACATAACATATGTAGCACCCTCCTAGAATAGTGTAGATTGTTAGGTAAAAATACTTAGCTCCTCTGTAATCAGTGAAGCAGGGGTTGATTATTCAGGCCTGCTCAGTGTCTCGCAGGCTGCTGCTCTGATTGCTTCTCCCTGTATTCTAGAATTATAGTGGGAGGAAGAACAGAGTACGCAGCCTGAATATTTATGACATGTATGTAAACATGGGGAGCAGAAAAGAATAGTCAAAAGACCTGCGTAACAAGGTAATGAAACTTTACAAAGATGGAAAAGGATATAAAAATATATCCAAAGCCTCCTTGAATATGCCAGTCAGTACTGTTCAATCATTTAATAAGAAGTGGGAAATGTGGGAATCTCTTGATACCAAGCCAAGGTCAGGTAGATCAATAAAGATTTCAGCCAGAACTGTGACAGGAATTGTTTGGGATACAAGGAAAAACCCACAGGTAACCTCAGGAGAAATACAGGCTGCTGTACAAGAAGCCTTTGCTGTACAATTTCCACAAAAAAGCCTGGTTACAATATGCCCAACAACACCTTGACATGCCTAATTGGCTTTTTTTTTTTGTGTCACCTGTGTCTGTACCAAGGCCAAACATTCCAGGGTATGTAAACTTTTTATCAGGGCCATTTGGGTGATTTCTGTTATCATTATGATTTAACCAGTTCCCGACCAGATCACACACATTTATGCCCCATACACACAGTCGGAAATTCTGACGGAAAAAGTCCGATCGGATTATGTTGTCGGAAATTCCGATCGTGTGTGGGCTCTATCGGACTTTTCCGTGGGAATTTCCGACCGAAAAAGTTTGACAGCTGGATCTAAAATTTTCTGACAACAAAATCCGATCTGACTTTTTCCGATCGCGTGTAGAGAATTCCGACGCACAAAGTGCCACGCATGCTCAGAAAAAATTTGGAGACGAACGCTATTGGCTACTGGCCTCTACGTAGTCCTGTCGTACTTTTTAGACGTCACCTCGTTCCGAATGATCAGATTTTCCAACAACTTTTTGCGAACGTGTGAATGCAAGTCAATTTTCGGCCAAAATCTGTCTGAAAAATCAGACGGATTTTGTGGTCGGAATGTCCGACCATGTGTATGGGGCATTACAGCGGCACAATGGTTCCCTTTAGGAGCCGCCAGAGGGCGCGCGCATGCGCCCAGTGCACGGTGAGGGACCCGTAGCACGTGGTTGGTGGTCGTGATCGCCACCGGCCATGCGTGATTGTGTGCACGAGAGCCAGCACGGGGATTTGTGTGTGTAAACGCACAAATCCCTGTTCTGTCAGGGGAGAGGAGACATGTTGTTTGTTCCTAGTAAGTAGGAACAACGATTGGGCTCCTCCCCTAGTCAGTTCTATCCCCATACAGTTAGGGAACGCACATTTAACCCCTTACACAGTAATCAGTGCATATTTATAGCATTGATAGCTGTATAAATGTCAGTGGTCCCAAAAATGTGTCAAAAGTGTCCGATCTGTCCATCGCAATGTGGCAGTACTGCTAAAAATTGCAGATTGCTGCCATTACTAGTAAAAAAAAAAAATGCCATAAAAATTCCATAAATCTATGCCATATTTTGTAGACGCTATAACCTTTGCACAAACCAATCAATATACGCTTATTGCAATTTTTTACCAAAAATATGTAGAAGAATATATATTGGCCTAAACTGATGAAAAATTTGTTTTTTAAAAACATTTATGGGGATATTTATTATAGCAAAAAGTAAAATATATATATTTTTTTTTCAAAATTGTCGCTCTTTTTTTTTTATAGCGCAAAAAATAATAACCGCAGAGGTGATCAAATACCACCAAAAGAAAGCTCTATTTGTGAGAAAAAAAGGAAGCAAATTTTGTTTGGGTACAACGGCGCACAACCGCGCAATTGTCAGTTAAAGCGACGCAGTGCCGAATTGTAAAAAGTGCTCTGGTCAGGAAGGGGGTTAAATCTTTTTTTTTAAGCACAATAAAAAAATTGTGTAGAATAATACTTGGCTATGTGTTTCACTTCAAATGACAGTTTGGGAGTCGGCTGTTACATTTAAAAAAAATTCAATGTAAAATTGACAAGGGACACCAACATAGTTGTATCTTTGATCTTATATCTTTGAGCATAATAGTATTATTCTTGATATCACTATAAAAAAAATAAGAAAAAAGTTTGCAATAATCAGTATCACCAGCAAAGCAGCTTCATTATTATACCATTAAAGAAGAATAGAATTGTGCGCTGCATTTTGAGATTTCATAATTTGCCGCGTCACAAATGTTAATTATTACATTACAAACTCTTATGCCGTGTATACACGATCGGATATTCTCGTCTGAAAAAGATCTGACGGTTTTCCTGACGGAATTCCGACGGAATTCCGCTCAAACTGTCTTGCCTGTCTTACGTCGCAGTGACGTACAACACTACAACGAGCCGAGTTCAATGCTTCCGAGCATGCGTCGAATTGTTTCCGAGCATGCCTAGGAATTTTGCTTGTCAGAATTGCTACAGACGATCGGAATTTCCAATAGAAACTTTTTCCGTCGGAAAAATTTAAAACATGCTCTCAATTCTTTGCTGTCGGAAATTCGGCCAGCAAAATTCCGATGGAGCCTACACACGGTCACATTTTCCGATTAAAAGCTCTCATCTGTCTTTTTCTGGCTGGAATTCCGATCGTGTGTATGCGGCATAAGTTTACAAGACCGACCGCTTCCGGCTCGTCCTTGCTTCCGAGCATGCGTGTTCGTACTTTGGGCTTTTGTCCGACAGACTTGTGTACACACGCTCGGAAAATCCGACAACAGACATTTGTCTGCGGAAGATTTATAAACCTGCCATCCAACATTCGTGTGCGGAAAATCCATCAATTGTCCGATGGAGCGCACAAACGGTCGGATTTTCCGCCAACAGCCTGTCATCAAACCCCCCGTCGGAAAATCTGATCGTGTGTGTATGCGGCTTTAGCCATTTCTGTCCAGGAGAGGAGCCGGTACAACTGTACATGACTGAAGGGCAGGCCGGAGGTCAGATTTAAAGAGATGATTTTTTGTAGCATTACAGGCAGTCCCCGAGTTACGAACGGCCTCAAATACCAGCCACTTGTGCTCCACGCTGGTCCTGGATACCTTTCGAGCACCTCCGGACACATCCCACACTGCTGTACTAGGCCCCAGATAACATAACAAGCGCCCGGAACAACTCACATCCATGCACCGGTGGCAGTTACACTTACGAACGCAGTGTTCCGACCGGAAGTTAAACTTACAAATGCAGTGTTTTGCGACTTACGAACAAACCTATAGTCCCTATTGTGTTGGTAACTCAGGGACTTCCTGTGTCCTGATATTATTTTATTCTGTATAGCGTTTGTTTTGTATACAGAGCTTTTGAATGAACACACAGAGTCTATATGAAGAGCAGCAGGACCCCTAGAGGCTGTGGAAGGCGCTCCTCGGGGGACGGACACCACATGTTGAGTACCACGATAGGAATGTTCTGTTATTTCTGTTTGTGTTTATTAGCTGACAGATTGGAAAATAGCAATTAGCTGTTTCTTGGATTTCGCACAAAAATTTAAAATGCAAAGCATGAAAATAAATCCGAGCATCCATGTAATTTATGAGTCATTAATAGAGGTGTTATTTGTCTGATGATTTGATAAATTAGAGATGTTATTTTGGAATACAAAAATTAAAGACTAATGAGCTAGTCATTTTTTTTTTTTTTTAATCTTCTACCGCTAAATGTATTTTTTTCAAAAGCCCCTCCAATTTATCTGAAGTTACGAATTATCCGAAATAACGAATGCCGCATCTAAACAAAATGTAACGGAACAAATTAAAAATAAATAATAATAATACAAGGTTTTTATTATTATTATTATTATTTATTTATTATTAATTCATTATGTTCCATGTGTTTGTATACGGCATTCGTTATTTCGGATAATTTGTAACTTAAGATAAATTTGTATTGGTTACGTTCACAAACAGCCAAATTTTAAAAGGAAATTACAATACCTGTAATTTAATAGTAATAGTTAAGTTATTATTAGTTAATTATAAATTTAGATTTCCGAATTTCCGAATTTATGAATGTACGAATTTGCAAATGTACGAATTTACAAATTTTCGAATATTCTAATTTTCAGAATATTCTGAAAAATTCGTTAAACGGATTTTCGTTAATTCGGATATTTCCGAATTAACCACTTGACATCCGCGCTATAGCCGAATGACGGCCTCAGCGCGGATCTCAATTCCCGGGAGGACGTCATATGACGTCATCCCTTGTGCACGCTCCCTGCGCGCGCCCTGTAGTGGTCACTTAGTTACTGAGACTCGGGTGATCAGCGATCCGAGTAAGGGGCGGCCGGCCCCTTACCATGTGATCAGCTGTCAGCCAATGACAGCTGATCACATGATAAAAACAAAAGCTCGGTGATCGTTTTTTTTTTCTCCTCACGCTGACAGCGGAGGAGAAAAAAAAAAAAACCGATCACCGGCTTATCTTAAAGGGACATCGGTCCCACCTTGCAATGCCCACAAGTGCCACCTTGCAATGCCCATAAGTGCCACCTCGCAATGCCCATAAGTGCCACCTGCCAATGCCCATAAGGGCCACCTGTCAATGCCCACAAGTGCCACCTGTCAATGCCCACCAGTGCCACCTATCAATGACCACCAGTGCTGCCTATCAGTGTAACCCATCAGTGCCCATCACTGCCACCCATCAGTGCCCATCACTGCCACCCATCAGTGCCCATCACTGCCACCTATCGGTGCCCGTCACTGCCGCCTCATCAGCGTACATCAATGATGGACAAAAATTACCCATTTTATATTTTTATAACAAAATAAAAAAATTTTTTTTTAAATTCGGTCTTTTTATAAAATTTTAACAAAAAATAAAAATCGCAGAGGTGATCAAATATCACCAAAAGAAAGCTCTATTTGGGTACAGTGTTGTATGACCGCGCAATTGTCATTCAAAGTGTGACAGCGCTGAAAGCTGAAAATTGGTCTGGAAAGGAGGGGGGTTTAAGTGCCCAGTAAGCAAGTGATTAACGAATTTGTCGAAATTTGTTAAAAAACTAATTCGGAACAAAACGAATTGCACATGTCTAATAAAAACCCATTGACACAGGCCCTTAATTGGTTGAGCCACTTGTTAAATTATCTAATGGTGTTGTTGCTTCTTGAGTAAGCGTGAGATTCTGGACTGGAGACTCAACATCATTAGAGGAAGATTGATTATATGAGTAAAAAAGTCAGCGGAGGGCAAAACATTTCTAATAAGCTCTTATAAAGAGGGATGTTGCTGTGATTAGATCTGGCCCGCACCCAAACTAGCGGGTTGTTTGATGTGTAGCTTGCTGGGAAAGATTTCCACAGACAGAACCACATCATAGAGAAGGGTTGGAGCTCAGCTCAGTTTAATTCACGCAGGTGAACACAGTAGATGTTTTGTATGGATTACCATAATGCACTGATATCATTTCATATTTACTTTGATTCTGAAAAGCAGAAGTTCTCATTATTAGTGATATGAAGACCAGGGAATTTTAATCTAAAACGTACTATGCCCCATCAGTAAGGGCTGATTTACCTCTCTGCAATGTGTTATGTGCATTATGTTGCCATTAATATGAGTTGCTTGAGGGCAGCCCTTTGAAAAAAACAATAAAACTATGGGAATTAATACAAATATTAATTCCCTAAACATTTATCACCTACCTAGTGCCCACTCTACAGTATGTGTCTGTTGATCCACCCTGCAGTCATGTACTGATTACATAAGTGCAAGGTAGATCAGAAGAAATACATAGCTGGCACTAGGCAGGTAACACCAGGGCCGGTGCTACCACTAGGCAAACTAGGCAGCCACCTTGGGCACACTGCTGCCTAGAGCACCTGGCAACTGGTGTTCCTACTCTCTTCTCTCTGCAGCAAGCAACTAAGTCTCAGCATGAGAAGGCATGCTCCGTTCGCACATAGTGTCAGAGGCGCAGCGGCGGCAGAGGACTGCGTCTGTGTCCCGACTCCCGAATAAATGGAAGCAAGCAAACATTCATTGATAGGCACTGGTAGGGCTGCATTGAAGGGTGCCGGTGAGGCTGCATTGATGGGCACTGGTGAGGCTACATTGATGGGCACTGGTGAGGCTACATATGATGGGCGCTGGTAGGCTGCATTGATGGGCGCTGGTAGGCTGCATTGATGGGCGCTGGTGAGGCTACATTTGATGAGCGCTGGTAGGCTGCATTTATGGGCGCTGGTGAGGCTACATTTGATGAGCGCTGGTAGGCTGCATTGATTGGCACTGCTGAGGCTGCATTGATTGGCCCTGCTGAGGCTGCATTGATGGGCACTGGTGGGCTGCATTGATGGGCGCTGGTGAGGCTGCATTTGATTGGCGCTGGTGAGGCTGCATTGATGGGCGCTGGTGAGGCTGCATTGATGGGCGCTGGTAGGCTGCATTAATTGGAGCTTCATTAAAAAAGTGGGGTATACATGGGCAGTGTGTGGAGGGTGTGAAGGGGGTGGAGTCAGGGGTGGGGCAATAGGGAAGGGGCAGCAAAATGAGGTTTTCGCCTAGGGCAGTGATGGCGAACCTTGGCACCCCAGATGTTTTGGAACTACATTTCCCATGATGCTCCACTACACTGCAAAGTGCAGGTGCATCATGGGAAATGTAGTTCCAAAACATCTGGGGTGCCAAGGTTTGCCATCACTGGCCTAGGGTGTCAAAAAACCTTGCACCAGCCCTGGGTAATACACCTGTCCAGCCCATGCAGTGCTTGGCATGTGTAATTCAGTGTAGGTCTCCTCTACCCAGCGATACTGCCACCGATTCTCCCCCCACCTCTGTGCAATTGTTCGACTGATGCAGGTGAAGAGGGGGCATTGGTGTCTCCTGAGTCTGACATCCATCACTGTGTACATCTGCAACCTTCTTCCAACTCCGCTTATTTCTGCATCCCCTACTACCCTCTTCAACACTGATAACCTCTACATCTCCTTCCACTAGACATGTGCAATTTGCTTAGTTCTGAATTCGTTTTTTAGGAATTTCTGAATTTCCGAATTTTTCAATTGCCGAAATTTCAATTTAAGGATTTCCAAATTTCAGAATTTCCTGAAATTTCGAAATTCTGAAAATTTCGGAAATTCAGTGATTCAGGAGTTCGGAAATTCTAAATTTGGAAATTTTAAATTTCGGAAATTCAAAATTTTTGGAAATTCTAAATTTTGGAAATTCTAAATTTCGGAAATTCTGAAATTGGAAATTCTGAAAATTTCAGAAATTAGAAAATTTGAAAATTTGAAAATTCGGAAGTTCGGAAATTTGAAATTGGGAAACTTGAAAATTCTAAAATTTGGAAATTTATAAAAAACTAAAATAAGAATGAAAATCGAAAACCCGAAAATCTGAAATAATAACTAACTAATAATAAATATAAATTTATAGGTATTGGAATTTCCTTTCAAATTTGGCTGTTAGTGAACGTATTTAAACAAATTATCTGAAATAATGAATGCCGTATCTAAACAAATGGAACGTAACGATCTAATAATAATAAACAACAATAATAATAATAAAACCTTTTCAGTATTATTATTTATTATTAATTTGTTCCATTCTATTTGTTTAGATGCGGCATTCGTTATTTTCGATAATTCGTAACTTCAGATAAATTTGTATTCGTTACAATCACAAACAGCCAAGTTTGAAAGGGAATTCCAATACCTATAATTTAATAGTTAGTTAGTTATTATTAGTTAGTTATTTTTTCAAATTTTACAAATTTTCTAACTTTTGGATTTTCGAATTTCTGAATTTCCAAATTTTTGAATTACGAAAATTTGAAATACGGAAATTTGAAATTTGGAAATTTAAAAATTCAGAGATTCGAAATGCGAAAATTCGAAAAAAGCAACAAAATTAATAAAACGAAAATGAACGCATTTTTTTGTCAGTGCACATATATACCTTTCACCCTCTTCAAACACTGCTCACCTTTACATCCCCTACCACCCTCCCCAACACTGATCAGCTCTACATCTCCTGCCACCCTCTTCCAATGCTGCACAGCTCTGCATTCCCTGCCACCCACTTCCAACTCTGCTCACTTCTGCAACCTTTGCTACCCTTTTCCAACACTGCTTTGTATCCCCCTTCCATCCTCCTCCAGCACTGCTCACCTCTACATCACCTGCCACCCACGTCCAACACTGTTTTGCATCCCCTTCCATCCTCCTCCAAACACTGCTCACCTTTCCATCTTCTGACACCCACTTCCATCACTACTCGCTTCTGCAACCTTTGCTACCCTTTTACAACATGCTTTGCATCCCCTTCCATCCTCCTCAAACACTGATCACCTCTTCATCCCCTGCCACCTACCCAATGGAGAAAAGTACCAACCTAAGCACTATGCAAATTATCGAACCCCTGGTGGTGTGGTATACCTTTTGCTATGCGATTGCGCATGTTTCTATGTAGGGAAGATAAGTTTAGAATTTTGGAAGCGAGCTGTGACGGACCTCGTACCCAAGATGTCCGCCGTAACTGCTTCCTCTGTCCGGTACCACACAATCCAAGACCCCCTTAGCTTACCCAGTCACCAGACAACACCAGTGTAGGCTACATCAGGAATGCACTTTATTTGACATGTCACACTTATATACAGCTAGATGACTCACACCTAACCTAATTAGCATGAGCTAATTATCTTAATAAACACTGGACTCCTTCATTCAATTGCAGGGTTAATTAGCACACACAACAATAGGTGAAAAGCTTCTACAAGCCAGACTATAGTCAATTACATAACACAGGTGGCTGGAGTTCATGTCATTAGCGTCTCTTGCTAATGCCAAATACACATACAGATTCTATGTGTATTGGGGGGCCAGCATGGACCTGAATCCAAGTATCACCAGCTCAGGGGTCCCAGGCCTGCAGCTCAAAGAGCACTGTTCCCCCAAATGCCAGGGCCCATAATCCCAAGGCAACAGGCTCGCACTCAGTCCCCTCCAACAGCCTGTGTCTCGGCCAGGTCCGTCACATTTCTCCCCTTTCGGCAGGAGACTAACACAGGAGGAGACCCCAGACGGGTTGACTCCGAAGTTAGTCAGTGGTTCCAGTCCTCTAATGCCTGTACCCACACAGTACCCCAAACAAATTGTTCCAAACAGAGCACTCACCCAGCCAACCTCTGCCTCTCTCAAAGAACATATCCGCCGCTGGGGAGAGGCCTGGACTGGCCCTTCTCCCTGGAGTCTTTTCAGCCGCTGGAGAGAAGGCAGGGTGACTGGGCTCACTCCATCCTGCTGTTGGGGATCTGGGCCGACCGCCCAGCATCCCTGGGGTATACAGGTGGAGACTGAATTCCCATCCACCTTTACAGGAAATCTGTCCTGTGTCAGTTGAGGGCAGAGGCCAGCAGCGCTCTGTTCCGTTGCCAGCAGTTCAGCTGGGCGTAGGAGCTTCCCTACATCATCTGCTCCAGCTAACTGTTGGGGAGAGAGGCCGACTGCCCCAGCTCCCTGGAACTCCGCAGCTGTTACCGGTGCTGGGCAGAGGTTGGTAGCACTCTGCCCGGTTGCCAGCACTTCTGCTGGTTTTCTGTTAGTGGAGACCACAGGCCCATCCCCTGACACCAGATCAAGCTGCAGTTGTGAGGTGACAACTGCATTCTCTCCTTGAACCCTGATCTGCAACTCGTGATGGACTGCCACCTCCTCACCCTTCTCCCCCTGTATCTGCTGCTGGGAAGTGATCGCCACCTTCTCATCCTGAGCCTCCAAAACTGACACAGGTGTGGGGCAGAGGTCTTGGACCCTCTGTCCGGTGACCAGCGCTTCAGCTGGGGAAGTTCCTTGTAACTCCCCAGATACTGCTGTTGATGCTGGGCAGCAGTTAGCAGAGCTCTGCCCTATTGTCAGCACTTCAGGTTTGGGGACGGCAATCTCCAGAGTTTCCACTGCCGATTCTCTTGCATGCTGCTGGACAGGCATATTCCTCCGTCCAACCTCGTTTTGTGCCGTAACAGGATCATCAAGGTCAGTCAGCACTTGCTGCATCCGCCATAAGACCTCCGCGTCCATAGCTGCGGGGGCAGGTGGGCAAAGCACTCTGTTACTATGCCCCATTGCTGACTCTTCAGCCAGGATTTCAGAGCTGTCTGCTGGTATTTCCTGATAGTCCCAGGCAAAGGGAGCCCCACCCTGCTGCTGAGCAGAGTCTAGCAGCTGTATGTAGGCAATCTCCAGCTCCCATTCCTGAGCGGCCAGGAACTCCAAATCTTCCTGTGCCCAGAGCACTTCCGAGATGTTCAATCTTTGCTCTCTGTGCTCCATTATTTCCTCCAAACGCCACTCCAGATCACTCCCAAAGTCGGGGTCCTCGGACAGCCTCCAGTACAACAATCCCAGGCCATTATAATCAAAGCCTTCCGTGGGCCTGTCATCCGCTGTCCACGGGCACACTTGTGCTACATACCACCGGAGGGCTCTGTAGCTCTCGTCCAAACGCATTTCTGCCCGGATCAGCCTGCTTAACTCCGCTGTCCACTCCTGCTTCGGTTGTTCCCCCAATAACAACATTCGTACTTCATACTGCGACCAGTACCTTACATGGATGGAGGGGAGAACTTTTCCCTGGTGTCGCTGCTCACAGGCTAGCGCTTCTTTCCAGAGTTGTAGGCGAACAGAATCATACCATCCCAGCAGGACCTGCACCGATACTGGTCCTCTGTGCTGTATCCGCATCTCTCGCAACCTCCTTCCGAATTCCTCTTCCATGATGACGTATCTGTACCTCTGCTATGCGGGCCTTGGATCCAGGTGATGGTTTGGATGTGTTCACGACAAGGAAGCACGATCCCACCGCTGCCAGCCAATTGTGACGGACCTCGTACCCAAGATGTCCGCCGTAACTGCTTCCTCTGTCCGGTACCACACAATCCAAGACCCCCTTAGCTTACCCAGTCACCAGACAACACCAGTGTAGGCTACATCAGGAAT
Source organism: Lithobates sylvaticus (assembly GCA_028564925.1). Lineage (NCBI taxonomy): Eukaryota > Metazoa > Chordata > Amphibia > Anura > Ranidae > Lithobates > Lithobates sylvaticus. The sequence continues at coordinate 16,527,727 of CM053031.1, forward strand.
GCACTTTATTTGACATGTCACACTTATATACAGCTAGATGACTCACACCTAACCTAATTAGCATGAGCTAATTATCTTAATAAACACTGGACTCCTTCATTCAATTGCAGGGTTAATTAGCACACACAACAATAGGTGAAAAGCTTCTACAAGCCAGACTATAGTCAATTACATAACACAGGTGGCTGGAGTTCATGTCATTAGCGTCTCTTGCTAATGCCAAATACACATACAGATTCTATGTGTATTGGGGGGCCAGCATGGACCTGAATCCAAGTATCACCAGCTCAGGGGTCCCAGGCCTGCAGCTCAAAGAGCACTGTTCCCCCAAATGCCAGGGCCCATAATCCCAAGGCAACAGGCTCGCACTCAGTCCCCTCCAACAGCCTGTGTCTCGGCCAGGTCCGTCACACGAGCGTAGCCACATATTGCATCTATGAAATCATGCAACCCAAGCCTTCCCCTTGGTAGACATGTTTCGGGCCATCCGCAATGGAAATTTTCCAAAAATATTGTTCTTGACTTTAGATCACATACATTCGGATCTGCGTGGAGGTAATCAGAATAAGATCCTCCTGCAACACGAACAGAGGTGGATCTTTCGCCTAAATGCAACCAAACCTCCTGGCCTGAATAAGTCTATTTCATTCAGGCTGTTTTTGGAAGGATTCGCATCAGGGGATCAGAATGATGCGAATCTGATATCTTAACTCTCATATCTTGGTGCGCCTGTTTTCTGCAACAATAACTTTTATCTGTCACTATAACATCTTCCGAGCACTAAATGATGTGTATCTACTGCATTTATTCTATTGAGAGATATTTCTTTGATTGTTACATATCAATGCGTGATTGATGAATACTGTATTTATATGGCTCGGAGTTGATTCTTTTCTCCTCCTTCCTCCTCTTTTTTCCTTTATCCTTTCTCCGATGTTATAGCTCAATTGTCCCCCTTTTCTTGTTTTGTTCTATGAACATCATAGTTAATATCTACTGCCTGTCATTATATCATCAGCCATTAGGAGTGAGACGAGGCGGACCCTCTCAGGATCATCCACTCGGGGCACGGGGGCCGCCCGCATCATCATCCTTTGATTTTTATTTCTGCCTTTTAAAGTCCCATAGAGGAAACTATTTTTGTATCTGCCACCATCTTCAAACACTGCTCACCTCTTCATCTCTTGACACCCTCTTCAAACACTTATCACCTCTGCATCTCCTGCCACCCTCTTCAAACACTGATCACCTCTGTATCTTCTGTCACCCTCTTCAATCATGGATCACCTCTATCTTCTGTCACCCTCTTCAATCATGGATCACCTCTGTATCTTCTGTCACCCTCTTCAATCATGGATCACCTCTGCATTTCCTGCCACCCTCTTGAAACACTGATCACCTCTGTATCTTCTGCCACCCTCTTCAAACACTGATCATCTCTGTACCTTCTGCCACCCTCTTCAATCACGGATCACCTCTGTATCTTCTGCCACCCTCATCAAACACGGATCACCTCTACATCTCTTGACACCCTCTTCAAACACTTATCACCTCTGCATTTCATGCCACCCACCTCCAGCACTGCTCACCTCTGTATCTTCTGTCACCTTCTTCAAACACGGATCACCTCTGTATCTTCTGCCACCCTCTTCAAACACTGATCACCTCTACATCTCCTGCCACCCTTTTCCAGCACTGCTCACCTCTGCATCTCCTGCCACCATCTTCAAACGTGGATCATCTCTACATCTCTTGCCACCCTCTTCCAACACTGCTCACCTCTAGATCTCTTGCCATCCTCTTCAAACACTGATCACCTCTGCATCTCATGCCACCCACTTCAAACCCTGATCACCTCTACATCTCCTGCCACCCTCCTCAAACACTGATCACCTCTACATCTTCTGCCACCTTCTTCAAACACTGAACACCTCTGCATCTCATGACACCCACCTCCAGCACTGCTAACCTCTAGATCTCCTGTCATCCTTTTCAAACACTGACCACCTCTACATCTCCTCCCTCCCTCTTCAAACACGCTCACCTCTGCACCTCCTGCCACCCACCTCTAACACTTCTCACCTTTGCATCTCCTGCCACCCTCTTCCAACACTGATGACATCTGCACCCATTGCCACCCTCTTCCAACACTGCTCACTTTTGCATCCCCTGTTACTCACTTCCAAAATTGTTCACACCGCAACACTCTTCCAACATTGCTGCCCCCTTCAACCATTGCTAATAGATTATTCCAAGTGTAAGTGACTTAGGGCAGGACTTCTGTCAACAGAGGTGCCGCAGTCTCTGGGTGGTGCTATCGGTTGAGCTAAATGATGCTCATAATAAACACAGCGACCCATAGTCTCTTAGGTCCAGGCTAGATAATTGCAGGAAGTAATATGTCAGGGGGGCAGCAGACAGCGAATTTGACGGCTTGGCAGGAGGAAGGTGTGACCTGGAACTGAGCCACGGCACGGTGGCTGCGAAATACGGCCGTGGAATACATCTCCTTTGAATACATTTTTAAGGAATGCATGAAGATAATCAACATTTTCTTTTCATTTCAGTTTTTCCTCTATTTCTACATAATTTTAAACTCTGCTGCAAATTGTTCTTGTCAAGTGAGGCACAATCTACCTGTTCTGCCCTTCGTGTTACAATCTTCATTTCTTCTTTTTGTTTTTTAAGCTCTGAATAATTTTATCACCAAACTTTGCAGTGGAAATTGACTGAAAGCGGAAAATTACTGATTTCTATGTCAGTTTTGATAATTTGTTTACTCTAAACCTGGAAATGATTGAAACCGTTGGTGAAGGATTGTTTGGCTATAAGCAAAATGAAAGCTACAAAACTGGAAAAAAAAATTGTCAGCTGTATAGCCAGTATACAGTGCCTTGAAAAATTATTCATACCCCTTGAAATTTTCCACATGTTGTCATGTTCCAAAAACATAAATGTATTTTATTGGGATTTTATGTGATGGACCAACACAAAGTGGCACATAATTGTGAAGTGGAAGCAAAATTATAAATGGTTTTCTATTTTTTTTTTACAAATAAATATGTGAAAAGTGTGGGGTACATTTGTATGGCGCCCCCCTGAGTCAATACTTGGTAGAACCCCCTTTCTCTGCAATTACAGCTGCACGTCTTTTTGGGGATGTCTCTACCAGCTTTGCACATCTAGAGAGGGACATTTTTTCCCATTCTTCTTTGCAAAATATCTCAAGCTTTGTCAAAATGGATGGAGAGCGGCTGTGAACAGCAATTCTGGCGTGTTCAGGGTGATGTGCAGTGTTAGTTTTCCACCACACATATGCCCCGTACACACGATAGGATTTTCCTACGGAAAATGTGTGATAGGACCTTGTTGTCGGAAATTCCGACCCTGTGTAGGCTCCATCACACATTTGAGAGCTGGTTCTCAAATTTTCCGACAACAAAATGCGTTGTCAGAAATTTTAATCGTGTGTACACAATTCCGACGCACAAAGTGCCACGCATGCTCGGAATCAAGCAGAAGAGCAGCACTGGCTATTGAACTTAAAATTTCTCGACTCGTCGTACGTGTTGTACATCACCGCGTTCTTGACGTTTGCAATTTATGACTAACTTTGCGTGACCGTGTGTATGCAAGACAAATTTGAGCCAACATCCGTCGGAAAAAAAACATGTATTTTGTTGTCGGAAAATCCTATCATATGTACAGGGTATTAGTGTTTTGCTTTTAGGCCAAAAAGTCAAATTTTGGTCTTATCTGACCAGAGCACCTTCTTCCACATGTTTGCTGTGTCCCCCACATGGCTTTTTTGCAAACTGCAAACAGGACTTCTTATGGCTTTATCACAAGATTGCAGATGAGGCGCTTCGTTGGCAGGGTTTGGAGCTGCTTTGTGATGCAGTCCATGGCCCTGAACAGCTTCCGCCTGGCACCCATAGTGTATCACTACGGCTGGGTGCTTTGTTCTCAGTGTGAGAACAATGCCACTTCCGACGGGCTACAAAAAGATGGCCACTGCTGTGAGGACTAATCCCCTTGTGTTCAGTGGAGAGGAGAGGCCCCTCCCCTCTCCACAGAACACATGGAGAAAGCCAGGAACTAGCTGCCGCTGAAGGGGAGAGAGACAGGCGCGGCATGAAGGAGGGCTGTGCTGCCGGGAACACATGTGAGGAGGACTCTGCTCTGCTGATGTAAGGAGGACTCTGCTGATGGGGACACAGATGTAAGGGAGACTCTGCTGATGGGGACACAGATGTAAGGAGGACTCTGTTGATGGGGACATAGATGTAAAGAGGGGCTCTGCTGATGGGGACACTGATGTAAGGAGGATTCTGCTGATGGGGACACAGATGTAAGGAGGGGCTCTGCTGATGGGGACATAGATGTAAGGAGGGACTCCGCTGATGGGGACACAGATGTAAGGAGGGGCTCCGCTGATGGGGACACAGATGTAAGGAGGGGCTCCGCTGATGGGGACACAGATGTAAGGAGGGGCTCTGCTGATGGGGACACTGGTGTAAGGAGGATTCTGCTGATGGGGGCACAGGTGTAAGGAGGGACTCTGCTGATGGGGACACAGATTTAAGGGGGGCTCCGCTGATGGGGACACTGATGTAAGGAGGACTCTGCTGATGGGGACACAGATGTAAGGAGGACTCTGCTGATGGGGACACAGATGTAAGGAGGACTCTGCTGATGGGGACACAGATTTAAGGAGGGGCTCTGCTGATGGGTACACTGATGTAAGGAGGGACTCTGCTGATGGGGACACAGATGTAAGGAGGGACTCTGCTGATGGGGACACAGATATAAGGAGGACTCTGCTGATGGGGACACAAATGTAAGCAGGAGTCTGCTGATGGGGACACAGATGTAAGGAGGACTCTGCTGATGGGGACACAGATGTAAGGAGGACTCTGCTGATGGGGACACAGATGTAAGGAGGACTCTGCTGATGGGGACACAGATGTAAGGAGGACTCTGCTGATGGGGACACAGATGTAAGGAGGGGCTCCGCTGATGGGGAGGCAGATGTAAGGAGGGGCTCCGCTGATGGGGACACAGATGTACGGAGGGACTCTGCTGATGGGGACACAGATGTAAGGAGAGACTCCACTGATGGTGACACAGATGTAAGGTGGGACTCCGCTGATGGGGACACAGATGTAAAGAGGGACTCCACTGATGGGGACACAGATGTAAGGAGGGACTCCGCTGATGGCGACACAGATGTAAGGAGGGACTCCGCTGATGGGGACACAGATGTAAGGAGGGACTCCGCTGCTGGGACCACCTTATGTAAGGAGGGACTCTGCTGGGGGCACCTGATGTAAGAAGGGACTCTGCTGGGGGCACCTGATGTAAGAAGGGACTCTGCTGGGGGCACCTGATGTAAGGAGGGACTCTGCTGGGGGCACCTGATGTAAGGAGGGACTCTGCTGGGGCACCTGATGTAAGAAGGGACTCTGCTGGGAGCACCTGATGTAAGGAGGGAGTCTGCTGGGGCACCTGATGTAAGGAGGGACTCCGCTGGGGGAACCTGATGTAAGAACGGACTCCGCGGGGGCACCTGATGTAAGGACGGACTCCACTGGGGGCAATGAGGTGACTTTTGAAGGCAATTGGTTCCACTAGATTTTAGTTAGGGGTATCAGAGTAAAGGGGGCTGAATACAAATTTAAAAAAACATTTATCATTTTACTTCCACTTCACAATTATGTGCCACTTTGTGTTGGTCTATCACATAAAATATAAAATGTGGTAACTTAGGCACTAATATAAAATTGATAAATGATTAATTGAATGAAAAACAGCGGCAACTATTCTAATGTGTTCAGACACCACATAAATTATATATATAATAACAAATAATAGTGCGCTAAATTTCAAAATGACTAATTAACATTAGCCTCCAGTGAATGTGTGACAGACTGTAACATGCACAATAAAAAACAAACAAACTCTTGATTGCTGAAAAACTTCAATCCAAAACAATACGTGCTCCGTGACAGTCTTTACGGAAAATATGTGCAGATAGATGATCACCACCACCTCAGTGTCCGATGCCGGCTCACCTCACTTCAAGACTGCTTTGGGTCTAATAACACTTTTCAATAATAAGGCTCAGTTTGTGATCAACTCGTGGGTAATCAGGTTCCAGCTAATGGCTCCAGGTTTGGAAAACTTCTCCACAGCCAGCTAATTCCTTCAGGTTCAATTTCTCAAAGTAAATGAAAACTACATCATCGAGCAAGATTGCTAAGAAATACTTGCTTTTACTAGATAAAAAATGTGCACTTACATTTGCGCAGTAAATAAACACATTGAAATGATCAGTTAGCATTGAAACAGCTCTCACTACACATCCAGGGTAACGAGACACCGGAAGTGTCATCACCGGCTCCTCCCGACGCGTTGCGTCACAGGTCACGTGACAAAGTCAGAGAAAATTATGTGCTACTAAATACTACAACAGCAGATTTCTGTGTGATTGTGAAATCTGAGCTACATTGTATCTGAGCTATACAAACTGAAAAAAAAAAAAAGATTTAATTTGTTTTTAATATTCAAAGGAAACTCCCCCATCCATCCATGCCTTCATGCTTTATTTTGTTGAGAAATAACTTTGAAACACACCTCCCTAGTATTTTTAACTGAGACAATTTTGATCAAAATGATTGTAAATGCTCATTTAAAAAAATAAAAATAAAAAATAATAAAATGTTATACTTACCTCCTCTGTGCAGTTGGTTTTGCACAGAGCAGCCCAGATCTTCCTCTTTTCGGGACCCTCTTCGCTGTACCTGGCCCCTCCCTTCTTTAAATGCCCCTCAGCCAGCAGCTTGCTACAGGGGGTACCCAAGCTGTGTCAGAGCTCCTTGTATCCATTCAGACATCAGACATCCGACCTCTACGTCTATTGACGTAGACCCATGCACAAGCAGCCTGTGCACCCCCTGTAGGGTGCGTGCGGCAGGCTCTGTGATCCAGCGAGTCTGTGAGACTCGCTGGATCACAGATCGGAGTAAGGGTTCGATCCCGACCCCTTACTACGTGATCAGCTGTCTGCCAATGACAGCTGATCATGTGATGACAACAGAGCCGGTAGTCGGCTATTCTTCCTCCTCGCGCTGACAGCCGATCAACGGTGGCCTGGAGAGGGACATCAGTCCCGATCACGGCGAGCTGGCGTCAGCTCATCAGTGCCCACCTGTGCCCCTTGCCAGTGCCACCTAACAATAGGCAACAGTGTCGCCTATCAGTGCCCACAGTGCCACCCATCAGTGCCCACAGTGCCACCCATCAGTGCACATAGTGCCACCCATCAGTGCCCGCAATCAGTGCCTCAACAACAGTGCCACATATCAGTGCCCATCAGTGTAACCTACCAGTGCCCATCAGTGCCCATCAGTGCCACCTATCAGTGCCCATCAGTGCCATCTATCAGTGGTACCTATCAGTGCCCATCAGTGCCACCCATCCGTGCCACCCATCAGTGCCACCCATCAGTGCCATCTTATCTTTGCCCATCAGTGCCGCCTTATCTGTGCCCATCAGTACTGCCTTATCTGTCCCCATCAGTGCCACCTTATCTGTGCCTATCAGTGCTGCCTTAACTGTGCCTATCAGTGCCCACCAGTGCAGCCTATCAGTGCCCACCAGTGCCGCCTCATCAGCACATATCAATAAAGGAGAAAAATTACCTGTTTGCAAAATTTTATAACAAACTATTAAACATGATTTTTTTTTTTTCAAAATTTTGCATATTTTTTTGTTTGTTTAGCAAAAAATAAAAACCCCAACTGTGATTAAATACCACCAAAAGAAAGCTCTATTTGTGGGAAAAAATATATAAAAATGTCATTTTGGTATAGTGTGGTATGACCGCGCAATTGTCATTCACAGTGCGTCAATGCTGAAAGCTGAAAATTGGTCTGGGCAGGAGGGGGGTTTAAGTGCCCAGTAAGTAAGTGGTTAAGAGTAGACAGTTCATGTAGCATTTACTTCTTTGAATCCATCTGCCCTTAGCTCAGACATGCAGGAAGGAGTATGTGCGTAGATGAGAAAACCCCTCCTCCAAATGAAATAAAAAAAAATGCCAGGAATGCTCCTGGTATGTATGACATCATTTTGGCCTAAGCCTGAAACTAGGAAGCAAATGAACAAATGTCAAAAAAAAAGTTTAAACCAAGTAAATATAATCTACCTCCCTATCTATTTAGTAATGCTAGCAGCATAAAGATTACAAATAGTTCATGTTGATTGAGAGAGTTCAGTTCCACTACAGATGGGGACCCCTTCCCAGACGGTTTTCAGTGAAAGAAGCATGCAAAGCAACATTTACCTAAAAAAGCTTGATTATTAAACTTTTTTTAAAAATAATGTAACTTTTTTTACTTCCTAGGGGGCCTATTGCTTATCCACTTGCTTACCGGGCACTTTCACCCCCTTCCTGCCCAGGCCAATTTTCAGCTTCCAGCGCTCTCACACTTTGAATGACAATTGTGCGGTCATACAATACTGTACCCAAATTCATTTTTATAATTTTTTGAGAAAGGGAGAGATTTATTTTGGCAGTATTTATTCACCACCACTTGGCTTTTTATTTTTTGTTAAACAAACGAAAAAAGTCCAAAAACGTTTTCTTTGTTTCTGTTATAAAATTTTGCAGTAGTAGAAGTAGTCTTTCTTCTTCACTGATGTGCACTGAGGAGGCGGCACTGATAAGTTGTGCATATGGACACTGATTAGGAGGCACTTATAAGGATGGATTGATAGGCACTGACAGGCAGTTGAAGTCCTTTGAGACGAAACACGTCGGGCTTGGCTTTCTGCTTCTCACATTGCCCCTCATTTTTCACTCTGTGGTCACAGTTTTTATTCTTATGCCGCGTACACATGATTGGACATTTCAACAACAAAATCCATGAATTTTTTCAGATGGATGTTGGCTCAAACTTGTCTTGCATACACACGGTCACACAAATCTTGATGGAAATTCTGAACGTCAAGAACGCGGTGATGTACAACACGTACGACGAGCCAAGAAAAATGAAGTTCAATAGCCAGTGCGGCTCTTCTGCTTGATTCCGAGCATGCGTGGAACTTTGTGCGTCAGAATTGTGTACACACGATTGAAAATTTACAAGAACGGATTTTGTTGTCAGACAATTTGAGATCCAGATCTCAAATTTTGTGTGACGGAAATTCCGATGGAAAATTTCTGATGGAGCCTACACACGGTCGGAAATTTCCGACAACAAGCTCCCATAGAACATTTTCTATCGGAAAAACCAACCGTGTGTACGGGGCATTATTCATGTATGCCGGTTTTCTAGACATAAAAAACCCACTTTTTTGACCTACACTATATGGAGGCATTTTTTCTTTGCATAAACTTCCTGACGAGAGTTCCTGTGCGGTCCAGTTTGACCTTCCACGTCTAAGTCCCAGCCCCAGTGTTCCCAACATCTGAGGTCCAGTTTGACCTTCCACATCTAAGTCCCAGCCCCGTTGTTCCCAACATCTGAGGTCCAGTTTGACCTTCCACGTCTAAGTCCCAGCCCCGGTGTTCCCAACATCTGAGGTCCAGTTTGACCTTCCACATCTAAGTCCCAGCCCCGTTGTTCCCAACATCTGAGGTCCAGTTTGACCTTCCACATCTAAGTCCCAGCCCCGGTGTTCCCAACATCTGAGGTCCAGTTTTGTGGCTGTCTACAACACCCTTTGGGGTCGTGATTGGAGGTCCTGGATTCCTTGGAGTTTCGTTGATCTGCCGGCATCCTTGCCTTTATGACTCGACGCTGACATTCGAGTCCACCTGTTCCCCTGTTTTTTTTGGTTGAAGATGCACCATCTTTGATGCCCTCACTGCCGGACAGTGCCAGTGTATTCCATCTTTGATTACTCACCATTTGGTGGCGGACTCATATTGGTCCTTTTTAGGACCGCCACATGCATTGGACTTTATCACATTTTCCTTATTTTTCTATGATTGATTTCTGTATTATTCACTTACATATTGATATACAGTATGTTTATTCCTTAGCTCTACATTTTTACCATTCACTTCTCAGCATTCTTGTCACATTGTTTTTGTAGCAGCTTTTTCACTTTGTTTTAGAGTTAGCTCAGTGATATTTTTATTTACATTACTGACAGGCACTGCTAGGTGGCACTGCTGGGCACTGATAGGTTGTACTGACAGGCACTGCTAGGTGGCACTGATGGGCACTGATATGTTGTACTGATAGGCACTGATAGGTGGCACTGATGGGCACTGATAGGTAGTACTGACAGGCACTGATAGGTGGCACTGATGGGCACTGATAGGCAGCACTGATAGGCACTGATAGGCGGCACTGATAGGTTGTACTGACAGGCACTGCTAGGTGCCACTGATGGGCACTGATAGGTTGTACTGACAGGCACTGATAGGTGGCACTGATAGGCACTGATAGGTGGTACTGACAGGCACTGATAGGTGGTACTGATGGACACTGATAGGCTGCACTGATAGGCACTGACGGGCACTGATAGGTCGCACTGATGAGCACTTATATGCTGCACTGATGGGCACTTATAGGCGGTACTTGCAGGCACTGATAGGTGGCACCGGTGAGCACTGTTTTGATGCATCTGAAATGTATTCAGCTGATTAAAACAGACAATTCAATTGAGCTTTTACAATGATCAGTGGTAGCCGGCAGTACATTTTTGTATTTTGGGTTGGCCAACCTCGAAATAAAACTCAGCTCCTGTGTACAGATAAAATGAAGACCTATCGCATTCCTAACAGGGAGTTATGACAAGTTTTTTTTTGTTAGGAATTTTTGATCTTTCCGCTCCACCATACATTTTGGCTGTATGAAGAACTGTGAGTTGCTCTTTTTAAATATTTACAATTGCAGTAATTACCTTGACTTCTTCTTATGTGATAGTTCGGAAGATCAAAGATCCTCACAGGAAAATATCTGATTTAAAATTAATTGTGCATTCTTCTTATCTCTGTCTCCTTGATCCTGAGGATGTAAACAGGAATTGTTGGAGCTCTAACACCAGCATGAAGCATGTCTAGGATTGGGTAGAGATTAGTTACAACATACAAAGCATAAACTATTCACGTCTGCGTGTATTAAAATGGGGAAAAAAAATGTTGACCTAGATTTGAAAAAGTGGGGAAGTTTAAAGAAATTCTATTTGATTTGTATTGTTGTCTATTTCTCCAGTGGGAATATTTCTCTTGTCTACTTGTGTTGGTGTCTCATGTCTACCTGTATTGGTGACCCCTGTCTACCTGTATTGGTGACCCCTGTCTACCTGTATTGGTGACCCTTGTCTACCTGTATTGGTGACTCCTGTCTACCTGTATTGGTGACCCTTGTCTACCTGTATTGGTGACTCCTGTCTACCTGTATTGGTGACCCCTGTCTACCTGTATTGGTGACTCCTGTCTACCTGTATTGGTGACCCCTGTCTACCTGTACTGGTGACTCCTGTCTACCTGTACTGGTGACCCCTGTCTACCTGTATTGGTGACTCCTTTCTCCCTGTATTGGTGACTCCTGTCTACCTGTATTGGTGACTCTTGTCTACCTGTATTGGTGACAATGGTGACCCCTGTCTTCCTGTATTGGTGACCCCTGTCTACCTGTATTGGTGACTCCTGTCTACCTGTATTGGTGACCCATGTCTACCTGTATTGGTGACCCCTGTCTACTTGTGTTGTGTCTCATGTCTACCTGTATTGGTGACCCCTGTCTACCTGTATTGGTGACCCTTGTCTACCTGTATTGGTGACCCCTGTCTACCTGTATTGGTGACCCCTGTCTACCTGTTCTGGTGACTCCTGTCTACCTGTACTGGTGACCCCTGTCTACCTGTATTGGTGACTCCTTTCTACCTGTATTGGTGACCCTTGTCTACCTGTATTGGTGACTCCTGTCTACCTGTATTGGTGACCCTTGTCTACCTGTATTGGTGACCCCTGTCTACCTGTATTGGTGACTCCTGTCTACCTGTATTGGTGACCCCTGTCTACCTGTTCTGGTGACTCCTGTCTACCTGTATTGGTGACCCTTGTCTACATGTATTGGTGACTCCTGTCTACCTGTATTGGTGACCCCTGTCTACCTGTATTGGTGACTCCTGTCTACCTGTATTGGTGACCCCTGTCTACCTGTTCTGGTGACTCCTGTCTACCTGTACTGGTGACCCCTGTCTACCTGTATTGGTGACTCCTTTCTCCCTGTATTGGTGACTCCTGTCTACCTGTATTGGTGACTCTTGTCTACCTGTATTGGTGACCCCTGTCTTCCTGTATTGGTGACCCCTGTCTACCTGTATTGGTGACTCCTGTCTACCTGTATTGGTGACCCATGTCTACCTGTATTGGTGACCCCTGTCCTAAGTAGGGTTGTTTATTCAGCTTGGGGGGGAAAAGGGTGTTTTGTTCCCCTTAATATCGCAAACAGAACCTTATCTAGGCATGCAGCCTGGGTGGCAAGGAAAGAGAGGGCAGTGAGCATATGCCGTCCCACCCTTCCTGTAGAATACCAGACCATGTGGCTTTTAACATTTGGTACATGGAATAGCATGATAGACAAGGGCCTTTTTACCACCTCCATGTGCCCCAAAAAGTTGGTGAGGGTTATAGTGGGGCATACCCCCCAACTTTCTGAGATGGAAAAAAGAGACACCCTTCCGTACCATGTGTATTTTCAAAGGACAACACCCCCCCTCCCCACCATGCTCTGAGTTACATGAACATGGACCATGACGTATTAAGCAAAAATGTCTCTTGGCTTAACTCGCAAGTGCTTTTTCATCATTATGTTTCCTTTGTCATGACCTTTTAAGTATTTCATTTATTATAGAGGCCCCCACATTTGTCCAAAAAGAGGGACAACTAAAGATGAGTTTCTGGTATGGATGGGGTATGGACCGTCTGGATTGGCCAATAGTCATAGGTAGATGGCTCCATGGGCATTGAGGAAGGAATGACTTCCAGTGGGTTGAGCCCAACAGTGGTGGTGAACCCACTTGGGGGCTTGGGCTGCTATCTCTCTGGTATGACCATATGGTGGTTTAAACAAGAAGACTTTGATGAGAAGGAAGGAGCCCCTGGTGTCTTTAAAAATGCAACTCTTGATGTAGTGGCTCACAAAATGTTTATTTAAAAAAAGCAAACATGTACATTTTGAGGGAATGGACTCTACCAATATTAGGGGGAAGCATCTTCCCATGGGGGCACTGCACAGAGAGGATGAGCCAGGAGTGCCGGCTGGGGACCCGAGAAGTCAGCTAAAAATGGGTCACAGAAGTGCAGAACAAAGTGTGATCCATAGGAAATATAGGGCAAAAATGCTTTTGGGTATACTTCTCCTTAAAACTACAACTGCCTACAATCTGCCATTTAGAATTGGGAGTGCTTTGTGTGCAACCCACCCACATTTCATCACTATTAACCTGTCAGTGGGGTTCGGATTCTGGTTCAGTGTTGTTGACCTGTTTGGCCGATCTGCCAATGAATCGGGCACAAATGCGTTTGAGCAAAACTAGATATGAACCGTAACCCCTTAACTAGATATGTGCAATTAGTTTCGTACGAATCGGAAATTCCTATGAATTTTTTGAAATTCGTACATTCGTACGAATCATAATTACGAATTTTTACGAATACGAATTCTGTACGAAATACGAAATTTTGTTTAAGAATTTCGAATCCAAATTATCCAACTCCAAACCAAATAATGAATTTCAACTAATACGAAAGAAATTATAGCGGATATAACGAATGATTCGAATGAATTCGAGATTCAGTATAACGAATATCGACATTCTACGAATAATAACGAATTATCCGAAAACGTATTAACGTTACATAACACAAGTCTATTGTTCACCAATCACTCAGAGGAAGTACGAAATACGAAATTTCGTATTCGTTAACGAAATTTCGTATTTCGTACTTCCTCTGAGTGATTGGTGAACAATAGACAATAGACTTGTGTTATGTAACGTTAATACGTTTTCCGATAATTCCTTATTATTCGTAGAGTGACGCTATTCGTTATCCAAATTAACGATTCGTACGAAATTCGTATTTCGTACGAATCCAAATAAAATTTCGTACACAAATTACGAATACGAAACGGAACGGAACGGAACAAAAAAACAGATTTTTTGACGGTTCCCATGTCTACGCTTTACTGCATTGAAATACAGGTGTAACATGTAACATGGTGCAAAACATGGACTTAGACTTTTATCTTATCAGCCCTCTGGCATGTACAGTATTTAAATATTAAAAGAAAACCAGTATAATGAAAAGAAGAGCTTAAAGAATATAGGACCCGATTGGGCACTCGATACAACATTCTTTTTAATGATTTATTTATTTAGAGTCAGCACAAAATGACCCACTGCTCCTTTCAATAATACTGTTATCCAAGAATCAGTGACAATATTGATTAATTTAGAGAAATTTGAATTTTGTTCTGAATTGAAAGTACAGAAGATATAATCATTTCAGACATTCTTCCAAAGACAACACCATGAATGTAGAATAAATAAAGAAAACAGACAAGCAATTGCCCATTCAGGGCAAAGTGACAAAATCCCTGTAAAAACCTCAACCCAAAACATACCCCAAATCCCTGTAGAACCCCAAACCAACCCGCACCAACCCATACCCATAATCTCTGTAGAACCCAGACCCAACCCAAACCCAAAATCCAAGTAGAACCTTAACCCAACCCATCCCCAAAATCCCTGTAGAACCCCAACCCAAACCAACCCATACCGGAAATCCCTGTAGAACCTCAACCCAACCCATAACCCAAATCCCTGTAGAACCCAGACCCAACCCACACCAACCCATACCCATAATCTCTGTATAACCCAGACCCAACCCATACCCAAAATCCAAGTAGAACCTCAACCCAACCCATACCCAAAATCCCTGTAGAATCCCAACCCAAACCAACCCATTACTAAAAAATCCCTGTAGAACCCCAACCCAACCCACACCAACCCATACCCATAATCTCTGTAGAACCCAGACCCAACCCATACCCAAAATCCAAGTAGAACCTCAACCCAACCCATACCCAAAATCCCTGTAGAATACCAACCCAAACCAACCCATTACTAAAAAATCCCTGTAGAACCCCAACCCAACCCACACCAACCCATACCCATAATCTCTGTAGAACCCAGACCCAACCCATACCCAAAATCCAAGTAGAACCTCAAACCAACCCATACCCAAAATCCCTGTAGAATCCCAACCAAAACCAACCCATACCGAAAAATCCCTGTATAACCTCAACTCAACCCATAACCAAAATCCCTGTAGAACCCAAACCCAAGCCATACCCAAAATCCCTGTAGAACCCCAACCCAAGCCATACCCATAATCTTTGCAGAACCCCAACCCATACCCCAAATCCCTGTAGAACCTCAACCCAACCCAAAACCCAAATCCCTGTAGAACCCAGACCCAACCCACACCAACCCATACCCATAATCTCTGTAGAACCCAGACCCAAGCCATACCCAAAATCCAAGTAGAACCTCAACCCAACCCATACCCAAAATCCCTGTAGAATCCCAACCCAAACCAACCCATTACTAAAAAATCCCTGTAGAACCCCAACCCAACCCACACCAACCCATACCCATAATCTCTGTAGAACCCAGACCCAACCCATACCCAAAATCCAAGTAGAACCTCAAACCAACCCATACCCAAAATCCCTGTAGAATCCCAACCAAAACCAACCCATACCGAAAAATCCCTGTATAACCTCAACTCAACCCATAACCAAAATCCCTGTAGAACCCAAACCCAAGCCATACCCAAAATCCCTGTAGAACCCAAACCCAAGCCATACCCAAAATCTTTGTACCCCAAATCTCTGTAGAACACAACCCATACCCAAACCTCCCCCAATATTAACCCATACCAAAAATCCCTGTAGGACCCCAGACCCAACCCATGATCACCTTCTCGGGAGTTCTATTTCTCCATCATATATGGGTGAGGAGGAGCATGTGACCATCACTGTACATGAGGGAAGGGGGGGGGGGGCATTATCAACTCTGTGTAAGCTCCAACACCACCCAACACAGAACTTATAAAGATCCTAGTAAAGTGGCAAATCGAAGCAGTGGGGGAGCATGGCTAAGGTGAATAAAAGTGGGTTGAGGGTTGGGCCTCAATGGGCAAAGAGACAGAGTCTCTTTAGAAAAGGAGTATTTTTCTTTTAGCCTATAAAATACGTATTTCACTTTAACTAACAGAAAATGTTTATTAAAACTTGCAAATAGATAAATGACCATGTAAAACTTATCTTGCTCTTGGACATCCCTTTAAAAAAAACAAAACAGGAAGTTTGAAAATCGATTGAACAGTTATATTAATTGTGTGCTCTGTAGTGGAACATCTAAGAGCTTACGTGATCATAACTCATGTTGTAATTGATCCTTTACTGGCTATTGACCAGTATAAATTGCTGCACAGCGTGAAATGTTACGTGTTCCTCTGCCTCAGTTCTGGAGAGGTTATACGGAACATTAATTTCTTGACCATGATACATTAACATCCTACCTGTATCCGTCATTAACATTCATGCTATGTGTGCATTTTATTCCTTGGCTTGGAAGAAAACACATGGAGCCTGGATCACCCGGGTTGTTCTCCAAAGAAGTAAACATGGTTTAGGTAAATGGATTGCATCTTATTCGTTTTTAGAATATTATTAACCACTTCAGCCCCGGACCAATTTGCAGCCAAAGGACCAGGCCCCTTTTTGCGATTTGGCACTGCGTCGATTTAACTGACAATTGCGCGGTCGTGTGACGTGGCTCCCAAACAAAATTGGCGTCCTTTTTTTCCCACAAATAGAGCTTTCTTTTGGTGGTATTTGATCGCCCCTGCGGTTTTTATTTTTTGCGCTATAAACAAAAATAGACCGTCAATCTTAAAAAAAATGCAATATTTTTTACTTTTTGCTATAATAAATATCCCAAAAAATATATAAAAAAACATTTTTTTCCCTCAGTTTAGGCCGATATGTATTCTTCTACATATTTTTGGTAAAAAAAATCGCAATTAGCAATTATTGATTGGTTTGCGCAAAAGTTATAGCTTTACAAAATAGGGGATAGTTTTATAGCATTTTTATTAATACTTTTTTTTTTACTAGTAATGCGGCGATCAGCGATTTTTATTGTGACTGCGACATTATGGCGGACACATCGGACATTTTTGACACATTTTTGGGACCATTGTCATTTATACAGCAATCAATGCTATTTAAATGCATTGATTCCTGTATAAATGACACTGGCAGTGAAAGAGTTAACCACTAGGGGGTGGGGAGGGGTTATGGGCTGTGACGTGTGTGTTTTTTTTTACATTAGGGGGCGTGGCTGTACGTCTGACGTCACTGATCGGCTTTCCCTATGACAGGGAACAGCCGATTAGTGACAGGCAGAGTATGAAGCGCGGGGAGAGGTTTGTTTACACAGACCTCTCCCCGTTCTTCAGCTCTGTGACCCGATCGCGGGACACCAGCGGCGATCGGATCCGCTGGTCCCACGGCCGTGCTCACGGAGCTCCCGACCGGGTCGTGCGCGCGACCCTGCGGCTAGGCAATTAAAGGGGACGTACCTGTACGTGCTTTTGCCTAGCCATGCCATTCTGCCGACGTAAATGTGCAGGAGGCGGTCGGGAAGCGGTTAAAGTTCATCATTCAACTTTTTTTTTTTTTAACCACTTCCCACCTGGCACATTGTAAAATGACGGGCGGGCGGAACTTTCGTCCTTCAAGTAGACATCACATGACATCAGCCCAGGAACGTCATATGACATCCTCCCGAAACGCGCCTCTCGTGTGGCTGGCGTTGCAGCGCGATCAGTCACTGGCTGTGTCCACCCTGCCGGCGGTCTTGGCTCCTCCGCATGCCAAGTGCCCCCAATAGCCTCTTGCTATGGGGATCCTCAAGTAGGCTCGCTCCCAAGCCACGCTCCTGTGGATGGACATTTTCCATTCACGCACAGAGTGTGGCTCAGCCCCGCCCCGCCCCCGCGTTCTCATTTTCTCACTGGCTGTGATTGACAGCAGTGGAAGCCATTGTGAGCCAATGAGGTGAGAGAGACCCGGGAGAGCCACTGATCTCATGCACATTGCTGGATCGAGATGGGGCTCAGGTAAGAATAAGGTGGGGCTCTTAATACACAGAATGCATTAAGGTTAAAAAAAAAAAAAAAAATCTGACTTTAGAACCACTTTAAGTTACACTACTTACTGTTTATCTGCAGCCCGCTCTTCTCTACAGCTTCCTAAAGCATACATTTTACCCATGCTTCTCCGAGCTCCAGGAGGAAGAGGAGGGTGGGGGTTTGATGTCACACACTGCACAGCCTAGAGCAGGAAGCTGAGTGTAATCTGAAACCTGAGTGGAAGCAAAGGACACATCCCCTCTACACCATCACATAGGGAATCACACATGGCTGAGGCTAATAATCACAGGCTGTATGGTGGAGCTCCCTCTCTCCATCCCTTGAAACCTTTGGAGACGGCATCACCTGTTATAAGTGACTCACGCAGATAACAGAGGAAGGAGATAGCAGACAGAAATCACACTAGGTGCTTTGGATTGAGGTAAGTACACACTCTAGAAGGATATGCTTTGATCATTTTTAATTTCAATGGTTTACAACCACTTTAATATGTTTTTGTATACATATGCTGGGTAATTACCACTTCCCACCCGGCCAATGTACATATACGGCCGGGTGGGAGCCGTCTACTTCTGAATGGATGTTCCGGAATGTCCTTCAGAAGTAGAGGGATCGCGCGCGGCAGGAGGGCTCGGTGATTGGCCCTCCTGATCACATGACGGCCGTGTCGAATCACAGCCGTCATGTGATGTAAACAAACAGCCGTTGCTAGGCAATCGGCCCTCCTCTCCTCACACGGAAGTCGTCGGTGAGGAGAGGAGAGCGGATCGCTGCAGCCGGCTGGTGATCAGTGAGTATTAGCTGTTTTTTTTACAGTTTTTTACTCACTGATCACCAGTGTAGTGTCCCCTCAGTAAAACACACATGTCCCCAAAACACACATGTCCCCAAAACGCACATGTCCCCAAATAATAAAAACACATGTCCCCCACATATGTCCCAGTAAAATAACATGTGCCAATGATTATCTGCACACATATGTCCGTGATCACCTGCACACCCCTTTTACATGATCATTTGCGTACATATGTCCGTGATCACGCGAACCAATTATTATACACTTAACAGAATTTTTTTTACAAAAAACATGTAGCAGAATACATTTTGGCTTAAATTTATGACAAAATTTGATTTTATTGGATTTCTTTTAAAAAAGAAAGGAGAAAATATTGTTTTTTTTCAAAATTTCCGCTATGTTTTCGCTTATATATCGCAAAAAATAAAAAACGGAGTCGCGAATAAATACCACCAAACTAAAGCTCTATTTGTGCGAACAAAATGATAAAAAATTCATTTGGTTACAGCATTGCATGACCGCGCAATTGTCACTGAAAGTGCGAGAGCGCTGAAAGCTGAAAACTGGTCTGGGCAGGAAGGGTGTTTAAGTGCCCAGTATTGTAGTGGTTAAACTATATATATATTCTGAGAGGTGGCTTGTGGACTTTGGCTCATTTGTTGATTTATTTTGTCATTTTTTAATTTCTCTGTATGTTGTATAATTGTTGAGTTCATAACCCAGGTTTAGAAAAAATCCTTTTCGAAACCAGTAGTCCATTTTATATACACTATATTACCAAAAGTATTGGGACACATGCCTTTACATCAACATGAACTTTAATGGCATCCCAGTCTTAGTCCGTAGGGTTCAAAATTGAGTTGGCCCACCCTTTGCAGCTATAAGAGCTTCAACTCTTCTGGGAAGGCCGTCCACAAGGTTTAGGAGTGTGTCTATGGGAACGTTTGACCATTCTTCCAGAAGAGCATTTGTGAGGCCAGGCACTGATGTTGGACAAGAAGGACTGGCTCGCAGTCTCCGCTCTAATTCATCCCAAAGGAGTTGAGGTCAGAACTCTGTGCAGGCCAGTCAAGTTCCTCCCCTCCAAAACTCCCTCATCCGTGTCTTTATGGACTTTGCTTTGTGCACTGGTCCAAATCATTTGCTGGAGGGGATATTATTAAAAGTTATTATCTTTATTACAAAAAAAATATAGACAAACATTGTTAAAAACTTAGTAAAAAAGATATTGCTTAGTGAATATAGCTCACGCCTCCAGTTACACCAAAATAATATTGTTATCTGAATGGTTAGGAGACCGTCTTGAATATCAGATGTCCATCAGGCTTGGTGTAGGCTGGTTAGGGAATACTATGGATGAGCTCACTGCTCTACATGTTTCGCGCAAAGGCTCTTCTTCAGGAGATTAAGTATAACTATACTATACTAATACTAGTATAGACCCCACCTGCAGCTAGGGGGCCTCTAGGAACCCTTAACTACAGAGTTTGAAGTTCGGGGGACGTATGGCTGCAAATGGGCACAGCGAGGCTGCAAATGGGCATTGTTGACCCTCTTTTCCACTTACAGTAGCTGCGCATTTCTCACCCTAGGATTATACTCGAGTCAATACATTTTCACAGTTTTTTGTGGTAAAATTAGGTGCCTCGGCTTATATTCGGGTCGGCTTATACTCGAGTATATACGGTATATTATATATATATATATATACTGTATATGTGTGTGTTTATACAAAATTAATAATGTAAAAAGATAAATGAAATAACAATTAACCACTTCAATACCGCTCACCGTCATATGACGTCCACAAGGTGGATCTCCCATCCTGGGTGGACGTCATATGACGTCCTCCTATTCCCGGCCATCTAGGGGCACGCGCGCGCCACCCGCGGCGTTGCTCGGGACCTGGTGCGCGTTTTGCCCTGGAAAACAGCGGGACCATGGAGCTGTGTGTGTCCCGTCACTGGAGAGGAGACCGATGGTGTGTTCCAAGTACAGAGGAACACCGATCGGTCTCCTCCCCTTGTGAGTCCCCTCCCCCTACAGTTAGAATCACTTGCAGGGAACATATATTAACCCCTGCAGCGCCCCCCAGTGTTAACCCCTTCCCTGCCAGTCACATTTACACAGTAATCAGTGCAATTTTATAGAAACGATCGCTGTGTAAATGTGAATGGTCCCAAAAATGTGTCAAAAGTGTCCGAAGTGTCCGCCGCAATGTCGCAGTCACGAAAAAAAATCGCAGATCACCGCCATTACTAGTGAAAAAAAATAAAAATGCAATAAATCTATCCCCTATTTTGTAAACGCTATAACTTTTGCGCAAACTAATCAATAAACGCTTATTGCGATTTTTTTTACCAAAAATATGTAGAAGAATACGTATCGGCCTAAACTGAGTAAAACATTATTTTTTTTTTAAATGGGATATTTATTATAGCAAAAAGTAAAAATTATTGTGTTTTTTTCAAAATTGTCGCTCTTCTTTTGTTTATGGCGCAAAAAATAAAAACCGCAGAAGTGATCAAATAGCACCAAAAGAAAGCTCTATTTGTGGGAAAAAAAAGGACGTCAATTTTGTTTGGGTGCAACGTTGCAAGACCGCGCAATTGTCAGTTAAAGCGACGCAGTGCCGAATCGCAAAAAGTCCTCTGGTAAGGAAGGGGGTAAAATTGCCCGGGGCTGAAGCGGTTAAATGATACGATTGGAACTTTGGAGCCTTTTTTGTCCATGGAATAAACATTTATTTATGTATTTATTTTTGTGGGCGCTCATCTATCAAAGAAATGGAATTGGTTACTGTTTACCGAAGATAATTACAGATTAACATCAAGATGCAAATGTTAAAATGAGAAAGTGAGATTTCTTCCCCTCGTGTGATGGAGCCGAATGATTAATCGTTAGGGAAAAAAAGACAAGTGTTTGAGTCGGTAAGAGGATTACATATAAAGAGATCATGCAAATCCCGTTACATCTGATCTCTGCCAAAGGTGATTAGTTATTTTGAATAATCAGTTTTCATCTTTTTGAAGAGGGTTTATGAGTTGTTTTTCTTATACAATATCTTCATCAGCAAAACATCCTTCTGGTATATTTCTGAACGGTTCCAGGGAAAATAGACCACTTCCATCTTTGAAAGAAGGGTTTATGCAGATGAATATATATATATATATATATATATATATATATATATATATATATATATATATATATATATATATATATATATATATATATTATATATATATATATATATATATATATATATATATATATACACTCACCAGACACTTTATTAGGTACACTTTGCTAGTACCGGGTTGGGCCCACTTTGGCCTTCATTCTTCATGGAATAGATACAACAAAGTGTTGGAAACGTTCCTCAGAGATTTTGCTCCATAGTGACATGTTAGCATCACGCAGTTGCTGCAGATTTGCCGGCTGCACATCCACGATGCCAATCCCAACACATCCCAAAGGTGCTCCATTGGATTGAGATCTGGTGAGTGTGGAGCTCTATTGGATGAGATCTGGTGAGTGTGGAGCTCTATTGGATTGAGATCTGGTGAGTGTGGAGCTCTATTGGATTGAGATCTGGTGAGTGTGGAGCTCTATTGGATTGAGATCTGGTGAGTGTGGAGCTCTATTGGATTGAGATCTGGTGAGTGTGAAGCTCTATTGGATTGAGATGTGGTGAGTGTGGAGACCATTGGAGGACAGTGACCTCATTGTCCAGTGGTGAGATGATTGGAGCTTTGTGACATGGTGCATTATCCTGCTGGAAGGAGCCATCAGAAGATGGGGACACTGTAGTCATAAAGGGATGGACATGGTCAGCAACAATACTCAGGTAGGTCGTGGTGATTAAACGATACTCATTTGGTACTAAGGGGCCCAAAGTGTGCCAAGAAAATACCCCCCACACCATTACAACCCCACCACAAGCCTGAACCGGTGATAGAAGGCAGGATGGATCCATGAGCCAAATTCTGACTCCACCATTTGAATGTTGCAGATGAAATCCAGACTCATCAGACCAGGCAAAGTTTTTCCAATCTTCTATTGTCCAATTTTGGTGATCCTGTGCCAATTGTAGCCTCAGCTTCCTGTCCTTAGCTGACAGGAGTGGCACCCGGTGTGGTCTTCTGCTGATGTAGCCCAATCTGATTCAAGGTTGGATGTGTTGTGCATTCAGAGATGGTATTCTGCATATCTTGGGTGTAACGAGAGGTTATTTGAGTTACTGTTGTCTTTCTATTATCTGAAACCAGTCTGACCATTCTCCTCTGACCTCTGACATCAACAAGGCATTTTCCTCCATACAACAGTCGCTCACTGGAATATTTTCTATTTTTCCCACCATTTTCTGTAAACCTGAGAGATGGTTGTGTGTGAAAATCCCAGTAGATTAGCAGTTTTTGAAATCCTCAGACCAGCCTGGTACCAACAACCATGCCACATTCCAAGTCACTTAAATCCCTTTTCTTCCCCATTCTGATGCTCGGTTTGAACTTCAGCAAGTCATCTTCACCACGTCTAGATGCCTAAATGCATTGAGTTTCTGCATGTGGTTGGCTGATTAGAAATTTGTGTTACCAAGCAATTGAACAGGTGTATCTAATAATGTGGCCAGTCAGAGTATATATATATATATATATACAGTATCTCACAAAAGTGAGTACACCCCACACATTTTTGTAAATATTTTATTATATCTTTTTTATGTGACAACACTGAAGAAATGACACTTTGCTACAATGTAAAGTAGTGAGTGTACACAAGCGCAAGGTCTCCAACATCCACCAGCTCCGTGATGTCGTCATGGAGGAGTAGAAGAGGACTCCAGTGGCAACCTGTGAAGCTCTGGTGAACTCCATGCCCAAGAAGGTTAAGGCAGTGCTGGAAAATAATGGTGGCCACACAAAATATTGACACTTTGGGCCCAATTAGGACATTTTCCCTTAGGGGTGTACTCACTTTTGTTGCCAGTGGTTTAGACATTAATGGCTGTGTGTTGAGTTATTTTGAGGGGACAGCAAATTTACACTGTTATACAAGCTGTACACTCACTACTTTACATTGTAGCCAAGGGTCATTTCTTCAGTGTTGTCACATGAAAAGATAGAAGAAAATATTTACAAAAATGTGAGGGGTGTACTCACTTTTGTCAGATACTGTATATACAGTATATATACAGTTAGGTCCATATAATCTGCATGTAGGACGCTGAATACATGGATTCCAATGGGAGGGTGTCATTTTTTTTTAAGCATGTGTGACAATAGCGAATTAATATACACTATTGTAACACTGATTCTGCCTCCCAGCCAATCAGGAAGTGGGTCCTGAGACCCGTTTCCCAATTGTCCAAAAGGAGAAGCTACCCTATTGGCTGATGGAGGAGGAGGGAGGAGACGCACGGCGAGGTCACCGCTGTGGTGCCGAGGAGGAGACCCACAGCGAGGACACCGATGTGATGCCGGGAAGGAAACATGGGGGAAGCCAGCTGCCTGTTGCCTGGAGGGAAGCGCTGCCCAGGGTAAGTGTTGAGGTGTTGCGGGTGACCGACCCCGATCGGGGAGAGCGGGGTGATGTGGGTGACCCAGCAGGGGGTGGATGTCTGTGCACTGTTTGCTGCCCCCCCCAAGAAAATATACCACTGGCGGCCACTGGGGTGGAACCAAGGCATGATGCACTGAGGTGGTTAGTGGTTGGAACCAAGGCATGGTGCTCTGAGGTCGGTAGTGGGTGGAACCAGGGCATGGTGCTCTGAGGGGGGTAGTGGGTGGAACCAGGGCATGGTGCTCTGAGGTGGGCAGTGGGTGGAACCAAGGCATGGTGTTCTGAGGTGGGTAGTGGGTGGAACCAAGGCATGGTGTTCTGAGGTAGGCAGTGGGTGGAACCAAGGCATGGTGTTCTGAGGTGGGTAGTGGGTGGAACCAAGGCATGGTGCTCTGAAGTGGGTAGTGGTTGGAACCAAGGCATGGTGCTCTGAGGTGGCAGTGGGTGGAACCAAGGCATGGTGCTCTGAGGTGGGCAGTGGGTGGAACCAAGGCATGGTGCTCTGAGGTGGGCAGTGGGTGGAACCAAGGCATGGTGTTCTGAGGTGGGTAGTGGGTGGAACCAAGGCATGGTGTTCTGAGGTAGGCAGTGGGTGGAACCAAGGCATGGTGTTCTGAGGTGGGTAGTGGGTGGAACCAAGGCATGGTGTTCTGAGGTGGGTAGTGGGTGGAACCAAGGCATGGTGCTCTGAAGTGGGTAGTGGTTGGAACCAAGGCATGGTGCTCTGAGGTGGCAGTGGGTGGAACCAAGGCATGGTACTCTGAGGTGGGCAGTGGGTGGAACCAGGCATGGGTGGAACCAAGGCATGGTGCTCTGAGGTGGGTAGTGGTTGGAACCAAGGCATGGTGCTCTGAGGTGGGTAGTGGTTGGAACCAAGGCATGGTGCTCTGAGGTGGGTAGTGGGTGGAACCAAGACATGGTGCTCTGAGGTGGGCAGTGGGTGGAACCAAGGCATGATGCTCTGAGGTGGGTAGTGGTTGGAACCAAGGCATGATGCTCTGAGGTGGGTAGTGGGTGGAACCAAGGCATGGTGATCTGAGGTGGGTAGTGGGTGGAACCAAGGAATGGTGCTCTGAGGTGGGTAGTGGGTGGAACCAAGGCATGGTGCTCTGAGGTGGGTAGTGGGTGGAACCAAGGCATGGTGCTCTGAGGTGGGTAGTGGGTGGAACCAAGGAATGGTGGAACCAAGGCATGGTGCTCTGAGGTGGGTAGTGGGTGGAACCAAGACATGGTGCTCTCAGGTGGGTAGAGGGTGGAACCAAGGCATGGTGCTCTGAGGTGGGTAGTGGTTGGAACCAAGGCATGGTGCTCTGAGGTGGCAGTGGGTGGAACCAAGGCATGGTGCTCTGAGGTGGGCAGTGGGTGGAACCAAGGCATGATGCTCTGAGGTGGGTAGTGGGTGGAACCAAGGCATGGTGCTCTGAGGCGGGTAGTGGGTGGAACCAAGGCATGGTGCTCTGAGGTGTGTAGTGGGTGGAACCAGGGCATGGTGCTCTGAGGTGGGTAGTGGGTGGAACCAAGGCATGGTGCTCTGAGGTGGGTAGTGGGTGGAGACAAGGGGTGACTCGATATAGGGAGTACCTGCACCAATACTCTGAGAAAAATAGGCCCTGGGTGACGCAACCTAAAATTTGTTACTATGTTGAAAATTCTCAACACTCCAAAACTTCTGAAAGACAAACTCATTTTAAAAGTTTAGCTAGTTGGTTTTCTTTAAAACCGTTTTATTTATCTGGGTCATGTTCTGTACGTATTTGTTGTATATTTTTTAATGATGTTAGCTTAACCCACCCTAATTATATGGCTGTCTTTAGAAGTGAAAAAAAAAAAAAGTCTTGCCGAATTTTGCAAGCAGCCCAGCTCAGCAACGCATCCCCGTTGAGCAGCAACCTAATTCTCTAAGCAAATAAGAAAATTAAGACAGCGCACTTACTAAATCATGCAGGGAAGGCTAAGGATTATCACTTTCCAAGGTCATAAAATGTAAGTTGTTTAATATGTTAGGGAGATTATTTATACCGGTTTCAAACCGCCTTTTAATACACAATAAACATTGAAGGAGCCATGACAGAATTCCCGTTGTAGATTGCACGCAGCAGTTAAAGGCTGTTTGTAAAGATCTTCCCGCTGTGCTTTTTTTATCCTAGCCAAATAAAAAAAGACTAGCCAGCTTGTTCCCACATTCATATTTTAATAGGATTTAAGGGAGGCGAAAGTAAGTTGTTATGTGAATTGTGTGTTCCTCCGCCAAGTCGATGTTCACAGAAACAATTAATCTCAGGCGCGGCGATGAGCGGCAAAACGGGAACATTTTTGGCACAGATCATTTTATTTTTTTTTTGCATTGACTGAAATTTGAATCTTTATGTCTGACTTTTAGTGAATTTACTGTATAATGACATTTTAAAATGTGATAATCCAGTTTTATTTAAATACTTTAGAGAGGGAGGATACTGCTTTTTTTTCCGGGGGGGGGGGGGGGGGCCCGTGGGAATGGGTATGTTTGGGCTGTTTGAGGTGAACTCTTCAAAGCACCTAAAATGGAACTGAAGCCAAATAGGGAAGGCTTAGAACTGCCGTCAAGTTTATATTCCTGTCTGTTGTGGAGATATGCTGTTGACTTCCTATGTGATCATCTAGATGGAAGGTCAAGGGAAATGTAAACAATGGGCACACATATGGGCGTCTGCAGGTAGGGGCAAGGGGGGTCAACCCCCCCCCCCCCTGAATCAGGGATCGGATCTTAAATTCAGCACAGTTGCGTCTCTATCGAGGTGCCGCACCCGGGTGCCACCCGCCAGCAGTGATGTAAGTAACTGAGTTAAAATAAACTGAGTTACCTAACGCAGTTACTTTAGAGGGTAACGAGTAATCTAACTGATTACTTTTCCCCTCATGGTAACTCAGTTCCCATTACTTTGGCTTAGTTACCCCAATTACATCTACCGCCACTAGATGGCAGTAGTGTAATTCCGGTGTCCTGCCGAAAAAGTTCCCCCGCCGGATAAGGACCCCCTGTACTGCGCAGGCGCAGGGCTTGCGCAGTACGAAGGACTACGGAGCTTCCGAAAATTGCCGAACCTAAAACAGCTCTGAGTGAACTCTACACCGCGCAGTTCCAGTTAACATGTAATTGTACGAGGCGATGCCGCACGCTCCAGATGCTCGTGCTACTCTGCAAGGGGCGTCTATCGTGTAAGTAAGGGGCGGGTCTAGTATTACTGTAACCAAGGGGCACATTTATTATTATTGTTATATATCGAGCTCTGCCCATTAATTTAACATTCGCCCTCTTCTGTAGCCATCCGCCCCTTACACCATATAATAATAATAGACCCGCCCCTTATACCATATAATAATAATAGACCCGCCCCTTGCTTACACGCTTAACAGATCTGCCCCTTGGTTAGAGTAATAATAGAGCCGCCCCTTGGTTACACGATATATAACAATAATAATAAATGCGCCCCTTGGTTACAGTAATACTAGACCCGCCCCTTAGTTACATGTATAGAATATTAAAAAAAAAAGTCAGTTACTTTGCTGCGTAACTAATTACTTTTCCAATGTAGTAACTGAGTTACTAACGCAATTACTTTTTGGGAGAAGTAATTTGTAACTTAACTAATTACTTCTTTAAAGTAAGATGACCAACACTGCCCGCCAGTGGGGTGACACCATTAAGGTGCTGTTAAGCACCCCTGTCAGTGTAGTGTGACTTTGGCTATTTTCCCTGCTCAGTCCAGCAGAGAACTCAGCTGTGATGGGAGAAGGGGCGAGCTGCAGGCTATCAGAGGTTTACCCCACTCGCCCCACCCATTCTCCTGTCAGGGAGAAGAGACGGTGGCTCTCACCAGGTTCCCCGCCCAGCTTTCTGCCCGCTCCGTTCCTTCCCTATTGGCCATAACTGAGGGCCAATCAAAGGCGACTAGGAGAGGCAAGCTTCATGGGACATGTAGTCCCAAAAGATTGGCGGCCCCATTTTCCAC
This sequence comes from Lithobates sylvaticus, assembly GCA_028564925.1. Taxonomy (NCBI): domain Eukaryota; kingdom Metazoa; phylum Chordata; class Amphibia; order Anura; family Ranidae; genus Lithobates; species Lithobates sylvaticus. The sequence goes on from CM053031.1 coordinate 16,556,324, forward strand.
AAGGAGGAGGCTACAGCTCGATCAAGAGAGAGATTGAGAAACTGCAGCCTGGAAAAAAGCTGAAAAAAAGCCCAGCACCACCAGAGAGAGAAAGACTAATGCCGCGTACACACGGTCGGAATTTCCGATGGAAACAGTCCGATGGGAGCTTTTCAACGGATTTTTCGACCGTGTGTATGCCCATCGGTCTTTTTCTGTCAGAATTTCCGACGGACTTTGGATTGAGAACCTGTTCTCAATTTTTCCAACGGAAAACCTTTCTATCGGATTTTCCGATCGTGTGTATGCAATTCCGACGCGCAAAATTCAGACGCATGTTTGGAAACAATTCGACGCATGCTCGGAAGCATTAAACTTCCCTTTTATAGTGATGTTGAACGTGTTTTAACTGTGTTACTGACCGTCGGAATTTGGTGTGACCGTGTGTAGGCAAGACAGTTTGAGCGAAATTCCGTCGGAATTACGATGGGAAAACCATCAGAGCTTTTTCCGACAAGAATTCCGACCTTGTGTACGCAGCATAAGCCACTACCAGGGAACAGACATGCTACACTACTGAACTGTGTCGCCCCCGGGGAACCCAGGGTGAACGATCGTCCAGGAGGGATCACTGCTGTAGTTTCGCTGGGTCTGGTAAGAGGGCCTGTTGGCCATTACCCATTACTTAACCTAGGGATTGTAATACGTCTGCAGACTCTTACCATAATAATGTGATAATGACATTGTCGAAAAGGGGCGGTGCATGGGTGACCCTAACGATGACCCCCTCTGAAAAAAGTTCTGCGGATGCCCATGGGCACACATATTAAAATATAAGACAATAATTTCCCATGGGACTTAACCGCTTGCATACCAGGCCTATTCTGGCATTTCTCTCCTACATGCGTAGCGGTACCCCCGTAGGGGCTGCTGAGTTGGTTATAGCAATTTGTCATTCACCTCCGCTTCTGACCTCCCATACCCAAGTATAAAACACCAAACAGTCAATAGTTAAGTTTCCTTGCTCTTTATTTATGGGGCGATCTGAATTCTTCATTGGGTAGATATGAGATGCTCCATCAGATCCCACTTTATGAGGGTATCATCCACGGCCATAGCCTTTGTTGCTGGACTTTCCCTACACAAATCCCTTCTTGGATTTATATCTTCATGTGCTAATCGGACTATACGAAGGTAAATTTACCTGTACAGTGCTCCCAAGTTGAACAAAAGAGATTACTCTGAAAAATTCCTCTGATTGACTCATATATTTCCTTTGGAGTATTAACTCTAGAGTCAAAAGGCCCGACACCGCCCATTTCCTTGACCCGAATTCTAACAACCCCTCAGTCTTTGGGAGTTACTGTCCGTTATTGCTTACACCAAGGCTTGACAAATTTGCTTAGAATCTAGGAGCCAGCTGAAAAAGTTAGGAGCCAGTAATTTAAATCCTCTGCCCAGTGCCCAGAAATGCATGTCTGGGGCATTGGGCAATAGGAATTGCTCATGCCTGATGCCAAGCGAAAAAATAACTATATTTAAAAAAAAAAATAAAATAAAAACTTTTGTTTTGTTTGTTATAAGATTTTGCAAATAAGTTTTTTCTTTCTTTTCTCCTTCACTGATGTGATCTGATAGGCTGCACTAATGGGCACTGATGGGATGGCATTGAGGTTGGAACTGATGGGCACCAAAAGGCAGCACTGAGGTGCCACCGATGGGCTCACTGACAGGTGGTACTGATGGGCAGCACTGATGGGTGGCACTGACAGGTGGTACTGATGGGCACTGGCAGATGGCACTGGTTGGCACTGGCAAGTGGCACAGGTTGGCAATGGCAGATGACACTGTATTGCTCTGGCAGATGGCACTGGATTGCACTGGCAGATAGCACTGGATGGCACTATTTGGCACTGGCAGGTGGCAATGATTGGCACTGGCAGATGGCACTAACTCTAGGATCATATTACCAGGCCTGCTTTGCTGTGAAACTGTATGGAGAGGAGCTGACAAATTCAGCATGTCGGAGGTGGGCGGGACCCGGGGTGGGGGGGACCCGGGGTGGGCGGGACCCAGCAGCTATCCAGCCAATGATTGGGCTGTTTAAGAAAGGGGCGGGTCCACATACACGTAGTGGCCCACCCAGATCCCATCCCATTGGCTGGTGTTGGATAGCAGGATCCCACCCACTCCGGGTCCCGCCCACCTCCGACATCCAACCTCAATTTTGACAGCTTCTCTCCATACAGTTTCACACAACGAGGCGCCGTTCTGCCAACAGTGTGGAGAAGGGAGGAGGATGTCAGCGGCTGCTGAGCGTTCTCTTCCTGCTTCATCCCCACTACCAGACAGACCCCACAGCCTGCCCTGTAGCAGAGGCACCTGTCAGTGACAAAAACCCAGGCGCCAGGGCACAATTTCTAGTCGCAAAGGCGACCTGGCGTCTGGGATTTGTCGAGCCCTGGCTTACACTGTGTTCTGTAGCTCCACAGCATGTCACTTCACTCGCTCCTGCACTTGCTTCTTTAAGTTGCACTGACCTGTTCTTCACAATCAACACTCTGTGTTCCCCAGTCACAAAAAGTCGATCCACCAGTCTACTTCCTCCGTTTTGCTCCTACTTCCTCCGTTTTGCTCCTACTTCCTCCGTTTAGCTCCTACTTCCTCCTCCACACGTACGGCACATCGCCGCATGGGGATGTCCGGCCTGATCTCCGTTTTTTACATTTTTTGCAATCTCCTCCGCCAGAGTCCCAGGCCCTAAGCCTCCCGGAACTCCATGCCTTTGGACTTCTTCCCGACCCCTCTGGACTCTCTCCAGGAGCATGTGACCCCCCCCCCCCATTTTTATGAGAGACCTCCCCTTGACCATACAAATTAACTATTGATCAAGACCCTCACATGAGTTTCCTGCCACTGTCAAGCAGAGAAGGTATCTCTGTGCCCAAGTGTAGGCGGCCACACCCCCCTCTATACTGACACTCCCCTTTTGAATCAAACAACCAGGCATGGAAAATAACCACAGGCCTGGCCAAATTTACCTGCAACTAAATCCTGCACTATCAAAATATCACTATAGCACCTACCCAGAAGTAAAGGCACTACACATGTAAAAATCATCATGAAAATTACTCAGAACCCCCACACATTATAAATGTTTTTTTTTTTAGCAGAGACCCTAGGGAATAAAATGGCAGGCATTGCAATTTTTTTTTCCGCAGGGTATTTGTGCAGCAATTTTTAGCATTTTTGGGGAAAAAAAAAAACATTCATGAATTAAAAAAAAAAAACACTAAAATTAGCCTGATTCGTTTGCATTTTTTGTTTTAATCTTTCTTGTTTCTGGTTAGAATCCTTTTCTGTTTTACTCAGTTATGGTTTATTTATTTTGTGCCCTGTTTTCCTCTTTGGGCTAACCTTTGGGTCTTGGTTAGGTCAATGCTATGGGGGCTGGTGCTTTGGGCCTCCCATAGAGGTCCTATAATCCGTGACTCCTTGTGTGCTCTAATGTGGGGACATCCAGTCCAGGAGGCAGTCTTTGGTGGCATAAGGGAACTCCATTTCTTTAAAGTGTTTCTAAAGGCAGAAGGTGTTTTTTTATGGTAATGCATTGTATGCATTAAGATGAAAAACCTTCTGTGTGCAACAGCTTCCCTCAGCCCCCTGATACTTACCTGAGTCCCATCTCAATCCAGGGATGTTGCACGAGAGATACGGCTGTCCGGGACTCTCCCTCCTGATTGGCTGAGACACAGCAGTGGGCGCCATAGGCTCCCACTGCTGTCAATCAAAACCAGAGAGACAATTAGGAAAGAGAGGGGGGGCAGGGCCGAGCTGCGGCTCCATGTCGGAATGGACACACAGATCAGTGGCTTGGATGCCCCCATAGCAAGCTGCTGTGGGGGCACTCAGCAAGAGGGAAGGGCCAGGAACGCTAGCGGGGGACCTGAGAAGAGGAGGATCCAGGCTGCTCTGTGCAAAACAAACATACAAAAATGTGTTGTACTGTCCCTTTGAATATATCACAATCAGATTATATTTATTTATTTATTATATATTTATTTATCCCCCTGACGAAGCACTGCTGCGTGGCATAACACGTAGAGGGTGGAGCTAGTGACACAGAGAGAACATGTGGAGATCTAGACGGAAGGTATCCATACACATAGTTGCTTAGAGATTTAAGTGAAAAGTGGCAAGACGGTGTATATTTGTATCACACGCATCCACAAGCTGCAGCCTCTACTGACAGCACCGCCTGTGGTGATCCTGGGCTATGTCTTTCATCTGTAGTGCACCAGTATTGTGCACATGTGTCAGAAACCATGAATCAGACCGAGACAGAATTACAGTTAAATCACATTTGTTTAATAATAAAAGTAAATAGAACAAACGTAGTCAAAACATATCCAAAGTTTGGTAACCAGAACGGATAGTCAGACAAGCCAGAAAGTCAGGAAGCCAGAGATCAACGTAGTGGACTATCAAGCAGGATCTGGAGCCAGAAGGAATGTCAGCCAAGCAAGTCTTTAACAGGAACGCAGGAGCTAGTCTCTTTGATGTTGACCAATGCGAAGGCAGAAATCATCTGGGCTGGACGGCTTAAAGAGGCAGGACTGACGAGCAGGATATCATCAACAGGTGAGTCACTGTGGAGAGATAGGAGCTGGCAATTAGCTGACAGCTGAGCGGCCAGCTAAGAGAAGGAAGGGCTGAGCCCAGCCCTGACAACATGATAATGTGAGTGTTATTTTATTTGCTGCCAATAAATTGTACTTGTTTTATAGAACACACTATGGTGTTATAAATATTTATTTTGGAGCATTTATCTCTGGATATGTGGCAAGACATGTGTGATTTGGTGGAGGTGGTGCAGGATCCTGGGGATCTGGCATATTGGAGTTGTTACCCTCAAATGGACAAGTACTTTCTGACCGCATTGATAGTAGATCATGATATTAAAATGATCTGCTTTATTGAGGTGGAGGACACATCACATTGTGGTTGGTAACATAACGGCAAATTGTGAAGACATTTGATATTTGGACACTATAATTGCATGTTCTCTATTACGTGGACTGTTGGTTGGATTGTATATTAGAAGACATCTATTTATTCACTTTTTCTTAATTTATATGATTTTCTTACTAAGGACATTTGATTAATCCTTTGGCGCCGGCGCCTCCCAACCCTTTAAGGAGTTTTAGATGCCGGGAGGCAGGGCCAGGTTTATGGTCATGTGACCACCTACTTATGTGACCATCATGTAAAGGCCTGGCTCACAGTCGCCACTCTAATTCATCTCAAAAGGTGTTCTATTGGGTTGAGCCCAACCCCTGAAAAACAACCCTTCACCATAATCCCCCCCTCCAACAAATGATTTGGACCAGTGCACAAAGCAAGGTCCATGAAGACATGGGTGAGTGAGTTTGGGGTGGAGGAACTTGACTGGCCTGCACCTCAACCCGAGAGAACATCTTTGGGATGAATTAGTGCGGAGACTGCGAGCCAGGCCTTCATGTTCAACATCAGTGCCTGACCTCACAAATGCGCGTCTGGAAGAATGGCCAAACATTCCCATAGACACCCTCCTAAACCTTGTGGACGGCCTTCCCAGAAGAGTTGAAGCTGTTATAGCTGCAAAGGGTGGGCCAACTCAATATTGAACCCTACGGACTAAAGCCCCGTACACACGATCGGACTTTCCGACAACAAAACCGTGGAATTTAGTTCGAAGGGTGTTGGCTCCAACTTGTCTTTTGCATACACACGGTCACACAAATGTTGGCCAACAATTACGAAAGTAGTGACGTACAAGACGTACTGTGAACCGATAAAAAGGAAGTTCAATAGTCATGTGATATCTCCATTATGAACGCTAATTTTACAAGACCGAGCGCTTCCAGCTCGTCCTTGATTCCGAGCGTGCGTGTTAGTACTTCGGACTTTTGTCCAATGGACTTGTGTACACACGATCGGAAAGTCCGACAACACACATTTGTTGGCGGAAAATTTGAGAACATGCTAGCCAACATTTGTTGGTGGAAAGTCCGACAACAATTGTCCGATGGAGAATACACACGTTGGACTTACCGCCAACAAGCTCATATCCAACATTTCCCGTCGGAAAATCAGAGCGTGTGTACGGGGCATTAGACTGGGATGCCATTAAAGTTCATGTGCGTGTAAAGGCAGGTGTCCCAATACTTTTGACAATATACGGTATATACTTATGTATGGTTTCCTGAAGAAGTGGACAATGCTTCACAAAACATGTTTCGAAAAATCCTCCTGAAAATAAGACAAAAAACCTTTCATAAATTCTTACGCTGTAGTCCGCATAAGAGGCATGTTGTATTTATAGTAAAAAAATATTTTTTTCTGTGCCTTCACGCTGACATTTAATAAATGGATAACAAAATAAGGGCTTAAACCAATGGAAGTGTAAAAACTCATTTTATAAAGTGGCTTATAGCAGCAACTTAGATCCAGCAATATCCAGAGATAGTGTGCATGGATGGAAACAGACGTGACGACCAATAAGCTCCATTAAGGAAGGAGAGCATTGAATCCCCATACTCAGAAGTCACAACACAAAACATATATTCAGCAACTTAGAGAGAGAGATAAATACTAGGACCAAAAGGTCACTAAAAACATAATAAAAGCTTCAAAATGAAAACTAGTTTATAGTGTTGGATAAAGTAGGAAATGGTTGGAACTCACCAGTAAGGTCCCAACCAGGGCCTTATCTGCATGACGTTGGCATTTGCTCCCTCTTCCTGTGCAGGTTTCCGGCCACAACCCAAAGACATACTGGTGGTAGGTTGATTGGTTCAGCTGGGACTACAGCAGAATGGTGCTGTGTGTTTCAATGCATAGAAAGTCCCGAAGTCTAGGACACCAACCCAATCTCCTGCTCTCCTTCCCCAGGGAAATAGATTGACAGCAGCTTCTGAGACTCCACTGTCCCTTTGTGTGACGTACTTCGGTAGGTTGGGGATTTGCTCCTTAATTGAGAAAAGGGGGGAATTATGGGACTTTACATGAAGCAAACTACTAAAGAATAAAATTCAATCATGTTTATTGATTCCTGGTAAACAATCATAGAATAATGATAAGGTATATACATTGGTGTCCGCAGAACTTTTTTCAGGGGGGGGCATCATTTTAGGGTCACCCATTAATGTAATTATCACATTGTCATGGTCAGAGACAGCAGGTGTAGTACAGTCCCTAGGATAAGTAACGAATAATGACCGACAGGCCCTCTTACCAGACCCAGCGAAACTACAGCAGTGATCACTCCGGCTGGACGATCGCTCACTCTGGGTTCCCCGGGGGAGATTCTGGTCAGTAGTGTAGCATGTCTGTACCCTGGCAGTGGCTCAGTCTTTCTCTCTCTGGTGGCGCTGGGCAGCGTGGCTCTCTCTGGTGGTGCTGGGTAGTGTGGCTCTCTCTCTGGTGCTGGGTAGCGTGGCTCTCTCTCTGGTGGCCCTGGGTAGCGTGGCACTCTCTGGTGGTGCTGGGTAGCGTGGCTCTCTCTCTTTGGCTTCTGTCCAGCACAAGCCTCTTTCTTGGTCCTGTAGCACTCACTCCCTCAGCTTTTTTCCAGGCTGCAGTCTCTCAATCTCTCTCTTGATCGAGTTGTAGCCTCCTTCCTGTGGAAAATGGGGCTGCCAATATTCAGGACTACATGTCCCATGATGCTCTCCTCTCCTAGTCTCCTAGTCTTCCCAAACGGGCATACACAAAACTAAAAACAAGCTCTGCTACTAGCCGTGCACTATTTTTTCTTTATATAGAGTCTGCTACTGATGGATTCAGCCATTAAAAGTTGTACCCTGAAGAGCTGGTGATCTTCTCCAGTTGTGGCAGTTCCTTTTTCCCATGTGGCTATCAGGTACGCTTCTGGATTAACCAGGCTGTGATCTACCACATTGATATATAATATTAAACACTGTTTGGAACTTAGCGGATATATATTTATATATCCCTCTCTTCTTTCGTTTCTTCTCAGTTCACTTATGTGATGCTGTATCTGCTATAGTGTTGAGGCCATCGATTTGAAATTATTACCCTCCATAGGGATTCTCAATTAGAACTCCGTGGGATCCTCAAGGTATATACAGAGTGGCTTTGGTAGTGGAAGCCAGCATATCTTTACCTATTTTTGATATTATCATTATTAATTACAGGATACCGGCACTGTAGATCTATCCGCAAATACCACCACGCCACTGGCCAAATCCGGCACATCTATGGTTTACTACTGTTAATTTCCTTTCTTTCTAATTTTTATGTGAGTATTTCCCTCATGTATACATATATACTTATCTATATGGGATGTAATATCCACATATGGGACTGGCTATCGGTCGACTGCTTCTTAGAATCTTTATTGAAAATATTCTCCTCCTTTTTTTTTTTTTTTTTTTTTCTTCTTTCCTTCCCCATTTGCAGATTGTGCCCTGTTTGCTGGCTTCAGACACCAAACTCGGCGAGTCCTTTGGCTATCCCGAGAGACTCATTTTTAGGTAACTAACTTGGGTATTGCAGACATATACAAGCCTCTACCTTGTCAACAAAAATTGGAAGGTAGGCAATATTCAAGTTTTTAGAGTGCACATACCTAGTGTAACTATTTGCACCTATATTATTGAGTACGGATCTAAATACACATAATCTGTCAGTCCATTCACGAATAACCCCCCTGTCTTCTTGATATATACAACAGATATATGAACTGCTATACTCTGGTTCTGAAGAAGCTTTAAGCGAAACGCGTCAACCAGCATCCTGCGAGTTTGTTTCAGTATTCTGATGTATTAAGAGCTACATGTATATGTACATTCTTGGACTGTAATGACCCCCCCTTTTATATGTGACATGTTTTATGTATACTTTGTGCTAATAAAAATATTTAGAATTATTCTTTTGTATTGAGACATATGTCCGTTCAGGTACCGTGATAGTCCGTTAGGTTGGCTAAAAAAACCCCCTTTTTCGTTTTCTATATATAATTTTAGGACGAGGTACCCCCCCTGAGCTTTTCCACATCCCTCTTAAAAAAATAAATAAAATACAAAACCGTTTTATATTTTGTTAATAAATTTTGCAAACAGGTATTTTTTCTCCTTCATTGATGTACGCTGATGAGGCATCACTGATGAGCACTAATAGGTGGCACTGGTGGACACTGATGAGGTGGCACTGGTGGGCACTGATAGGTGGCATTGGTGGGCACTGATGGGTGGCACTGAAGGGCATTGATAGGTGTCACTGAAAGGCACTAATAGGTGGCACTGATAGCTGGCACTGATAGCTGGCACTGATGGGCTCTGATGGGTGGCAGTGATGGGCAGTGATGGGTGGCAGTGATGGGCACTGATCGGCATTGGTAGGTGACACTGATAGGCAGCACTGCTAAGTGTCACTGATTGGTACTACTGGTGGGCATTGATAGGTGGCACTTGTGGGCACTGATAGGTGGCACTGATTGCTGGCACCTACTACTGTGGGCACTGATTGGGGGCACTGATTTGTGGCACTGGCAGGTGGCACTGGCAGGCGGTACTTGTGGGCACATATGAGGCAGCTTTGCCTCTTCCTCTTTCGGGACCGATGTCCCTTCAAACAGAAGCCGGCGATTGGCTTTTTTCTTCTCCCGCTGAGAAGAAAAAAAAATGATTACCGATCCTCTGTTTACATCACGTGATCAGCTGTTATTGGTTGACAGCTGATCACGTGGTAAGGGGCCAGGATCGGATCTGTGATCACCCGAGTCGCATTGACTCGGGTGATCACAGCACGTGCCATGCTCCCCCTTCAGGGGGGGTTTGGCCAGCTTTGAAAGGGGAGGATGTCAATAGACGTAGTTCCCGGCAAAGCAGATCTGCGCTGTAGCCGTCATTCGTCTGTAGCACGGATCTGAACAAGATAATCAGTGACAATAGATGACAATCTGATATTGCATGTATATACATATATTCCAGCATAAATTAGAATTGTAAAATAATAATGAAGGTAATAAGTTGCCCATTGACATAATAGACAGATGAATCTCAAACATATATTTGCAGTGATGTAGCATGTAACAGTAGCTCTACGCGTTTCATGGGTATTCCCAATCATTAGGAGCAAAGTAGATGTATCTATAATAAAACATAAGAGTAAATGCAAAGTACTCTAATGGTTGGGACAGAGGGGGATAAAAGGAAGAGGTGGAACAAACAGTTCCCAACCACTCTTACCTACAGGTAGATTCAATATATAAACAGCGGTGTTGACAGCTGAAGGCACCATGGGAATACCATCCCTGGGAGCTGAGGCAGCATAATCCACGGCCGCACAGCGGCCCAAACAACAGTGTAGGGTAAGTCTATATGAATGTGAGCCGCAATGAGCAGTGGTAATATTGGTGAATACTGTATAAAGTTCCCAGACGATTTCTGTGGAAGAAACAGTGTGTAAATGAGTAGGACTGCAACATTGGCAGAGAGAAACACTATAGCCCAAAGGGCATATAATGATATAAGAGCTTAATACAGGGTGAAAACACTTTAATGATAGAAAACCTCAACCTCACCAGAGCTAGTATTAAGAAAGAAAGATACCACAGAAACACCCAGCAAGTGAACAGCTAACAAAGAGTTATCCCCCGTACACACGGTCGGACATTCCGATCACAAAATCCGTTGGATTTTTTCCGACGGATTTTGTCCGAAACCTGTGTTGCACACACACGGTCGGACAAAGTTGTCAGAAAATCTGATCACTCCGAACGAGGTGACGTACAAAACGTACCACGGGACTACGTACAGGGCAGTAGCCAATAGCTTTCATCTCCAAATTTCTTCTGAGAATGCGTGGCACTTTGTGCGTCGGAATTCTCTACACACGATGGGAAAAAGTCTGATCGGATTTTGTTTTCGGAAAATTTTAGATCCTGAACTCAAATTTTTCCGTCAGAAATTCAGACGGAAAAAGCCTGCTAGAGCCCACACACGATCGGATTTTCCGAGAACATAATCCGATCGGAATTTTTCCATCTGAATATCCGACCGTGTGTACGGCATTCGTCTAATGCCGTGTACACACGGTCGGAATTTCGGCAAGCAAAAGACAGATGAGAGCTTTTGGTCGGAAAATGTGACCGTGTGTAGGCTCCTGCAGACTTTTGCTGGCCGAATTTCCGTCAGCAAAAGTTTGACAGCATTTTTTGCCGGAAAAAGTTTTGATTCGGAAATTCCGAACGTTTGTACCAATTATGACGTGCAAAATTCCTACGCATGCTCGGAAACAATTTGACGCATGCTTGGAAGCATTGAACTTAATTTTCTCGGCTTGTGTTCTTGACGGTCGAAAGTTCAGCAAACTTTTGTGTGACCGTGTGTATGTAAGCCAAGCTTGAGCGGAATTCCGTTGAAAAAGCCATCCAAGATTTTTCCAACAGAAAATCCGCTCGTGTGTACGAGGCATTAGACTTGAAAGGAAAAAAGTCCAACATTGTATAAAAAGTGCATAAAGTCTTGGGGTAAGTAGAGCAAGTGTTCCATCAACGTGTGGTATTTGTAGCACCAGCTGGCCGCAGAATACTACGAACGGCATGCTGCGTGATCTGAGGGTGGTTGCACCACTGCCTGAACGGCTGTGGACGTTCGGCAATGAGCGCTCAATTCCGCCCTCATGGTGATCACAGCTGGAAAGCAACACGTTGGCGCATGGTGTCAACATGACGTCATACTGTGTATGTGACCTGATGGGTAAATTGGGGAGGTATTCAGAGCACCCTCCCTGATTGGTACTTTTGGGATCCAATCAGTGTTGTCCCCTCCCCATTGGTAGACTGGGAATTTATTCAATGTATGCTCCCTGACTGGTATTTTTTGGATGTGATGAGTGCACTCTCCCTGACCGGTAGTTTGGGGATGTATTAAGTCATAGCTCCCAACTGTCCCTGATTTGGAGCAATGTCCCTCTGTCCCTCATTCCTCCTCATTTGTCCCTCATTTTGCTCTGATCTATATAGTTGTATATAAAATGCACTTTTTATCTTTCAAAAAGCGCTTCCCAGCGCTAAACCTTTCATCCAGTTTCTAAATTGCTGCATTTGTACATTTCAAAATACACGGAATAGTCGTGGTTAAAAAAAATGCACTTGTGGGTTTAACTAATCATTTTTTTGTATATTTCTCCTTTAAGGGGGTGTGGCAGGGGGTGTGTCCTATGCCTACATACCTTTTCTAATAGGTGTCCTTCATTATGATTAAGTGCAGGTCCCCCGATTGGAAGTTTCTGGATGTATTCAGTGCACATTCTCTGATCAGTAGATTGGGGATGTATTCGGTGCACACTTCCTGGCTAATATTTTGTGGATGTATTCAGTGCACGTTCCCTGATCGGTAGTTTGGGAATGTATTCAGTACACCCTCCATGACCAGTGGTATGAGTGGGATCCCTTCAGGTGAATCTGCCCTTAATTTATCCACTGCTATGTGTTCTCTAACTTGGAGACTCTCAAACGATACGTGTGAGGACCGCAGTATACAGAGGAGCCTTGGCGTGGTCACTGAGGCTTCCATGTATAGTTGCAAATGTGTGCCATGAAATCCTCTGTTTTAATGTTAACTGTTGGGGACAACTTGGTAGTTGGTGATGTATTCAGTGCACGCTCCTTGATCGGTAGTTTGGGAATGTATTCAGTGCACGCTCCTTGATCGGTAGTTTGGGGATGTATTCAGTGCACGCTCCTTGATCGGTAGTTTGGGGATGTTTTCAGTGCACGCTCCTTAATCAATAGTTTGGGGATGTATTCAGTGCATTCTCCATGACTGATGGTTTGGGGATGTATTCAGTGCACGCTCCTTGATCAGTGGCGGTGCGTGCATAGAGGGCGCAGGAGCGCCGCCCCCCCTCTCCTGCACCGCTCTATCACCAATAGATAGATTCATGCATTGCATGAATCTATCTATTGTCACCGCTGCCGCCCCCTATTCAGGTGTCCGGCCCCTGATCGGGCGCCGGGCATCTGAATTACAGTGGGGGGGGGGGGGGGGTGTTGCTGGAAGCGCCCCTATTAGAGCTGTAAGCTCTAATAGGGGACCTTATTAGAGCGGTGTGCTCTAATAGGCTTCCCTAAGTGTAAACAGCGGGCGCAATGCTTTGCGTTCGCTGCTTACACAGTATTGTGTTAGGGAAGCGAATACATCGCTTTCCCTAACACAGACCCGCCTCTCAGCCAATCAGGTTGCCAGGTCTGTTACCTGTCACCTGATTGGCTGAAGTCACAGGCGATGTGATTGGACGCTAGGCGTCCAATCACCTAGCGTCCAATCACAGCAGAAGAAGACAGGAGGAGCGCGGGAGAAGACATCCGACGGAGACACCGCTCGTCGCCTGACGCCGTCACCAGCTGCACACCGGGACAAGGTAAGTGCAGAGGGCAGGCAGGGGGCACAGTGGCAGCACTTGAGGGGCACAGTGGCAGCACTTAAGGGGCACAGTGGCAGCACTTAAGGGGCACAATGGCAGAACTTGGGGCACAATGGCAGAACTTGGGGCACAATGGCAGAACTTGGGGCACAGTTGCAGAACTTGGGGCACAGTGGCAGAACTTGGGGCACAGTGGCAGAACTTGGGGCACAATGGCAGAACTTGGGGCACAATGGCAGAACTTTGGGCACAATGGCAGAACTTGGGGCACAATGGCAGAACTTGGGGCACAGTGGCAGAACTTGGGGCACAGTGGCAGCACTTGGGGCACAGTGGCAGCACTTGGGGGGGCACAGTGGCAGCACTTTGATGGGCACAGTGGCAGGCAGTGGCACTTGGGGCACAGTGGCAGCAGTTTGATGGGCACAGTGGCAGCACTTGGGGCACAGTGGCAGCGCTTGATGGGACACTGTGGCACCCGCTTGCTGCCTCTGGCCCCCTTGAACCTTGCTTGTGACCCGGATTTGTCTGCAACCTCTGCTAGTGACCCGGAGTGACCTGTACACCTGTATTCGTTTGATGGATCCCAGCACTTGGCTCCTACTTCAGTGGCAGCGTTTAATGGGCACCACTCTCGGCACTTCGGCCTGGCAGCGTTTGAGGCCGAATGCGGCACCAGTGGCACAAAAATTGCAAGAGGGGTTTGATGGGTTAGCACAGTGGAGCTCCTCCTGCAGCTAATCCTACTGTTTGTTTGCGCCCCCCCACGGGTGACCGTAAGAAGTTTGAGCACCAGCCTTCATTATTTCACACTCCTGCCCCCACTGTCCTTGAATGCGGTAGAGACCTTTTTTGAAAGTATGGCACAGTATCCGTTTGGGGATGTATTCAGTGATACCGCAACCGGCCCTCAAATACCAGTATCGCCTGAAAGCTGGAGGACCTGATTCAAGCTGCCACCAAATTGGACCGGCGCATGCGGGAAAGGCGTTCCGAACGCTTCCAGTCCCCCCGCTCCAACTGGACTTTCACCAGACCTACCTTGCCTCCACCCGCCACTGCGGCTTCAGCCGTGGCCAACCAGGAGACGGAGCCTATGCAGTTGGGGTTGGTCCGGGCCCCTCTCACGGCTGAAGAACGGCTCCGTCAATGTCTTATGAACTATCAGTCTTCTGGGTTTTCCCAGACTTATGTCGCCCTCTTTGTCTCCTTACAGCTATCGGAGAGGAGATCCGACTATCAGCAATCATTGATTCCGGTGCCTGCAGCTGCTTCCTTGATGCCACATTAGCTTCCAAATTGCACTTACCTCTGGTCTTGAAGAAACAAAACTTGCAGGTACACTTGGCTGATGGTTCTCTTCCCCGTTCAGGACTTATCACCCATGAAACCCAACCCATCCGGGTCACCACTGACTCTGGCCATCATCATCATCATCCCATCTCCTATGTTCCCATCATCTTGGGACTTCCATGGCTTCAAATGTCTGCCGCCCCATCGGGCATATGATTGTCCCATCGACCTCCTCCCTGGGAGCATCTTTTTCGTAGGAAAGAGGGATGGCTCCCTGAGGCCTTGCATCGACTACAGGGAATTAAATAAAATCACAATTAAAAACCGGTATCCCCTGCCACTGATTCCAGAACTTTTCCAGCGTTTCAGATCTGCCCGAATCTTCTCCAAGTTGGATCTACGTGGGGCCTATAATCTTATCCGAATTAGGGCAGGAGACGAATGGAAAACTGCTTTTAGATCCAGATTCGGGCACTACGAATACTTGGTAATGCCCTTTGGGCTCTGTAACGCACCAGCAACTTTCCAGCACCTGGTCAATGATATTTTTCGCAAACATCTCGATGACTTTCTTGTCGTATATCTGGACGACATCCTTATCTTCTCAGACACCCCGGAACTTCACCGAGTGCACGTGAAACAAGTTCTTTCCATTCTTCGGAGTCACAGTTTGTACCTCACAGTGCAGTTCTTGGGGTTCATCATTTCTACAAGTGGGGTCTCCATGGACCCACAAAAAGTTAAAGCCATACTGGAGTGGCCCGCTCCGGTAAACAAAAAAGGGGTACAACGATTCATCGGTTTCGCAAATTTCTACCGAAGATTCATTGTTGGCTTTTCCTCCATAGTGGCACCCATCACCAAATTGACTCATCAAGGCACCCAATTCCATTGGTCCCCGGAGGCTCAAGGGGCCTTCGACACGTTAAAGAAGCTGTTTTCGTCAGCTCCCATCCTGATGCATGCAAATCCAGCCTTACCCTTTGTGCTGGAGGTGGATGCATCAGAGACGGCGACGGGAGCTATCCTGTCCCAAAGACTAGGTCCCAAGGCTCTTCTACATCCTGTGGCTTTCGCATCTCGGAAGTTAAGTCCTCCAGAGAGGAATTACGATGTGGCAGATAGAGAATTACTGGCCATCAAGTCTGCCTTGGAAGAGTGGAGGTACCTCCTGGAGGGGGCTTCTCATCCAATTATGATTTGGACCGACCACCGAAATTTGGAATACCTCAGGACAGCCAAACGCCTAAAGCCTAGGCAGGCCCGATGGGCTCTTTTCTTTGCTAGGTTTAATTTCCATATCTCGTACAGACCCGGCTCGAAAAATGGGAAGGCAGACGCTCTCTCCAGGATGTTCCATGAAACACCCCAAGAAACTGAACCCAGTACCATTCTTCCACCACAGAATTTTCTTTCTCTCATTTTGCAACCTGATCTGATTCCCGCTATTAAGGCAGCATCTGGGCAACTTCCAAATCAAGGAACTCCTCCAATGGAGATTCATGACGGACTACACTGGTTCCAGGGAAAGGTATTTGTTCCCACCGAAGTAAGACCCTTGACACTCAAGACCCTGCATGATCTTAAACTTGCAGGACATTTTGGGGTTCGTAAAACAACGGAACTAGTTTCTCGTTCCTTTTGGTGGCCTGGGTGGAGACAAGACTGTCGGGATTATGTGTCGTCTTGTGTGGTTTGTCAACGGAACAAGGGGACCAACTCTAGAGCCTGGGGCCTGCTGAGACCCTTGTCCATCCCTGAGCGTCCATGGGCGGAGATAGCAATGGACTTTATCGTGGAACTACCTTCCTCAGAGGGATTCACCACAATAATGGTCGTAGTAGACCGACTGTCAAAAATGGCACATTTCCTTCCAATTACCGGCACCCCGTCTGCTTCTGCTACAGCCGATATCTTCCTCAAAGAGATTGTCCGACTCCACGGCTTACCTGCAACTATTACCTCGGATAGAGGTCCTCAGTTCACCTCTAAGTTCTGGCGAGAGTTATGCAAGACCCTGGAGATCAAAATATGCCTCTCTTCGGCCTATCATCCTCAAAGTAACGGTCAAACAGAGAGGACAAATCAGTCATTGGAGCAGTATCTTCGTTGTTTTTGCTCAGATTCCCAGGACGAATGGTCCAGTCTTCTACCATTTGCAGAATTTGCTTATAACAACGCGGTCCATACCGCCACCAATCAAACGCCCTTTTGGGGCAACTATGGATTCCATCCTACCTTCCTACCAGGGTTCCTTCCTGAAATTGCTGTTCCGGCTGTCCAAGACCGAGTACGGTCCCTTCAACAGAACTTCCAAAAAATACAAGAAGCCATGCAAAAAGCTCAGGAAGGTTACGAAAGATACTTTAATCGGGGAAGAAAGGAGAACCCGGATTTTGAAATAGGAGACGAAGTATGGTTAACCTCAAGTTAGCTGTTCCCACACGGAAATTAGGACCTAAATTTATCGGCCCTTTCAAAATTAAACGGAAAATCAACCCCGTGGCTTTTGAACTTTCTCTGTCGGATTCATACAGGATACACCCTGTCTTCCACGCTTCCCTCCTGAAACCTGTCACTCCCAGTCCTTTCCCGGGCAGGATTGAACCCCCACCTCCACCAGTTCTGGTGGATGGCGAAACGGAATTCGTGGTGGAGAAGATTTTGAGTTGCAGGAAGAAGGGGAGGCAACTCCAGTACTTGGTCAAATGGGAAGGTTACCCCACGGAAGAAAACTCATGGGAGCCCTCAGGAAATCTGCATGCCCCACGTTTAATTCGGGCCTTCCACACCGAGCATCCAGAGCTGATGGCTAGTTTGGGCGTCCGGAGGCCGCCCCTCGGGGGAGGGCACTGTCAGGGAAACAGGCAGTTTAACGCGGTGCGCCGGGTGCCTATGCGCATGCGCGACGGGACGGCGCTCCGGCGCATGCGCATTCGCGGCTCGGCGCTCCGGCGCACACGCATGCGCACTAGCGCACGCTTGAGCGTCCCAGTGCGTGACAGCGTCAGATGACCACTTACATGTCCTATTTAAGGAAGTGGTTCAGATCAGTCCAGCGCTGGCTTGTCTTCAGCTTCCTGCTTAAGCTCTGTTCCTGTTTCCGGTATCCTGATTGCCTGATTGCCTGTTTTGACCTCGGATTTCCCTTTGACCTTGCTGCCTTCTCCTGCCCTTGACCTCTGGACTGTTTACTGGACTACCCGCTTGCTGCCTCTGGCCCCCTTGAACCTCTGCTTGTGACCCGGATTTGTCTGCTGTCTCCTGCCCTGAACCTCTGCTAGTGACCCGGATTTACCTGTCTACAGACCTGTACCTGCACCTGTATTCTGGAACTTCTCAACGTATTCCTGATCCCAGCACTTGGCTCCTACTTCAGTCATCATCCTCTGGTTGGGTAGCCTGTGCCTCTTTGTGCCATTCACCCCCTGTCTCACCTCCAGGGGGCGGACTGTGCTCAGTTGCAAGGGTGAACCACTCTCGGCACTTCGGCCTCGGTAAGTACTCTCCTGACATTGGGGATGTATTTAGTGCATACTCCATGACTGATAGTTTGGGGATGTATTCAGTGCACGCTCCTTGATCAGTAGTTTGGTGATGTATTCAGTGCACGCTCCTTGATCAGGAGTTTCTGGATGTATTCAGTGCATTCTCCATGACTGATGGTTTGGGGATGTATTCAGTGCACGCTCCTTGATCAGTAGTTTGGGGATGTATTCAGTGCACGCGCCTTAAACAGTAGTTTGGGGATGTATTTAGTGCACACTCCTTGATCAGGAGTTTCTGGATGTATTTGGTACAAGTTCCCTGGCCAGTATTTTGGGGATGTATTCAGTGCACGTCCCTTTATCTGAAGTTTAGGGATGTATTCAGTGCACGCTCCTTGATCAGTAGTTTGGTGATGTATTCAGTGCACGCTCCTTGATCAGGAGTTTCTGGATGTATTTGGTACAAGTTCCCTGGCCAGTATTTTGTGGATGTTTTCAGTGCACGTCCCCTTATCTGAAGTTTAGGGATGTATTCAGTGCATACTCTTTGACTGATAGTTTGGGGATGTATTCAGTGCACGCTCCTTGATCGGTAGTTTGGGGATGTATTCAGTGCACGCTCCTTGATCGGGAATTTGGGGATTTATTCAGTGCATGCTCCTTGATCAGTAGTTTGGGGATGTATTCAGTGCATACTCCCTGACTGATAGTTTAGGGGTGTATTCAGTGCACGCTCCTTGATCGGTAGTTTGGGGATGTATTCAGTGCACACTCCTTGATCTGTAGTTTGGGGATGTATTCAGTGCACGCTCCTTGATTGGGAGTTTGGTGATGTATTCAGTGTACGCTCCATTATGGGTAGTTTGGGGATGTATTCAGTGCATACTCCCTGACTGATAGTTTGGGGATGTATTCAGTGCATACTCCATGACTGATAGTTTGGGGATGTATTCAGTGCACGCTCCTTGATCGGGAGTTTGGGGATGTATTCAGTGCACACTCCTTGATCGGTAGTTTGGGTATATATTCAGTGCACGCTCCTTAATCAGTAGTTTGGGGATGTATTCAGTGCACACTCCTTGATCGGTAGTTTGGGGATGTATTCAGTGCACGCTCCTTGATCGGTAGTTTGGGGATGTATTCAGTGCACACTCCTTGATCGGTAGTTTGGGGATGTATTCAGTGCACGCTCCTTGATCGGAAGTTTGGGGATTTATTCAGTGCATGCTCCTTGATCGGTAGTTTGGGGATGTATTCAGTGCACGCTCCTTGATCGGAAGTTTGGGGATTTATTCAGTCCATACTCCCTGATCAGTATTTTGGGGATGTATTCCGTGCATGCTCCCTGATTGGTAGACTGGGAATTTTTCAGTGCATGCTCCTGACCGATAGTTTGGGGGTGTATTCAGTGCATGCTCCTTGATCGGAAGTTTGGGGATTTATTCAGTCCATACTCGCTGATCAGTATTTTGGGGATGTATTCAGTGCACGCTCCTTGATCAGGAGTTTCTGTATGTATTCAGTGCATATTCTTGGACTGATAGTTTGGGGATGTATTCAGTGCACGCTCCTTGATCGGTAGTTTGGGGATGTATTCAGTGCACGCTCCTTGATCGGGAATTTGGGGATTTATTCAGTGCATGCTCCTTGATCAGTAGTTTGGGGATGTATTCAGTGCATACTCCCTGACTGATAGTTTAGGGGTGTATTCAGTGCACGCTCCTTGATCGGTAGTTTGGGGATGTATTCAGTGCACGCTCCTTGATCGGTAGTTTGGGGATGTATTCAGTGCACGCTCCTTGATCGGTAGTTTGGGGATGTATTCAGTGCACGCTCCTTAATCAGTAGTTTTTGGATGTATTCAGTGCACACTCCTTGATCGGTAGTTTGGGGATGTATTCAGTGCACGCTCCTTGATCAGAAGTTTGGGGATTTATTCAGTGCACGCTCCTTGATCGGTAGTTTGGGGATGTATTCAGTGCACACTCCTTGATCGGTAGTTTGGGGATGTATTCAGTGCACGCTCCTTGATCAGAAGTTTGGGGATTTATTCAGTGCATGCTCCTTGATCGGTAGTTTGAGGATGTATTCAGTGCACGCTCCTTGATCGGAAGTTTGGGGATTTATTCAGTCCATACTCCCTGATCAGTATTTTGGGGATGTATTCCGTGCATGCTCCCTGATTGATAGACTGGGAATTTTTCAGTGCATGCTCCTGACCGATAGTTTGGGGGTGTATTCAGTGCATGCTCCCTGATCTGTAATTTAGGGGTGTATTCAGTGCATGCTCCCTGATTGGTAGACTGGGATTTTTTCAGTGCACGCTCCTTGATCGGAAGTTTGGGGATTTATTCAGTCCATACTCGCTGATCAGTATTTTGGGGATTTATTCAGTGCATGCTCCCTAATTGGTTGACTGGGAATTTTTCAGTGCATGCTCCTGACCGGTAGTTTGGGGTGTATTCAATGTACCCTCCCTGATTGCTAGGTTGGGGGCATACTCAGTGCATGTTGCCTAACCATTAGGGGTAGCGATCTGACGCAATTGGCTTTGATGATTACGAACTGTAAATGTGTGGGGATAAATATGACGTATATACTTTACTGGGGAATGTTTCCTTGGTTGATCTGAATATATTAATGTAACAAAAGTGGAGAATTCAAACACTCATTCAGACTAGTGATCTGGGTTGGATAGGCTGCTATGTTTAGAGGCAGCTCAACGCCTCCTTTGGGGGTTGTAGTACTCTCGGCGCATATAAACTGTCCAATTAGCTGCGAGCAGAAACACCATCCGTGAATGCCAGCGGCCTGCGTCCAGGGCCCATCAGAGTCTATCATTGCATGTATTCTTTTGGATGATCAGTGACATGCAAACTACAACTCCACCCGTTCTTTGTACAGACGGTGCCTGCCCACTCATGGCCACCTTTGATCGCCCATCTAAAGGAACCCTAATTTTACCAGCTAACCAATGAGCTGCCTGTCCTCAGAACTCTGGGGGTGGGGGGGAGCCAATTAGCACTGATAGATGATGCTAACACAGCTCCGCTGCTTTGTGTTTGCATTAAAAAATGAAATAAAAAATGAAACAAGTCATAACAAGACGTCCGCTAATTTAATTTATGTGCATGTTATCACTGCTGTGTTTGGAAATTATTAAATTCAAATTAATGAATATTGCATAAAATGTTTTTATTACTTAAAGCATGCGTGTCTTCTGGGATTATCTGCTGCGAAGCAGGTGAAGTAAAATAGAAATTCAATCTTCTACTTATGTGAACTTTTGCTCATCTTTTGGTATTTCTTCTTCTTTTTTTTAATTTTACTTTTAAATGAGTCAGATGTTGCCTTTTTACAGGCAGAAAAAAAACAAGTTTGCTATATTTGCAAGCTAAAGTGGATCTCCAGTCAAAATCTTTTTTAAATATGTTTTTTTTTTTTGATGTTAGTGCACCGGTCACGCCAGAAATACAAGTGCTGATGGTTTCCTAGCTGTGTCTGGTTTTAATTCTTTTACAGACAGGTGGTGGACTTACTGTCCTTACCACTACAGATCGCTTTTCAGAGAGCAGTATAGAAGGGGCTGAAAGTGATTCAGGAAGGGATACTGTTTTTTCCTGTAGTTGCAATTTATATATATATATACAGTATATATATATATATATATATATATACTGTATATATTTTACTATACCATATTTCATTGGTGATCAGTGGGAAGAATGTTCCTTACATTGGTGGTCAGTGAGAAGAATGTTCCTTATATTGGTGATCAGTGGGAAGAATGTCCCTTACATTGGTGTTCAGTGGGAAGAATGTTCCTTACATTGGTGGTCAGTGGGAAGAATGTTCCTTATATTGGTGATCAAAGGGAAGAATGTCCCTTACATTGGTGGTCAGTGGGAAGAATGTTCCTTATATTGGTGATCAGTGGGAAGAATGTCCCTTACATTGGTGGTCAGTGGGAAGAATGTTCCTTACATTGGTGGTCAGTGGGAAGAATGTTCCTTACATTGGTGGTCAGTGGGAAGAATGTTCCTTATATTGGTGGTCAGTGGGAAGAATGTTCCTTATATTGGTGATCAGTGGGAAGAATGTCCCTTACATTGGTGGTCAGTGGGAAGAATGTTCCTTATATTGGTGATCAGTGGGAAGAATGTCCCTTACATTGGTGGTCAGTGGGAAGAATGTTCCTTACATTGGTGGTCAGTGGGAAGAATGTTCCTTATATTGGTGGTCAGTGGGAAGAATGTTCCATTACATTGGTGATCAGTGGGAAGAATGTTCCTTACATTGGTGGTCAGTGGGAAGAATGTTCCTTACATTGGTGGTCAGTGGGAAGAATGCTCCTTACATTGGTGATCAGTGGGAAGAATGCTTCTTACATTGGTGATCAGTGGGAAGAATTTCCCTTGCTTTGGTGGTCTATGAGAAGAATGTGTCTTACTTTAGTGGTCAGTGTGAAGTTTGCCCCTTACATCGGTGGTCATTGGGAAGAATGCCTTTTACATTGGTGGTCAATGGAAAGAATATCCCTTACTTTGGTGGTCATTGGGAAGAATGGCCCTCACAGTGGTCAGTGGGAAGAATGCTCCTTACATTGGTGGTCAGTTGGAAGAATGTCCCTTATATTGGCTGAGAGTGGGAAGAATGCTCCTTACATTGGTGGCCAATGGGAAGAATATCCATTATAGACAGCTAAAAAGATCATTAGTGTGCTCCAGCTGATTCCCCCAAGTGGTGTTGGGCCCTGGAACTATGCAGCCAGCATCAAATGGGACCTTTGGAGGAACCATGGGCGTCCGCAGGTAGGGGCAAGGGGGGTCAAGTGCCCCCCCTGGAATCAGAGATCGGATGTTAAATTTAGCACATTTGCGTCGCTATCAGGGTGTGGGCAGCCCGCACGTGGGTGCCACCCGCCAGTGGGTTGACACCATTGAGGTGCTGTCAAGCCCTCCCATCAGTGTAATGTGACTTTGGGCTCTTTTCCCTGCTTAGTCCAGCAGAGAACTCGGCAGCGCTGTGACAGGAGAAAGGCGATCTGCGGCTATCAGAGGTTTCCAATGCTCACCCCCCCCCCTTTCTCCCTTAAGGGAGAAGAGACGGCACCTCTCACCAGGTTCCCCACCCAGCTTCCCACCTGCTCTGTTCCCTCCCTATTGGTCATAACTGAGGGCTAATCAAAGGAGACTAGGAGAGGAAAGCATCATGGGACATGTAGTCCCAAAGATTGGTGGCCCCATTTTCCACAGGGAGGAGGCTACAGCTCGATCAAGAGAGAGATTGAGAGACTGCAGCCTGGAAAAAAGCAGAGGGAGAGAGTGCTACAGGACAAAGAATGAGGAGTGTGCTGGGCGGAAGCCAGAGAGAGAGCCACGTTGCCCAGTGCAACCAGAGAGAGCCACGCTGCCCAGCGCCACTAGAGAGGGCCACACTGCCCAGCTCCACCAGAGAGAGAAAGACTGAGCCACTACCAGGGTACAGACATGCTACACTACTGACCAGAGTCGCCCCCGGGGAACCCAGAGTGATCGATCGTCCAGCCGGAGGGATCACTGCTGTAGTTTCGCTGGGTCTGGTAAGCGGGCCTGTTGGCCATTTTCTATTAATTATCCTAGGGACTGTACTACGTCTGCAGTCTCTGACCATGATAATGTGATAATGACATTGTTGAAAAGGGGCGGTACATGGGTGACCCTAAAATGATGCCCCCCCTGAAAAAAGTTCTGCGGACGCCCATGGGAGGAACCTTAGGGTTTCACACAACCCTGGTTGAGAATGGCTGCTCTAGTGCAAGCCAACCAATACATGAATTTGTAGAGCTCTGTATAAACAATGTAATGTAACTGTGCTTTTCTTCAAGGTGTATCCAAATTAGAATTTAATCCAGCACAGTAACACATTGTATTATACGGCATCTATTGACAGTAATAACTGTTCATTAAGCAGGTCTGTGATTAGTGGAGGAGGTGAGACGCTCAATATATGGATGTTATGAAACCATGTACTTTCCTGCAGTCTACGGTAGAAATATACCCAGTAATTACATGATTACTTATCCTAGTTTTCTTTTGTATTTTTAATCCACTTACAAATAGAGTGTGAGCTAATCAGGAACGTATAGCGAGGTTCTATTTTAAAACTGAGCCGATTTATGTAAATCAAATCATATTGCATGGATTCTAAACTGATTGTAAAAACTGGTAGAAGACCACAATGAAGGGTTCTTCTCCCAAATAAATCATATAATCCATATGTAGCACCCTCCTTCCCCCTGCCTTCTGGAGGGTTCTAGAAAGTAGTGAATTGGGAGAGTCAAATCTACTGCCTGAATATGTATGTGGTCCCAGCCAATCCCTGGGGGAGGATGCCAGGTAGGTGGCTGGGAGGGTGCATACATAGTCTGGGGCCTGGAGAAGAGGGCTTCTTGTCTAGGAGAAGTTCCCAGCTGCTGCCCTTCTGGGCAGTCCAGAGGTGTTTTTTTTATTTGCTTTTTGAGGTCCTGGCTGTGTTAGCTGGGGGAGCATTTCTACTGAACTCTGCTGAAGTTGAGTTTAGCTTTGTTACCACTTGTTACTGACCTTTGGCTTGTTCCTTGACTATGCTTCTGCTTGACTCCAACCTGCAACCACTCTTACTGACATTTGGCTTGTTACTGACTGTGTTTCTGCTTGATCCCTACCTGCTTGTTCTGGTACTGGACCCCGTCTTACTCACCTCATGGCGGGGCAATCCTGAGGACCGCAACTTGGTACTAACATACAAATAAACCCATTGCCACCATCAGGAGCTCTGGTGAACACCGGTTAGTGCTCAGTCCCCACACCTCTGGTGAGCCTGCATCATCCACCAGGGTGACTTGCTTCTGTACTTATCCAGCTAGATGGTGGGAGCCTCTCTACTGCTTCAGCTACTGGCAGGGCTGGGACAAGGGGTGGGCAGGAGGGACGGCTGCCTTGGGCACTGTAGTATCATGTGTGGTTCAGGTGCACCACAAGGAGATTGGGGAGGGGATATGTGTTGGAAGAGGGAATTTGCAGGTGCGGCAGGATGTAAGGATTGTTTTAGGAAGGGTGATTTGATGGAAGGGGGATTTGTGTTGAGAGGGGAGATGGGGGAACAGAATCTGTGCTAGGGTGCGGCATTTGGGGGTTTTGTACTAGAAAAGGTAATATGGTGGGGGATTTGTGCTAGGAGGGGCCTTTTTTTTGGGAGGGGGATTTGTGCTAGTAGGGGTGTTTGGGGGGCATTTGTGCTAGAAGTAGAAATAGGGGGGGGATTTGTGCTGGCAGGGGGGATTAGAGAGCGAGGAATTTTGCTGGGGATATATGTGGAATGAGAGGACATGAACAAAGCATGCAGATTAACGCTTAATTTTTTTTGGGGGGGGGGGCAACTTGGCATGTTCACCCTGGGCTCTAGATGACCTGGTCCCAGCACTGGCTACTGATCTCCTAGCATGGCCCCTGACCGTGACATTAGGATTGGGGGAAACCCCCACAAATCCCTTAAGCTTGCCAAAATAGTTTAGCTAGTGGGTATTAAATAATCAATAGAGAGTGTTCAAAACCTATTGGAAGACTTTTTGGAAACTTTCATAGAGTCCCCTAGTCCCAGTCCCACCATTTTTTCATTAGTTGGGTGCCAAGTCATTTTATTCTTTTTATTTTTTTATTTTTTTTTAAATACTTTTTTATTGGCTTTCTGAAAAAGTTGTACAACACAGAGCCTTAGGGCATTCCCTGGCTCAAACAGCACAAAACAATCAAAAAGAAAAAGAGAAAAAAAAACACAACTACTACAATGAACCCCACAGGTTGAAACCTGCGTAAAAAAAAAAAGTTCACCCAGTCGTTACTGCTCGCTCTTCCAAATATTGTGTTATAGCAATGCAATTAATCTTTTCCAAAACAAGGAAATACATGCATAAAGTCTTATGCCGCGTAATTTCCAACAACAAATGTTCGATGGGAGCTTGTTGTCAGAATTCTGACCGTGTGTAGGCTCCATCGGACATTTTCCTTAGGAATTTTCGTCACACAAAATTTGAGAGCTGGTTCCCAAATTTTCCGACAACAAAATCCGTTGTCGGAAATTCCAATTGTGTACACATTTACGATGCACAAATTTCCACACATGCTCGGAATCAAGCAGAAGAGCCGCACTGGCTATTGAACTTCATTTTTCTCGGCTCGTCGTACGTGTTGTACGTCACTGAGTTCTTGACGTTCGGAATTTCAGACAACATTTATGCGATCGTGTGTATACAAGACAAGTTTGAGCCAACATCCATTGGAAAGAAATCCAGGATTTTGTTGTCGGAATGTCTGATCGTGTGTACACGGCATTAGGCTAGCAGAACTTTAATAAAAGACAATTATCCAAATGTCTGATTTAGAGAAGTCACCTCCAACCCAACCACGCATCATTGCTCATCATTTGTGGTTGGAGATTCTAGCCATATGTTCCAAATGTTGTCACTTTTACTCAGGCATCCACGGGAAAGGTAAATTGCTTTGTATATATATATTGAAGGATGGGGGTTGTGTTAAGGGTTGTGAACCAAATTAAGTAATTTGTTCCTAATTTGGGCTATGATTGTGGTTGGTTGTGTGGAGCACCATGCTTTCGCCATTGTCAGCTTAGCTGCTATAAAGAGTCAATTGAGCAATTTCATTGGGTATTTCATGCAGGGTTTAACACCTAAATTACTGCCAGGAAGAGCCCATGGCCATATCTCCGCATGCACCATCAGGGTGGAGCCTGAGGGAAAGACTGTGTCACGTACCTTACTGTGGAGCCCAAGATGATGAGGGTGGCCTCTTGCACAATTCCTGTCCAAGCACCCCTGGTAGTGGAGAGGTGCCTGGCAGCTGTGAGCTGTAGCTTGAAGACACAGGAATAAGGATGAACCTAACACCCCCTGGTTTGGTTCGCACCAGAACATCTGAACAGGCAAAAAGAACACACGAGCACCATTAAAGTCTATAGGGCACGAACATGATTTTAAAGGCTTATATGCAAGTTATTGTCATAAAAAGTGTTTGGGGACCCGGTTCCTGCCCCAGGGAACATGTATCAATGCAAAAAAAGTTTTAAAACTGACGTTTTTTCGGGAGAACTGATTCTAATAATGCTTAAAGTGAAACAATAAAAATGAAATATTCCTTTAAACATTGTGCCTGGGGAGTGTCTATAGTATGCCTGTAAAGTGGTGCAGTTTTCCTGTGTTTAGAACAATACCACAACAAAATTACATTTATAAAGGAAAAAAGTAATTTAAAACTGATCTCGGCTGTAATGAATTGTCGGGTCTCGGCAATAAAATTTATTTTTTTTCTTTTAAAACGCCATGGCTCTCCCCCCCTTCAGGTCTGATATGGAAATTAAGGGGAACCCTGCACCAATTTTTTTTTAAATTGCGTAGGGGTCCCCCAAAATCCATACCAGACCCTTATCTGAGCGCGCAACCTGGCAGGCCGCAGGGAAAGAGGGAGGGACGAGAGAGTACCCCCCTCCTGAACTGTACCAGGCCACATGCCCTCGACAATGAGGAGGGTACTTTGGGGTCTGACCCCCAAAGCACCTTGTCCCCATGTTGATGGGGACAAGGGCCTCATCCCCACAACCCTGGCCCGGTGGTTGTGGGGGTATGCGGGTGGGGGGCTTATCGGAATATGGAAGCCCCCTTTAACAAGAGGACCCCCAGATCCCGCCCCCCCATGTGAATTGGTAACGGGGTACATTGTACCTCTACCATTTCACAAAAAAAGTGTCAAAAATTGTAAAAAAGACAAGAGAGAGCTTGGGACAAGTCCTTTATTAAAAGATAAAAAAATTAAAATGTCCCGCAATGTAAATCCATGCCGCCCAACGGACCAAAAAAAAAAAAAAGCTGCAACAGTTCCGCCTCCATGGGAGGCTCCCGCCAAGTGACGCTTCTTTTGGGGGAAAGCTGTTATATAGCTGAGGGTGGGGCCACCCAGTGATGTAAACGGGTGACCCCGCCCCCCTCTGTCGCCACGAGGGCAGAGCCATAGTCATAAGTCCAACCCGGGATCAGTAATATAAGCAAGAGGCAGATATAGCAGGCAGGGATGATCCAAGAGAGTTGTCAGACGTAGCCGGGTCAGGAACAAGGTCAGCAGATATGGATAGGAGTCAGGAGTACAGGAACCAAAGCTGAAGACAATCCAGCACTAAAGCCAGGCAGACCCTCAGTTTAAATAGGCTGCTGTGCGCCAGAATCTATGGATGCCCACACACCTTAGCTTGCGCACGCTATCGTGTACATGCACGTGCTCGCATGGGTGCGCCATGTCTGTGACTCCGCACATGCGCATTAGCAATTGCTGAACGGAGATTCACAGCTGCTGAATAGGAATGAGCCCTTACTGCACAGGAATGAGCACTTGCTGCACAAGTTCTCTGACAGACTGAAGTTCTGTTTTAACAAACACTCAGCATAGGGGGCAATAGGGAGCACTTAGGCAATACCAGCACCAGAGTGCATTTAATATCTGGTCGACCTGCGAGAGGAAAGTACTTTACCCTCACAGTCCAGTTCTCTGGCTGAAGTGTCTCCACACTCGAACAACAGGATTAATAGTCAATGTCAGCCAGCTACTCGGTATAATCCAAGCGTTTCAGCCATGACAGCCTTCTTCCTGAGGAAGGCTGTCACTGTCGAAACATGTTAGCCTGTTACATTTGTGTTTTTCCATGTAGCAGATACAGAATTTCACTTTACTGGATTATACCGAGTAGCCAGCTGAAATTGATAATTAATTCTGGTTGACTTCTTACCTTGTCCTGATCATGTAAAGTACAACTTTTCTCTAAATGTTTTAATTTATGCTTAGATAAAATATACGACTTTCTGCAGAACACAACGGAGGCAATCACTGCAATATTTGTAGAAGCCACAGTGAATATTTATATTTCTCATAAAGATATTTAATAATGCATTATATGACAAAATAAAATGAAAAGTCCGCTTTGGTAGAGTGGAATCCTGTTCCCGGCGGATAACGCGGATCCGCAGAAAGACTTTGCATTAGGTGTTTTATGAAAGTTCCACGTGCTGTAAATCCATTTTAGTCTTTTCCTCTGTCTTTTATTTTTATTCTTTTTTTTTTTTTTATGATGCGCCGGTAAAAAAAAAAAAAAAAAAAAAAAGTAATAATAATTCTACGTTTTTGATTGTAGAAGACTTTTTTTGTGCAATTAATGGAGGAGAAGTTTTCTTGTTTATTTCTCACCTGCCCCTCCCAACTAAACGGATTATGCAAATCCTCCCCCAATAATCTTTAAATAAGACACGGGCTGTTAGCTGTGTTAGACATAGACTTGGCTCGGAATTAATCAGCAACGCAAGGATGAGCAGGCAGGGCCAATGTGCGGGCGAGTGTGCGCAGGCTCCGCTCATTACACTCACTCTTATTCCCAGCGCTGGATGCAAATATTTGTAATTGAATCTCGCCAATCTCCACTTACCAATACGGTTCGGTATCGCTCCATTACAGAAACATATCAATGGGAATTCGATGGCAGATAAAACCCCCGAAGAATTTCGCTTTTCATTTTCTAGACTTTTTGAGGGAACTTCAGATGCTGTTTGCCAGTTTCTGGGTTTCCTCCTCTAGAATTTCACTTTACATTTAGATAACGACTTATCGTTCGGACTCTGGAGGTTCAGGCATTTAATCCTTTATTGCGCTCTATAATTGTTTTGGGAATTTCTACATTTTTAAAAAAGCTTATTGTTTATGCTACTGTAACCCGGCTAGTCTTCATAAGTTACAGGGTAACTCCACTTTCATGGGAAAAGAAAATAGCACAAAAAAAAATATATACCGTATTTATTGGTGTATAACACGCATCCCAATTTTCAGAGGGAAGTTTAACCACTTCAATACCGGGGGGCACTTAGACACCTTTCTGCCAAGACCAATTTTCAGCTTTCAGCGCTGTCGCAATTTGAATGACAATTGCGCGGTCACGCTACACTGTACCCAAACAATTTTTTATCATTTTGTTCCCACAAATAGAGCTTTCTTTTGGTGGTATTTGATCACCTCTGCGAGTTTTATTTTTTGCGCAACAAATAAAAAAAGACAGAAAATCTTGCAAAAAAAATAGTTTTTATTTATTTCTGTACATTTTTTTTGTAAATAAGTAAATTTTCTTCTTCAGTGACGGGCACTGATATGGCTGCACTGAGGAGGTGGCACCGATGAGGTGGCACTGATGATGGGCACTGATAGGTGGCACTGATTGGTGGCACTGATAGTTGGCACTGGTATGCGGCACTGATGGGCACTCATAGGTGGCACTGATGGGCACTCATAGGCGGCACTGATGGGCACTCATAGGTGGCACTGATGGGTACTTATGGGTGGCAATGATAGGTGGCATGGATGGGCATTGATGGGCACTGATAGGTGGGCACTGATGGGCATAGAGTGGCACTGATAGGTGGCACTGATGGACACTGATGGGTGGCACTGATGACACTGATGGGTTGGCATTGCTGGCTATCCCTGTATTGTAAAGTTAATTTGAGGTGCCAGTCAGTGCCCATTTGTGGGCACTGATTTCCATATTTTGGGCATTTTTTTTACATGTGGATGGCCATGGGGGATGTACCTGGCCTTCCACATGCTGAGGGCTTCCCTGGTGGTCCTGGGGGCTTCCCTGGTGGTCTAGTGTGGGCATCTGAGGGGGGCTGTGCTGATAAACAATCAACGCATACCCCCCTGTCAGGAGAGCCGCGATCGGCTCTCCTCTACTCGCATCTGTCAGACGCTAGTGAAGAAAAGCCGATCAACGGCTCTTCCTGTTTTCATCGTGATCAGCCATGATTGGACACGGCTGATCACGTGGTAAAGAGCCTCCGCTGGAGGCTCTTTACCAAGATCGGTGTAGCGGTGTGTCAGCTTGACACACTGCTCCACCGATCGCCGCGATGCCGCTGCGATCCAGGTGCACGGCGGCTGTTATCCTGAAGGACGTCATATGACGCCCAGTCAGGATAACGAAACCACTTCCCAGGACGTCAATCTGCTATTGACTGGACCGGAAGTGGTTAAATTAAGGAAAAAATCTTTTTACAGTACACAGCCCCCCTCCCCAGTATACAGCCCCCCATCCAGTATACAGCCCCCCACCCCCAGCACAGTACACAGCCCCCCGCACAGTACACAGCCCACCTGCACTTCCACCCCCTGTTGGTAAAAAATATTATCGGCCTATAACACGCAGGCACTGTTTAATCTCTCTGCTCATGATTTAGCTACGTAATCATATAATTTATGCAGTACTAATTAATGTTTTATCTGTAGAATTCACATGGCGTCGTATTGTGCTATCTTCAAGGCCCTGACGATGCGGTACTATCCGCGAAACGCGTAGGCCACACCTTTGTTAATTGTTGGGGAATATGCACTCCCTGAATTCAAATCTAATCGTACAGACTGTAATGTATTTTCAACTGTTTTTATAACTAATAAAATTGCTTATTTTTCTTGAATTACATTATTGTATTTCACTTGTTTACACTTCTCAGAGGCACAATTAAAGCCCCGTCCTGTTCCACATTTCTTGAAACATAGTTGCACTTTTGGGTTGAGTGACGCCCAGTGAAGACTGAGGAAAGACTGTGAGTACAGGGCGTGATAGCCCCTCCCCCTTAGTACAGTGCTCTGTGTATTGGGGCAGAGAACAGTGCTGATGACATCACGCACAGGAGTTATAACCCTCCCTTATTCTAAAATGTAAAAGAAAATGTAAGTACCAGAATTCGACTTGGTATCACCCTCTTAAAGTTCTTGTAGAGGTAGAGAAGCAGCACAATGAGCCAATAGGAGGGGAATGTAGAGTGCCAAAGAGATGAGCCCATCAGTCTACTACTTCTCTTTTCACTGCTCAGTCACAGGCTGGGGAAGGGGCAAGGCCTGTAAGTGTTGCTCAACTGCACCATAGAAACTAGGGTTGTCCCGATACCACTTTTTTAAGACCGAGTACAAGTACCGATACTTTTTTTCAAGTACTCGCCGATACCGATTACCAATACTTATTTTTTTATGTCGTGACAGTTTTCAAAGCACAATACAGATTAGGTGGCACTGACATGCAGCACTGATGAGCACTGAGAGGATTAGGTGGCACTGATGAGCATTGACTGATGGCTGGTACTGACAGATGGCACTGATGGCTGGCACTGACAGCTGGTACTGGCAGGTGACTGGCACTGATAGATGGCATTGATAGGTGGCACTGACATGCAGCACTGATGAGCACTGAGAGGATTAGGTGGCACTGATGAGCATTGACTGATGGCTGGTACTGACAAATGGCGGGCACTGACAGATGGCACTGATGGCTGGCACTGACAGGTGGCAGGCACTGATGGATGGCACTGATAGATGGCATTGATAGGTGGCGCTGGCACTGACAGGTGGCTGGCACTAATAAATGGCATTGATAGGTGGCGCTGGCACTGACAGGTGGCTGGCACTGATGAGTGGCACTTATGGACATTGGGCACTGATAGATGGCATTTATGAGCACTGATGGGCAGGCAGGCACTGAAATGCCATGAGGAAAGGCTGCCTGCGACGGCCCATCTTGGTACTCCTTGCACTCGGCTGCATAAAAGCAGCAGCGGACATCTTGTTACACCCAACCTGAACTATATGGGCTGGGTGTAACAAGATGTCTGCTGCTGGTTTACTGCGGCCGAGTGCAGGGTGAACCAAGATGGGCGTTGGGATGTCCAACCACCGACGTCGACACGGAGCATCACTTCCGCTGTTCCGCCCGCTGACTTCCAGTTGCGCCGGGTGGCTTTATTTATCTCTCCCAGGTATCGGATCTGGCATCGGGAGCATTTGTACGACTACAAGTACTCGCACAAATGCTCGGTATCGGGACAACCCTAATAGAAACAGCAAGTCTCCTGTGTGGCAAAGCTGTGTAAATCTCAGGACTGGATGGACAGAAACACAAAAGGTAGGTAAGACGGCTCCCATCTATGCATTTCTGTGTGTGTTTTTAGTTTTCTGTCCGGTGTTCAGCTTTAAGCATTTCCTATCTTTAGCTCTCATAAACGTTGCATCAAATGAAATATATATCTCATCCATGTTTAGCGGAGGTTTAGGTCAGCTGCTTGGACCATTATCCATAATTTTCTTATAAGCTCCTTGTCCGCTCCCTGCTTTTGTGATTAAGCCCAGATTTATTCTCCAATTTTTACCGCGCTGTCACAGCTGGCTACAGAGCTAAGCAGTCATCTGGATGAAGTTTTTCTTTGATATTAAGGTCTAAACATTTACTGTCTTGTCGATATTTGGCTCGGCTCAGAAATGCTTGTTCCAAAATTTAAAGCTTGAACTGTGAGCTTTGTGCTATCCCAACAATTACCGCCATCTGAGATTAGTGTTCCCGGTTCACAACCTCTTCACGTGTGTGTGCCACAAGATTCACGGGGGTTTCAATAAAAAATAAAAATAAATATACCTTATAATATATATATATGTATATATGTATATATATATATAACAATATATATATATATATATATTATATATATATATATATATATATATATATATATTTTACACACAGTATATATGTATGTAACAACAATATATATATATATATATTATATATATATATATATATATATATATATATATATATATATATATACACAGTGCCTTGAAAACCCCTTTGGCACCAAATACAGCATCAAGTCTTTTTGAGGATGTCTCTGTACATTGCTCCATTCATAATTCACTCAATCCTGACTAGTCTCCCAGTTCCTGCAGCTGAAAAACATCCTCACAGCATGATGCTGCCACCACCATGCTTCACTGTAGGGATGGTATTGGCCAGGCGATGAGCGGTGCCTGGTTTCCTCCACACATGACGCTTGTCATTCAGGCCAAAGAGTTCAATCTTTTTTTCCATCAGACCAGAGAATTTTGTTTCTCATGGTCTGAGAGTCCTTTATGTGCCTTTTGGCAAACTCCTGTTGGGCTTTCATGTGCCTTTTACTGAGGAGTGGCTTCCGTCTGGCCACTCTACCATACAGGCCTGATTGGTGGAGTGCTGCAGAGATGGTTGTTCTTCTGGAAGGTTCTCCTCTCTCCACAGAGAAATGCTGGAGCTCTGTCAGAGTGACCATCGGGTTCCTGGTCACCTCCCTGACTAAGGCCCTTCTTTCCCGATCGCTCAGTTTGGCCGGGCGGCCCACTCTAGGAAGAGTCCTGGTGGTTCCAAACTTCTTCCATTTATGGATGATGGAGGCCTACTTTGCTCAATGGGACCTTCAATGCTGCAGAAATGTTTCTGTACCCTTCCCCAGATCTGTGCCTC